>SJYQ01000233.1:456742-491705 GCA_006410935.1 Redunca redunca | reverse complement strand
CTTCTATCACCAGTCACATCCACAGCTGGGTGTTGTTTTTGCTTTGGCTTCATCTCTTCATTCTTTCTGGAGTTATTTCTCCACTGATCTCCAGTAGCATGTTGGGCACCTACTGACCTGGGCTGTTCCTCTTTCAGTATCCTATCATTTTGCCTTTTCATACTGTTCATGGGGTTCTCAAGGCAAGAATACTGAAGTGGTTTGCCATTCCCTTCTCCAGTGGACCACATTCTGTCAGATCTCTCTTCATGACCCACCCGTCCTGGGTTGCCCCCCAGGGCATGGCTTAATTTCATTCAGTTATACAAAGCTGTGGTCCTAGTGTGATTAGATTGACTAGTTTTCTGAGTATGGTTTCAATGTGTCTGCCCTCTGATGCCCTCTTGCAACAGCTACCATCTTACCTGGGTTTCTCTTACCTTAGGCGTGGGGTATCTCTTCACGGCTGCTCCAGCAAAGCGCAGCCGCTGCTTCTTACCTTGGACGAAGGGTGTCTCCTCACCACCACCCTTCCTGACTTTCAGTGTGGGATAGCTCGTCTAGGTTCTCCTGCACCCGCACAGCCACCGCTCCTTACCCTCTATAAATGCTGGACACTCTGCCAGAAAGTGGAGCTTCACTTGAAAGATTTATGTTAAGATTGCCAAAGTGCAGGTTTTATCATAGTCAGGTAAGGTGGAGCCAACAGAGAAGACAGTTTAAGACTGCCTTTAAAAAGACAGTTCCCTACTCACAGTCTCAAGGGAGGGCATTCACACAGCACAGGGGACCACACAGGGTGGGGCTGGGAGTGCCAGGGTCAGTCCGGAGGCTGAGGGAGGAGAGAGAGAAGAGCGGCAGGAGCCTTTACTGTGGACGCAGTGTAAGTCGGTTTATGATGGACTAATCTGAATCGTTTCAGCAGACTCTGGGGAGTAGAGGCTGAATCTAGTTATTACCATCTGGTGCCTGGCCCTGGGTGATTAAGACTGATGAATAGTGGCCCAAAGTGTAAAAGCCCCATAAACAAGGCACTTGGGGTTGGTTGGTTTTCATATGAAAGGTGTACTCGCAGGCATGTTCTGTAATGTCTCTAGAAATTGATGGACCTTGAGAGGAGCAACCTCTCCGAGGTCAGCAAGGCATCAGATGTTAAAGCATCAGAAATATATAATCAAAAAGCATGCTTAATACATGCATTTCCTCGGGTGTGTCCAGATATAAAGGGGAAATCAAGGAAAACAGCCATCATTGTGGACATAAGCCAGGGTATCTAAGAATCTTAGGAGAGTCGTTTCCTCTCTTGTCTGAAGTTCTTCATCCCTCCTTGTGAGATGACTCCTCTCAGAATCCTTGCTTGGCTTCTTACAACAGAGTTAGTACTCACTGTTTTGGGTGAAGTTAGCTGCTAGGTTTAAATATGTTTTCCTCATGGTAAGGACCTGTTCCCCTGTGCCTGGTCTTCATGAGTTTATTTTTGCTCCTCTTGGTTTCTATGCAACAGGTAAGAGTGAGCTCTTTAAAAATGCAAAGTTAATCATGGCATTCCCTTGCTCGAAATGATCTCCCATCACTCTAAGGAAAAAGCTGATATCCTAACTTGGTCTGTAAAGGAGGGTCCATCAGGGTCCGGCTTTCCTCCCCAACATCGACCAATCCCACGCTCCCTATCACTGTCTGCCCAGGGCTGTATTGTGTTCATTTCCCTTTTCCCATGCACCGTGCTCCTCTCTGAGAAACTTTCCATGTGTCATTGCCATCAACTGAAGATATGTTGTCAGTACCCTGCTCTGCATAGTCATCTGGCAAATTTTCATGTATCTTTCAAACCTCAGTAATTATGTTAAAGAAATCTGTTGTTCACCCCAGATCAGGTCAGTCCCTTAAAACTCACTGCCATAGTACCCTGTATTTCTACATTTTCATAGTTTAAAATAGTTAAATTTAGAGAATTTTAATCTGTTTTTTTTTAATGTCTCCCTGTTGACTTGCAAAATATATGAACACATATATGACACACGTGGTCTATATGTGTCTTATTTAAGGCATAAGCCCCAGTGCACAATGCCTGGCACATATTTGGAAAATACCATAGACATTAATCTCTAATCCCATTTAAAATATTGTAGGAATTACTGTTAAAATTAATTTCTTTTCTTGGGACTCTATAGTAATGTCTCAAACATGTCTTAGAGACCTGAAGGTTTTTCATTTGTAAAGTAATAAGATTTAAAATTTGTACTTCATAGGATTACTAGAAGAATTTAATGAAAGCATGCATGTGAAGATATTGTGTAAATGGCAATGCATTATACAATTGTAATGAGTATTATTACAAAAAGTTAATGAGACTTTAAAAATTTGTCTTATTTCAGACATTCAGCTCCATGATTTACATAAATTGTTAATTTCATTGTGATTTATTTGAAGATAATTGACAGTTGATGTAAAGGCATTGAACTACCTATGCCCTTTGGGATTATGATATAAAAGAATAACTACTTATACAGAAAGGGTATGATATCTGAGTTTTTTCATCCCCTTTAAGTGAGATGACCAGACTTGAAGGATGACTTTTTTTTTTCCTGTCCTGTTCCACATTATACGGGAACTTAGAATCCCAGATTCCCATCGAAAGAACCAGACTCCTGATGACTACTATAGAATTTAGGAGTTGGTAATAAACTTTGATACACATAAAGTCAATTTTTGTTGGCATAATTTGAAAGGGCGGCTCATCTTTTGTAGCTAGAAACCATCATGAGGTTTGAAGTGCCAAGTATTCTCACCTGGAGGAGAGTATTAAATTTTAATGAAGGTCTTTCTCCAGAACAGATGAAAATTTCCTGATGATAATGTCACTACAGGGAGAACGACCTTTGTGGAGGTATGGGTTTAGTGCAATGAATACATCACTGAGGAAGAATGTGGGCAACCTGGACTTCATTCTTGTACGGCTACTGTGACCCCCGCTGTGGGTCCAGGCATGTCCTTTACTCCTGCAATTTGAATCTTGAATGGTGAGGGGTTTAGAAGCTGATACTATTCATTTAGCAAATATTGAGCCCTATCTCTGAGCCAGACACGGTGTGGGAATCTGGAGGCAAAAACTCTTGCCAAATACAAAGTCAGTAATAGAAGTCCCAGGACACAGGAAATGTAAACACTTTGTCCATTTTCCCCTATATCATACATTATACAATAATCCTTCAAACCGTCCCCATATTTTACAACCTTTTACTAACCAATATATGTATATGCAAATGAACAGTTTCCAATTTTACTTCTAAAACTAATATAAAGGCATCACAAGCATTTGAAAACAGTAAGAGAAATACATATACTGATAAATAATATCCACACTAATGTGAAAAAGAAGTACACTGATCTTCACACTAACTCAAAAGAGACAATACTATTACTAATGTGTATGTGTATTAGTCACCCAATCATGTCCGACTCTTTGTGACCCCATGGATCCACGCCATAAAAAATTAGTTCCAGATCTGAATTTTCCACTCCAGCCGTTCTATATGAATATTTTTTGAATATTTTGCATATTTTTGAATCTACACTTATTTTTAAAAATGATTTTATGTTTTGTTTTCCCTTCCAGTCTATTCTCTATATGTATTTTGCATAGTCATAAGCAATGCATATGTAATTTTATCTACTTTNAGTCATAAGCAATGCATATGTAATTTTATCTACTTTTTTAATGTTAAACATTATATAAAAAATATTTTCTAGTTTTCTAAATGCTACTTCTAATTAATATTTGCAATTCCTGTGCAACATTGCAAGGGATGCTTACACAGAGTTGGTTTAACCAGTCCCCACTTGATCATTTATGTTCTCCTTCATGTATAATGTTCCAGAGAAAGCGGGCGTTCCCAAGTATGTAGCTTTCCCTTTCATATTATTTTCTATACCTAGGTCCTCAGGGATAGAATACTGGAGCAAATGTAGGTATGATTTTTAAAATATAAAATAATTTTCGAGAAGAAATGTACAGTAACAGTAGCAGGCTCACTCTACGTATATCAGAACTGAGTACTCCATTTATTAAAAGCAAATACACCCAATACAAAAACTAAGCCCTTTTAAATAGTTTATGGTGTTTTAATTCTATATTTTTACTGCTAATCAGATATACATGCTATTTACTAGATGTCTTGGTCAGAAGGGAGAATTGAGGTTACCACACCAAACTGTGATAATTGTAGCCAAGATGAAATAACTTGGCATTTCACTTAGAGAGTTTTTTTTTTTTAAAAGATTAAATATGCTCTTACATTTGGTTGTTTAAATTATTGAAAATAATTCCAGGATCCCTTTTAGTAATTTCACGACCACCACACACGATCGTTCTTGGAAACCACTGAATACATTTTCACACATACATGAAATCCTACCCTCCTAGTGTGTATGTTTGGGCTCGAAGGAGCATCATACAGCCACATGTTTCATGGCACCTATTTTATTTTATTCATTCATTTATTTATTTTTGCCTGTTACGTTCACTGGGGAAGCTTTTTATTTTGTAAATCAATTTGTATTGGAGAATAGTTGCTTTACAATGTTGCGTTGGTTTCTATTGTACAGCAAAATGAATCAGCCATAGATATACCTATATATCCCCTCTCTTTTAAACTTCCTTTCCATTTATGGCATATATTTTAAATATTAAGAAACTGAGGCTTCAGGTGAATCAGAATGTCAGGGAATGTCTGTGCCCACTCAGGTCCCTGCAGCTCACTAAGTTGCTATCTGTTTGTATTTCTCTTCTGATAGTGATTTCAACAGTTTACCAGCAGTAACTCGGTTACTAACGCTGTGGAACGCCCCATGCAGAAAGGAGTCACAGTGCTTTTCTTATGCATCCACTGGGTTTTTGTTGTCACCCACAGGTGAATCCAGCTTTGCAGTCTCCATTTTGTTTGACCAAGCAATCATTCAAAAGTTCCAAACCATATTTTGTCATCATAAATATTTTAAAAACACATTTAGGTTTTTAGAATTTTTCTAATTTAGTGAATTTGTTCTAGTTTAGATTAACTCTTCTAATTAAATATAATTTTATCTAGTACTCTGATAACTCTCAGTATACATCATTTTATGAAATTTCATTTCCAGAATTGCAAAGAATCAGTAACAGTTTCTCCAAAACCTGTCTGTATGTTTTCAAAATGAAATGATTTTGCTAAATAAAATCCAGTAATATTCATTAAAATAG
Source organism: Redunca redunca (assembly GCA_006410935.1). Classification (NCBI taxonomy): domain Eukaryota; kingdom Metazoa; phylum Chordata; class Mammalia; order Artiodactyla; family Bovidae; genus Redunca; species Redunca redunca. The sequence goes on along the minus strand of SJYQ01000233.1, from coordinate 486,490 downwards.
ATAGCTTCTCTTTTCTCATATTCCTTAGGGCCAGCAACGACAGCTTCTGAAAACTCCTGTTGGTTCAAGTTTTACCATTAGCAAACAGCTTAGTGATGAAGACTCTGTAACTTGGAAGAATGGATTTGAGTTCAAACCTAAACTTTCCCAGTGTGGACTTGTCAGAGTTACTTAACCTCTGTATCCTTTGCATCCTCTTATTTGGGTTGGGGTGGTTTATTGCTCACTGAGTATAGGAAAAAAAATGATATATTGCAATTGAAGTGCTTAGCATCAGTGCTCCTGAAATTGTAGCTAGTGGCAATAGTCTTTCAGGGACTTGTTATTAAGCATGCACACCCTGCCTTCCAACCCAAAGTCTCTCCTTCTTTCCAAATTAAACGCCTCTTTTCTTTTGTTGAACTTTAGCCTCCATGACAGTAAATTAGCCAATTTAGAAATGAATGAAATTGTCCTCCATAAAATTCAGATAATATTGTCTGAACTACATGACAGCTTTATTTAAAATATTCATAAACTTTAAAAATAGATAACTGAATTCACTAGATGAGTGAGCGCAGCATGTCATTTTTAAAGAAGAACAAAGGGAAAATGAAAATTAGAAAACTGTAGTCACAGAAATTAATAATAAACAAATAAAAATGAAAAAGTCTTTTTAGAAAAATTTCATTCCTTGACTTTGTTCCCAGTGGAGCTTCCTGGGAGCTCAGACCATAAAGAATCAGCCTACAATGCGGGAGACCCAGGTTCAACCCCTGGGTTGGGAAGATCCTGGAGAAGGGAATGGCTATCCACTCCAGTACTCTTGCCTAGAGAATACCATGAACAGAGGAGCCTGGTGGACTATAGTCCATGGGGTTGCAAAGAGTCAGACATGACTGAACAACTTTCACTTTGTTCCCAATAATTCTTTGGAATAATTGTATGCCACTACACTGCTACCTAAAATCTCAGGATTTAAGGTGATTGTGGAGACATATAGACAACACATTATCTTTTACAATATGTCTAATGGGTAGCTGGATTTATTGTTTAAACATCTCTAAACAGAGGATGTCCATTACTTCATGAGATGGCTTTTTTTTCTTTTTAACCACTATGCAGATCTAATTGATACGAGTTAAGAATATCTTTTCTCATGCTTCCTTCTGCCTGGAATGATCATCCTCAAGTCTCTGTCTTCTCAAGTTTGCGGTCCTATTGCCTTCAAGTAGACCTAGGCATCCCTCCTTCTGGATCTCTGTGCATTTGTGAAAGGCTTAATTAGAACTCAGATCACATTGTGCTAGACAGTGAAATCATTTATAGAAAAACTCAAGTATTTTCATCTTTTTTGTCTGAATAACATCTACAACAGTGCTGGAAATACAGTCTATAGACCTTTGTTGAATGAATCAAGAATAAATGATTGAGGAGACTGAATGTATACATGAATGAAAGAAAACGTTTGTCTCTAAATAATTCTCTATGGAAGTTAGACTCTGCATTTTGAAAATGTGATCTTCTCTCCTGAATAAATTGAAAAAAAAATTGCCAGTGTACCATATTGAGAGTATACATTAAGATCGTAATGGGTAAAATGACCTCTAATTTTAAAATGATGCTTTTAAAAATGTAAAAGATGCAGGATACAGGATGCTTGGGGATGGTGCACTGGGATGACCCAGAGGGATGGTACAGGGAGGGAGGTGGGAGGGGGGTTCAGGATGGGGAACATGTGTACACTCGTGGCAGATTCATGTTGATGTATGGCAAAACCAATATAATATTGTAAAGTAATTAGCCTCCAATTAAAATAAATAAACTTAAATTTAAAAAAAAGTGTAAAATAATGTGCTTAAGTTTTGTAACATAGAAAATGCCACCATAATCACCATCTGCACTATAAAACTACTGAGCTAGATTAGGTCTGACATTAACAAGATTTCTATCGAGGCATTAACTGGTGAAATCATGGATAAGACCCAGGAACTTCAGCTCTTAAAAGACCAACAGGATAACACAAGCCCTAATAAGAAAGCCAGAAATATATTTTAATTCTGTTGAGTTAAATTGTTTTATGGGAAATTCAAAGAATGAAAGAAAAAGTGAAAGCAAAAGGAAAGTTTGACTCTCTGAGATGATGATTAGTGGGATCCAATGCTTCATAGGCTGCTGTTTGCAATTCATTCATAAAAGCTGTGATGATACTGTTGTTGTTAGATGAACTACACTGTATATGGCGTCCATGTAATGGTGAGACTGGCACTCAGCACAGTGTGCAGTCACTGTGTGCAGTGCTCTCTGTTGTTTGCTCACTTTCAGGTTGGGCTTGGCTATGATTTCCTGCTGGCCTTGATGGAAACGAGTCATAGGACATGTGTTATGGACTTGGCTACAGGCACCATCACAGGAAAGTCACAGTCTGCTCCACTCCCCACTCCTTATTCCATACAGTGTAGACATACATGTGTCAAGCAAACCATGCACCCATGCACTAAGAATCGTCAAGTGTTCTACCAGTAAGACAATACAGCTACATTATCTCATATTTTCTCACTCAAGATCTCTTATTAGATAGGGATTTTATTCATTTTTATGAGGAGTTTAAGAGATTCGGTCAGAAAAATATCTACTAAGTCATGGCTCTTGACCACATCTTCTCCTTGTAAATTCACTAATCACTCCATCTCCCTCTCTTTAAGGGCTTACGAAGTGTAACGCATAATGCTAGGTATGCTGCAAGAAAGAGAAAATAACACAGCATGTTTGCCCATAAGGAAGACTGTACTGTCTTCTAGTGGCATTTTAACTAAGCATTTAAGTCAGCTTGAAACGTATTAGCTTATGTGTGGAGGGTTCCAGATAAGACAAGATAGCCCCAGGGCCATGGCTATGGGCTTGCTGCCTGGGTCATCACATGGGGCCCTGGGCTTCGAGGAGCTTCTCATTGGCTTCATGATCTACTGTTCTGGCTTGAAATGGGTAGTAATTATGGAACAAGGGATCCTGCATCCTCATTTTGCACTAGACCTCTCAGATTATATAACTTCTCCTGGATAGCTGTTAATTAGACCCTTGGATCCACAGTGATGATGAAAATCAGAGAAAATATAACGTGTCAGGGGGCTGGTTGACAGCTGTCTTTGTTCCCTAGCTCTAGATAGAGCGGATAAGTTCTGTAGACCCTAAAGTTACTTAATGAAACTTTATGTTACACATTTTAGTGTCCCGTGAAAATGTAGCTTCATTATACAAAATCAGTTTTCATGACTTTTTCTAGCTATTGCAAAATTTCTCAAACATACAAAAAAAATAAAAGAAGTTGAAAACACATGTTAACAATGAATTGAACTGTTACTCACGTGGAAACACACACACTTGCACACATTTTGCTGAACCATTTGGAAATTAGTTTCAAGTATCATGGTATTTTAGCCTTCAGTGTTTAATCATACCTTTTCTAGAGATAAAAGTGATAATCTAGGTAACCCATTACTCTTGTAACCATTGAAAAAAATAATAATATCCATGTATATCACTTAATATCTAATCCATATTCAAATCTCCCAGTTTTCCCAAAAGAAGGCCCACCTTGATTACCATTTTAATCATTTCCAAAAACTTTTTGGCAGTAAATTTTTTAATATTGTATTTTATGTTATGGCTTTTCCTCACTTAATAGGTATGTATCCATTTTTAATCATTTAATTGTTCTCTTGAGCTTTAATATGCATCTTTAAGTCAAGTCTACCTTCAAATAATAAAATTATATTTTATATATGAAATGTGAGAAAATTCCATTTCTGCTTTCTATATTTTTTATTATTACAAGTATTCACTTCTACATAGGTAAGGCCTCTCTAAACATATCATTATTTTTGCTTTAAACAGCTGATTAAAAACTTATGAGTAAAAGTGGTTTATGTTGATCTACATGCTTGCTATTTATGATTTTTTTTAAGTTATCCTGTAATATATTTCTATTTTTTTTTAATTTTTTGAAGTATAATTGGTCTACACACTATGTTATTTCCAGGTGCACAAAATACTGATTTGATATTTCTTTATATTACAAAATGATCACCATGATTAGTTACCATCTATTACCCTATTTATAGCATTCTTCATTCATTTATGTAGACCTAAGTTCCATTTGGTATCACTTCTGTCTGAAGAAATTTTTTTAATATCTTCTGTAGTACATGTCACATGATGATAAATTCTCAGACCCTTTCTTTGTTTGAAATGATGTTTTCATCATGTATGAAACTAACTAGGCTCACTATAATTTCTAATATTATTATATTATTATTTATTCATTCATTTATTATTTTATTCAGAATCTTGGTCTTCTGAATTGCATTGTTTCTGGTGAGAAGTCACTGAGGCTTTTGCTATGTTCCTTTGTACATGATTTATTGTATTCATCTAAAAATTTCAATTACTACATAATATATTTCCAAAGATCAGTGATTCTTTCCATTTCTTTTAAATTTATCTTTCCTCCTTCTGCTTCAGCTTGTATACTTTCTTTTCCTAGGTCTTCAGGTTTCCTGGTTCTTGCTATTACCTACTTTATTATTAATATAATCTGTTAAGATTTTTCATTCTAATGGCACAGTGTTTTTTCTTCAGCTTGAGAAGTTCAATTTATTATTTTTCACATCTTCCTTTTATCTATTTGCTGTGTTCATATTTTGCTTTAAATACACCCAAAGCATTTGTGGGGGCTTCCTGGCTAGCTCAAATGGTAAACAATCTGCCTGGGTTCGATCCCTGGGTCGCGAAGATCCCTTGGAGAAGGGCATGGCAACCCACTCCAGCATTATTGCCTGGAGAATTCCATGGACTGAAGAGCCTGGGAGACTACAGTCCATGGGGTCACAAACAGTCAGACACGAATGAGTGACTAACACACTTTAAAGCATTTGTATTGCTTTTATATAGACTTTATTTGCTAATTCCATCATTTCTGTCACTTCTGAATCCATATTTATTGAGTTATTTTAGTATCTGGCTCAGCTGTTAAATAATCTACCTGCAAAGAGGTAGACCTGGGTTTGATTCCTGGGTTGGGAAGATCCCCTAGAGAAGGGAAAGGCTACCCACTCCAGTATTCTGGACTGGAGAATTCCAGACTCTATAGTCTATGGGGTCGCAAAGAGTCTGACAGGACTGAGTGAATTTCATTTTCCTTTTTTTTTTCCTTTTCAATTCTATATTTTACATGTGAATATTTTGATTTTGAAAGTCAATACTAGTTATTTTTTTTATAGAGTGTTGAGTCTAGTTTTGGAATTCAGTTAAGCCACTCACAGAATTTCTTAATTTTTATGGCTTGTTTTTAAGTTCTTTCTTTTCCCTCTTAGAGCAGCCTTAATCTAAGTCCACTTTATCCTTAATATGTGGCTCTCTGGAGTTCAGTTTACAGCTCCTTAGCATATGACTTTTGCCCGGGTTTGAAGGAGCTTCACTCTATGACCAGCTTAGTATTCAGGCAACATCACAAGGAAAACGTGTGTATGTTTCTGGAACTCTTTCTCAACACCACTTCTTCTAATCTATGCTTCTGCCCCACATATACCAGCCTCTTTGGCCTCCATGAGTTCCCATCTCTGGTTCGTCTCAGCGAGAACTTGTACTCTACTCTGTATTCCAGATATTCCCTCCCTCTGGGCAGGAAGATGACTTCATCTCATGGCTTATATTTTCCCCTAAGGATCATGGGCTTGCCATGATCTATGATCTAATCCACAAAAATTTAGTTTTCCCATGTAAGACTTCCCAGGTGGCTCAGTGGGCAAAAAATCCATCTGCAATGCAGGAGATGCAGGAGACATGGGTTCAATTCCTGGTTTGGGAAAGTAGCCTGGAAGATGCCATGGTCACCCACTCCAGTATTCTTGCCTGGAGAATCCAATGGACAGAGGAGCCTGATGGGCTACAGTTGATGGGGTCTCAAAGAGTCAGGCATGACTGAAACGACTGAGCATGCATGTCAGACAACAGTGTTATTTTTTCCTTCATACTTATTTGGTCTAGTTATTTTCATTATTTATGGCATGAAGGAAGGCTTTCTACTTGTTACTTGGCTGGATGTGCAATCCTTGACATTTAACCATGGAATTGACCATAGCATATGAATTTTGACAAATTATTTACATTTTTTTGAACTCTAGAATTTTTGTCTATAAAGGATGTTTAATAAAATTCACCTCATAGACTCATTGTGGGGAGTGTTGGACAATACAGCCATTGACTTTCTGCTATTATATCCTAGCTGTCTCCCAAATTCAAATGAAGCATTTGAAGTCATTGAAGTGAATGTTATTATTGATATTATTTTCATTTTACAAGTTAGCCACAAGGCCTCAGAGAATTTGATTTTCAAAGGCCCATGCTAGTTAGAGGCACTCTTTAATTTTAGACCTAGGCCTGGTGCTAACTGTGTCATGCTGCTTCTAATCTATGTAAAAATAGTCTTGCCTGTACCCTGGTAAATACTTTAACTTGATAAATATAAAATTCTTAGTTTCTTTTTCTAATATGGTAATGAAGACTAAACATGAGAGATTTTTAAATTCTCTTTTATGAAAAAAGTTGGCAATACAATTGCCTTTGGGGAAGGTAAAAAGCAAGACAGTCATGTCAAAGTTTTTTTGTTTTGTTTTAAGCAGGAGAGTGCCTTTCTGTGAGCTGAAAAATAAGAAGTTGGAGTGAAGCTTTGGGGAGGTACAGTGTCTTAGGATGCGTGTCCTCTGAGAGAAGGTAGATCACTAATCTCAGTCTTTCATCTCCATTTTCCTGAAGAGAAAAGAAGCACCAATAGGGAGAAATGGTTTGTACATGGTCACACAGGTTACTTGTGCTCACAGATAAAGTATAGATTATGTATACCTACATACCACAAATTTTTGTACACATTTCATTCTGCAATATGTCCTGTCTACCTTCAGTTTTTAAAAGGCAGCCTGCCATTTGCACATCTAATAAGACAATAAAAAGCAAGTAGACAAATGTTAGCTGACTTTCTTCTTTAATATTTACTGTTCTGCATGGTATTAGTATGCTTTGTTTCATTCTTCTTCTCTAGAAAAATAAATGCCAGAAATTAGGCTAGGTATTAGTCAACTATGACCACAATAATGCTGTATAACAAGCCAGCCCAAAGCTCAGGGGCCTAAAACATCTGTCTTATTATCATGTGAAGGTTGGTGGGTTCAGCTGGTTTCATCTGGCTTCTGCTCTGCTTCTCTTTGAATGTCTGAAGGCTGACTGGAGCAGCAGTGACCCATGTTCCTCTCATTCCTCATCTGCAACCGGTGGGCTGTCCCAGAAATGTTCTCATCATAATGGCAGAAGGCAAGAAACATATGAGATGTCTTAAGGTCTGAATTCAGACTTGGTACAGTTTTCTCTACCAAAGCAAGCATGGCTTAATTAGCACCAAGTAGCAAGTACTGATACAAGTACCCTGCCCATTAGTGAAAGTAACAGAAAAGTCTCAGGATATTTACATAGGGAGGAGGAAGAATCAGAGTTAATAGCAAAAATCTATTGTGAGCTAAAATCCTCTTTGAAGACTTTCTTCTACTTGGGGTTGGTGCAGACCCTTTCAGACCTTTAATTAATGTGCTTTGTAAAAATATGGAATGTGTACTATATGAACGTGTGTATGTGTTGTGTCACATTGTATGTATTGCTCCACTTGTGTTTATCAACAATATGCCTTGGATGACTTTCTATAACAGCATGTACAACTATATCATTTCTTTTAACTGTTTCTTTATATTATAAATGATGAATGCACATGTCTACTTAGCCATTTCTCTATTGTTAGACATTTAGATGTGTTTTTAATGCTCAGTATTATAAACAGTGCCTTAATGAGCATTCTTGTACCTTTCTTCCCATTTTTCTCTAGAGTAGCCAGCAGAAATGACCATTTTAGGGCATGTTGATTATGAATTTCATATGGTCATATACTTTTTGAAGCAATTTCAATGTGGCTATATAAATCTACATTTCCTCCAGCAATGAACACATACCTACTTGCTTACACCATCACTAACACTTACCAAACAATTCATATTATTTTTTTCTCTCAAATGAGTGAAAAACCTCAATTTCTCTGCCAGGGATTTGACATAATTTTTATTTAAACGATGGAATCATCATTCTCCACAAAGCACACTCTATAAAACAAAGCAGTACAGTTATGTGATATAAACACAGTGCTTTTGAGAATTCCTCCTGGAGAATCCCATGGAGGGAGGATCCTGGTAGGTTATAGTCCATGGGTCGCAAAGAGTCAGACACGACTGAGCAACTTCACTCACTCACACACTTAACCCCACTCTTGTCCTGTGGAGTTGTACAGAGAACACTAGAGATATCTTGTTCATGTCAAAATTTACCTTGTTTGATACAATCTTTCAAGATCTATGCCCTGACTTTAACCCCTACTTCTGTCTTATCCAGAATGCTTGAGATAATTGTTTCATTTCTCCCATCAATATGGTCTCAAATGAGTACTTCTCCACTCAATACTAAAATCTCATCACACCCACTCCCAAAGCCCAAAGAGTAATGATCTCATTTGTCTCTGTCTTTTATGGCAAAAAAAAAAAAAAAAAGCTTTAGGAAAATTATCTGAGTTCTCATCTTTAACATCACAGGTATAGAAATTAATGGCATCCTGGGTTCTATGTTTATTATAGGACTATGTTTATTGCAGAGTTTCCCTGGGTGCCTCAGACATTAAAGAATCTACCTGCAATGTGAAAGACCCAGGTTCGATCCCTGGGTTGGGAATATCTCCTGGAGAAGGGAATGGCAACCCACTCCAGTATTCTTGACAGGAGAATCCCATGGACAGAGAGAAGCCTGATTGGCTACAGTCCATGAGGCCACAAAGAGTCAGACACAACAGAATGACTAACAAACTACGTTCTATGGTCTACAATGTGGAGATAAGAGATATAAGTCATATCTGAATGAAGAGGAAAAATAACTCTCTGGTCTGGTGGAGAGAGCACTTGAGTAGCTCCCAGGAAATATTGAACACCCAGGCCCCTCTCCATGCATCTTGTGTACTAATTACAATAAAATCAGGGAAAACATAAGCTTTCTTATCTTATGTCTTTACCTAAAGAATGAAAGATTCTCTGAAAAACTGTGAAAAGGTAATCAATTGTGTGTGTGCAGGTAAATGACTTCCATATTACTACATATGTGAAATATGAAAGCACAGTGTGAAAACCAACAAAATTAATTATTTTCACAAACATGGGATAATCAAAAGGCTTCCCTGATGACTCAGTGGGTAAAGAATCTGCCTGCAATGAAAGAGATGTAGGAGAATCAGGTTCTATCACTGTGTTGGGAAGATCCTCTGGAAGAGGGCATGGTGACCCATTCTAGTATTCTTGCCTGGAGAATCCCATGGACAGAGAAGCCTGGAGGGCTACAGTCCATGAGGTTTCAAAGGTTTGGACAAGACTGCTCAAACAAACTTTGTGTGCACCAGGACCCAAAGACCCCGCAGAAACTAAGCCAGAGCTGTGTTTGAGTGTCTCCTGAGGAGGTACAGGTCAGCAGTGGACAGCCGCAGGGGCAGGGGCTCTGGGTGCAGCAGACTTGGATATGGCGTAAGCCCTCTTGGAGGATGTCACCATTAACCCCACCATAGAGCTGCCAGAACTTACACAGGACTGGGGAAATAAACACTTGGAGGGCACAAGCAGAACCTTGTGCACACCAGGACCCAGGAGAAAGGAGCAGTGACCCCACAAGAGACTGACCCAGACTTGCCCAGGAGTGTCCAGGAGTCTCCGGTGGAGGCTTGGGTCAGAGGTGGCCTGCTGCAGGATCGGGGGCACTGAATAGGGCAGTGTGTGCATGTGACCTTTTGAGGGAGGTCATCATTATCTTCATTACTTCCTCCATAGTTTGACTCTAGGTAAATAGCAGGGAGAGAGGATAGCCCCACCCATCAACAGAAAATTGGATTAAGGATTTACTGAGCATGGCCCCACCCATCAGAATAAGACCCAGTTTCCCCCTCAGTCAGTCTCTCTCATCAGGAAGCTTCCATAAGCCTCTTATCCTTCTCCATCAGAGGACAGACAGAATGAAAACCACAATTGCAGAAAACTAACCAATCTGATCACATGGACCACAGCCTTGTCTAACTCAGTGAAACTATGAGCCATGCCATATAAGGCCACCCAAGATGGATGGGTCATGGTGGAGAGCCCTGAAAAAATGTGGTCCACTGCAGAAGGGAATGGCAAACTACTTCAGTCTTCTTGCCTTGAGAACCCCATGAACAGTATGAAAAGACAAAAAGATAGGACACTGAGAGATGACCTCTCCAGGTCAGTAGGGGTCCAATATGCTCCTGGAGAACAGTGGGGAAATAACTCCAGAAACAATGAAGCGACGGAGCCAAATCAAAAACAACACCAAGTTGTGGATGTGACTGCTGTTGGAAGTAAAGTCTGATGCCATAAAGAGCAATATTGCATAGGAATCTGGAATGTTAGGTCCATGAATCAAGGCAAATTGGAAGTGGTCAAACAGGAGATGGCAAGAGGGAACATAGACATTTTAAGAACCAATGAACTAAAATGGACTAGGATGGGTGAATTTAACTCAGATGACCGTTATATCTACTACTGTGGGCAAGAATTCCTCAGAAGAAATGGAGTAGCCACCATAGTCAACGAAAGAGTCCAAAATGCAGTACTTGGATGCAATCTAAAAAATGGACAAAATCAACTCTGTTCATTTCCAAGGCAAACCATTCAATACCACAGTAATCCAAGTCTATGCCCTGACCAGTAATGTTGAAGATGCTGAAGTTGAATGGTACTATGAAGACCTACAAGACCTTCTAGAACTAACACCCCCAAAAGATGTCCTTTTCATTATAGGGTAGGAATTCAAGAAATGCCTGGAATAACAGGCAAATTTGGCCTTGGAGTACAGAATGAAGCAGGGCACAGGATAGTAGAATTTTACCAAGAGAATGCACAGGGCATAGCAAACACCATCTTCCAAGAACACAAGAGAAGACTGTACACATGGATATCACCAGATATGGACATCACCACATGAAATCAGACTGACTATATTCTTTGCAGCCAAAGATGGAGAAACTCTTTACAGTCAGCAAAAACAAGACCAGGAGCTGACTGTGGCTCAGATCATGAACTCCTTATTGCCAAATTCAGACTTAAATTGAAGAAAGTAGGGAAAACCACTAGATCATTAAGGTATGACCTAAATCAAATCCCTAATGATTATACAGTAGAAGTGAGAAATAGATTCAAGGGATTAGCTCTGATAGACAGAGAGCCTGAAGAACTATGGATAGAGGTTCGTGACATTGTACAGGATGCAGGGTTCAAGACCATCCCCAAGAAAAAGAAATGCAGAAAAGAAAAATGGCTGTCTGAGGAGGCCTTACAAATAGCTGTGAAAAGAAGAGAAGTGAAAGGCAAAAGAGAAAAGGAAAGATATACCCTTTGAATGCAGAGTTCTGAAGAATAGCAAGAAGAGATAAGAAAGCCTTCCTCACCGATCAATGCAAAGAAATAGAGGAAAACAACAGAATGAGAAAGACTAGAGATCTCCTCAAGAAAATTAGAGATACCAAGGGAATATTTCATGCAAAGATGTGGTTGATAAAGGACAGAAATGGTATGGACCTAACAGAAGCAGAAGATATTAAGAAGAGGTGGCAAGAATACACAGACAAACTGTACAAAAAAGATCTTCATGACCCAGATAATCACGATGGTGTGATCACTCAACTAGAGCCAGACATCCTGGAATGTGAAGTCAAGTGGGCCTTAGAAACCATCACTATGAATAAAGCTAATGGAGGTGATGGAATTCCAGCTGAGCTATTTCAAATCCTGGAAGATGATGCTGTGAAAGTGCTGCACTCAATATGCCAGCAAGTTTGGAAAACTCTGCAAGTTTGGAAAACTTGGCCACAGGACTGGAAAAGGTCAGTTTTCATTCCAATCCCAAAGAAAGGCAATGCCAAAGAATGCTCAAACTACCACACAATTGCCCTCATCTCACATGCTAGTAAAGTAATGCTCAAAATTCTCTAAGTCAGGCTTCAGCAATACATGAACCGTGAACTCCCTGATGTTCAAGCTAGTTTTAGAAAAGACAGAGGAACCAGAAATCAAATTGCCAACATCTGCTGGATCATCGAAAAAGCAAGAGAGTTCCAGAAAACATCTACTTCTGTTTCATTGACTATGCCAAAGTCTTTGACTATATGGAACACAACAAACTGTGGAAAATTCTTAAAGAGACGGAATACCAGACCACCTGACCTGCCTCTTGAGAAACCTATATGCAGGTCAGGAAGGAACAATTAGAACTGGACATGGAACAACAGACTGGTTCCAAATAGAGAACAGAGTACGTCACAGCTGAATACTGTCACCCTGCCAATTAACTTATATGCAGAGTACATCATGAGAAATGCTGGGCTGAATGAAGCACAAGCTGGAATCAAGATTGCTAGGAGAAATGTCAATAACCTCAGATATGTAGTTGATACCACCCTTATGGCAGAAAGTGAAGAAATAAAGAGCCTCTTAATGAAAGTAAAAGAGGAGAGTGAAAAAGTTGGCTTAAAGCTCAACATTCAGAAAACTAAGATCATGACATCTGGTCCCATCCCTTCATGGCAAATAGATGAGGAAATGGTGGAAACTTTATCTGTTTGGGCTCCAAAATTACTGCAAATGGTGATTGCAGCCATGAAATTAAAAGACTCTTGCTCCTTGGAAGAAAAGTTATGACCAACCTAGACAGCATATTAAAAAGCAGAGACATTACTTTGCCAACAAAGGTCCATCTAGTCAAAGCTATGGTTTGTCCAGTAGTCACATATGGATGTGAGAGTTGGACTGTGAAGAAAGCTGAGTGTTGAAGAATTGATGCTTTTGAACTGTGGTGTTGGAGAAGACTCTTGAGAGTCCCTTGGACTGCAAGGAGATCCAACCAGTCCATCCTAAAGGATATCAATCTTGAATATTCATTGGAAAGACTGATGCTAAAGCTGAAATCCAATACTCTGGCCACCTGATGTGAAGAACTGACTCATTAGAAAAGACCCTGATGCTGGGAAAGATTGAAGGTGGGAGAAGAAGCAGATGACAGAAGATGAGATGGTTGGATGTTATCACTGACTCAATAGACATGAGTTTGAATAAACTCCTGGAGTTAATGATGGACAGGGAGGCCTGTCATGCTGCAGTCCATGGGGTCACAAAGAATCACTCAGAAAGTTATGATCAACCTAGATAATGTATTCAAAAGCAGAGATTACTTTGCCAACAAAGGTCCGTCTAGTCAAGGCTATGGTTTTTCCAGTGGTCATGTATGGATGTGAGAGTTGGACTGTGAAGAAAGCTGAGCACTGAAGAATTGGTGCCTTTGAACTGTGGTGTTGGAGAAGACTCTTGAGAGTCCCTTGGACTGCAAGGAGATCCAACCAGTCCATCCTAAGGGAGATCAGTCCTGGGTGTTCTTTGGAAGGAATGATGCTAAAGCTGAAACCCCAGTACTTTGGCCGCCTCATGTGAAGAGTTGACTCATTGAAAAAAACTCTGATGCTGGGAGGGATTGGGGGCAGGAGGAGAAGGGGACGACAGAGAATGAGATGCCTGGATGGCATCACCGACTCGATGCAAATGAGTTTGAGTGAACTCCGGGAGTTGGTGATGGAAAGGGAGGTCTGGTGTGCTGCAATTCATGGGGTCACAAAAAGTCAGACACGACTGAACGACTGAACTGAACTGAAGTGAGTGACTAAACAACAACAGTCTTCATAAGGCAGATAATTCTGTCCTTTTCTCCCCTTAGTATTCTCTTTCCCTTCATCATGGAATGCCTCATCATCATTTTCGTGCTTGTAAAATTCCTATTCACTATCCAAGTGCTGAACCTCCCCTGTCAAGCTATCCATGCCTTTTCCAGGCAAAGTTGATTCCAGTTGCTTCTGTGTTCCTGCTGCAAGTCAGGCAGCTGTGTGTCGTGGTTTCAGAAAACTTACCTTTTCTTGAAAGATTCTCACCTAGGAAACTAAAAACAGATTTTAAACTTGCCTATGATCTCTTTCCACCACCAGCACCTGCACTTCCCTGAGAGAGACTGCTAGATAAATCTTTCTAAATTGCATCTTTCAGCACATTGCATTTCAATATGCATAATCTCAACATCTTTTTCTGTGAAAAATAGCACCCAGGGAGTTTCGGTGCACATCTGAGGCTTTTTACAAATGTGGAGGTCAGAGAGGTCACGTGATTTGACCTAGGTCACAGAGCTAATAAATGGCAGAGAGAATATTCAGACTCAGATCCGTCTGCTTCTGCTTCTGCCTTGCCCCTTTCTACCACACTGCGAAGGGCAAGCCCAGCTTCCTGTGCTATGTGCCTATGGACTGGCAACGCATGGGGTAATTTGAGAAAGAGAAGTTACATAAGCTACGTAACATGTTTCNGGTTTCAGAAAACTTACCTTTTCTTGAAAGATTCTCACCTAGGAAACTAAAAACAGATTTTAAACTTGCCTATGATCTCTTTCCACCACCAGCACCTGCACTTCCCTGAGAGAGACTGCTAGATAAATCTTTCTAAATTGCATCTTTCAGCACATTGCATTTCAATATGCATAATCTCAACATCTTTTTCTGTGAAAAATAGCACCCAGGGAGTTTCGGTGCACATCTGAGGCTTTTTACAAATGTGGAGGTCAGAGAGGTCACGTGATTTGACCTAGGTCACAGAGCTAATAAATGGCAGAGAGAATATTCAGACTCAGATCCGTCTGCTTCTGCTTCTGCCTTGCCCCTTTCTACCACACTGCAAAGGGCAAGCCCAGCTTCCTGTGCTATGTGCCTATGGACTGGCAACGCATGGGGTAATTTGAGAAAGAGAAGTTATATAAGCTACGTAACATATTTCTTATGCATGATATGTCTCTGCAGCCTGAGCTTATTTTAAATCAGTCACAGGAATGGTTCTACATATTGGAGCCAACAGATGGGCGTGGGCACCTCTGTCACTCACAAATATAGTACTTTGACCAGTTGTGAAGGAACTCAAGTGGTGAAAAGTACAGCTAATATTTCTTTCCCATTCCTCTATTTCCAGCTTTTTCTCTATGTCTTTAACATGCTCTCTATTTATTCCTTTAAATCTCTGTCTCTTTCTCTCTCAGGCACCCATACCCACATACATACACAGACAAACAAGCTCACTTGTCCATGGAAGAGGGATAAATCTAGAAGCATTTCTGTAATCCAGGCGCAAGTGTACTTCCTGCAGCTAACATGGTTCCAGCTTGGTTCTTGTTTCCATTCTTTCCTACTGAACCTAAATCTGAAGGTTCAAGGTTCAAGGTAGGACCTCCTCAAGCCATTTCTATGTGGGCTTCTCATAAAGAAAAGTTATTTGCTCCTATGACCTCTACCTCTTCAGCAGCACAAACTGTCATATAAAATGATTGACCGATTTAGATGTTTCACGCCCCACCCAGAGTGTGAACTTCTCCAAGTACGACTCTGTTTCAGTTGTCAGCTGTCTTCCTATCTCTGGTGGCTCAGTGGTAAAGAATCTGCCTGAAAATGCAGGAGATGAAAAAGATGTGGATTCAATCCTTGGGTCAAGAAGATCTCCCAGAGTAGGAAATGGCAACCCACTCCAGTACTCTTGCCTGAAAAAATCCCATGGACAGAGGAGCCTGGCTGGCTCTAGTCCATGGGGTCATGAAAGAGTCGGACACAACTTAGCCGAACAACAACAATAATAACTTCCTATCCCACATCACAGTGTCTAGTACAGAAAGCAGACTTAAAACACATGAAAACAGAAAATTCTTGGTATACTGTAGTTGGTTGTTCTTAGCCTGAAGGCAGATTTGAAGGCTCCCTCCGAAGGCCTGATGGTGGTCATGTGCAAGATGAGTTTGACTTCCTGGGTAGAACAAAGACCAAAGCCAAGAGGTCCCGGGCAACCTAAACCCATACTAACATAAGGAAGGAGCTTCCAGTAGAAAATCCCTCCAAACACAGTTAAATGTTGTCTAAGGAAATGAACGTGTCACTGGAGATATCAAGCGCCAAAGGAATGACATCTTGTCTGGGGTGCTTTGAGTTGAATCAAGCAACTAACACAGTAAATTTAGATAATCTTTGAATGTCCAGCCATCTTTGTGCATCTGGAAACCACACACACACACACACACTCAGGAAACAGCCTACAGAGTACTAAGTTCATCACTGCTACATTCACGATTCTATTACTCTAACTGCCTGGTTTATCATGTCTTAGGACTTTGCGTGTGATCTTCATGCACCATCTATCCTTTGTTCTTAACCCCAAATCATATTTTAAATTCAAGATTTTTTTTGAAATCAAAGCACCCTGGTTGTATTTCCTATAGTTTTAATTACAGGTTTAATTAAGCAATTATTTATTGATACTTAAAAATATCTGTTCCCACTCAACATTCTTACTACAAGGGTCAGAACCAGGCAAAGTTGATTCTCTGTCTCAATACAGAGACAGAGAATAATTGTTTTATAGAATAACTCCGAAGTAAGTATCCAATAAATGACTAGGTGAAAAAAATCAATGTTCAAAGACACTACTCTTTCTGTGACTAGATTGATTTTTTCTTTCTTTTTCCATTTGTATGTTTTGCTGTTTGTCTTCAAAGGAATTTCAAATGCCTTACAGCAAAGAACATGCTCCAGGTGTCTTGAAATTGGCAAACAAGTTTTCTTTGATACGGTCCTGGGAACTTGCCAGTCATTTTGGGCAGACAAGGATCTCAGGACGCAGTGGGTCCTATGGCTCACTCTCTGGGGAAGGGAACAGAAGGTCTGCAGAGAAGCACAACCATCACAAAGGGGTAGGAACTGAATGGCCAGCAGCAGAAAGTCCCTTATAAGCAGGGGCTCCTCCTCCAGCGGATCTTCCTGTCCCAGGAATCGAACCTGGGTCTCCCTCATTGTAGATGCTTTACTGTCTGAATCACTCGAGAAGTTGGGATTGTGGTGCTGAAGACTTAGCAGTCCAAACGTGGCCCCCAGCCAAAGAGAGCTCTGTGAGGTCTGGAGGGAAGAAAAGCAAAACCTTTGTTAAGTCTCCTTTCACGTTTTGCTCTTTCTCTCTCTCTCTCTTTTTTTTTTTTTGTGAATGTATTGGTTTTCATTTTGGGCACAAGATAAGAGCAAGTTTCTTACTGCCCCACCTCTCTGAGTCATAACTTAACTGGAGTCAGAAAAATAAGATGTTTCACACAGAATTCTACAGCCAAATTGATTTCCTGCTTGAGTTCTAAAATGGAGCAACTGAAAATATTAGGTGTCTCTGAGGTCCCCAAGGCCTGAGGAGGGCACAGCCTAGAAATCCCAATCAAGCCAAACAGCATCCTGTCTGTTTTCACTGTTACAGGACTCTCTGCTCACCTCCCTGTCTACATGGGGTGATGCCAAGCAGGGAAGGATCAGCATGCAGGGAACCAGGGTGCAGGAAACTTGTTCCTAAAGTGTCTCTGACACTTTAGGTAAATGGCTAAATGGCTCAGGCTCTGTGGGCCTTGTGATCTCCACACCCTGATTACTCAGCTTACCCTGGAGAGCAACACCAGCCTTCAACTTCACACCAACAAATAAGGGAGCTGGAGTTCCAACAGAACGTTGTTTCCGAAGGTGGGATCTGACCTATGGGCAAAGTTTGCTGACCTTTGCTTTGGAGAAAAGAAGGCTAATACAGCCTATGAACTTGCAGAGCCCTGGTCTTCTGTGATTCTGATATCTTGTTTATAAAATGGGAATAATTTTTGATCCCCACTCCCCCACCCCCCCTCTGCAAAAAAAAAGCCAAGGCTTCCCAGGTGGCACAATGGTAAAGAATCCACCTGCAATGCAGGAGCCGCAAAAAAAGTTCTATCCCTGGGCCAGAAAGATCCCCAGAGGAGGAAATGGCAACCCACTCCAGTATTCTTGCTGGGAAAACACCAGCGACAAAGGAGCCTGGTGGGCTACAGTCCATGGGGTCGCAGAGCTGAACATGACTAACCATGGAAAAAAAAAGTACAAAACATACGAGTAGACTATTTGTATTTAAATGATTTAATTGTCACTGTAGCCTGGAAATATTGATATGATTCTTGTTGTATGGATATGGAAACTTATAGAAGATAAGAGACTTACAGCCCAGTGATGTAGTAAGTGAAGGGCAGGACTGGAAAATAAATTTGGTTTTAAACTAAATGGGATGCCAAAATACATGAGTACCTCAGCTATAATGATCAAATGAGAAACCTCATTTACAATGCTGGTAAGTTTCTTTGGGATTCTGTATGTCTTTTTAAATTTATACTTCCACATATTTTTTTATTTTATATTATTCTTGTGAAGTAGCTTCAATATACATACATACACACACACACACACACGTGAATGGAGAAGAAAATGGCAACCCACACTAGTATTCTTGCATGGGAGATCCCAAGGACAGAGGAGCCTGGCAGGCTACAGTTCATGGGGTCACAAAAGAGTCAGACACAACTCAGTGACCAAACAATATATATGAAAGCACTTTGCATAGGGTTAAGCCTGACTGCATGCACTCACATGTCATTACCGACATGTAGTTTCATAGAAGCAGGGGGAGCACTAGCCTAGCATAAGAGACAAGAGGCATGGAATTGAACTGTGAAATACCAAGAGCTCCAGGGAGGTGTGGGAACAGTGCAGAAAACCAAATAGGGAGAATACCAAAATGTGCAAACTCACTCTGAGCTCTGCTGGGAAGGAGGAGGAGAGCTCTGTGGAGCTGGGAGGCCGTGCTAAATCAACCACACCTCAGGAACTGCAGTTGATATGGTGTCAGTGTAGAGTGGAGATGAGATGTGAAGAAAGGAATCCCCAGGGAAGAGAAGGAATTCAAAGAAAAGAAACCGCTGTGACTCAAGCTCAGGTGAGATCTAGGGCTATGTTTAAGGATTAAAATGAGACTAATTCACCCCCACAGGTATCTGGGCAAGGGTTTGGCTTTAGAAGCAGAGAATGTGGAATCTTGCAGAGATTTTTTAAACTGTAAAACGCATGCATGCTTAATCATGTCCAACTCTTTGCAACCCCATGGACTATAGCTCCCGGGGTTCCTCTGCCCATGGGATTTCCCAGGCAAGAATACTAGAACGGGTTGCCATTTCCTTCTCCAGTAAAATATATGGCATGGATCAAAAACTCTAGCAGAGTCCATAGTATAATATGATCAACTGGGTTCATTCAGTTCAGTCAGTTCAGTCAGTTCAGTTGCTCAGCCATGTCCAACTCTTTGCGGCCCCATGGACTGCAGCATGCCAGGCTTCCCTGTCCATCACGAACTTCCGGAGTTTACTCAAACTCCTGTCCACTGAGTCGGTGATGCCATCCAACCATCTCATCCTCTGTCGTCCCCTTCTCCTCCTGCCTTCAATCTTTCCCAGCATCAGGGTCTTTTCCAATGAGTCAGTTCTTCGCATCAGGTGGCCAAAGTATTGGAGTTTCAGTTTCACCATCAGTCCTTCCAATGAACATTCAGGACTGATTTCCTTTATAATGGACTGGTTGGATCTCCTTGCAGTCCAAGGGACTCTCAAGAGTCTTTTCCAACACCACAGTTCAAAGCATCAATTTTTTGGTGCTCAGTTTTCTTTATCGTCCCAACTCTCACATTCATATGACTACAGGAAAAACCATAGCTTTGACTAGATGGACCTTTGTGGGCAAAGTAATGTCTCTGGGTTCATTTCCAACCATATATGACACACATGTGACTTAAGCTCTCTAAGCCTCAGATTTCTCTCTTATTGCAAAGAGATCATAGTAGTTTTCCTACAGTACCTTGTTTGTGATTCAGTAAAGATTGATTGGTACTAGTTGTTACTATCATAGAGACCTGTGCATGAAGGTGGGCAGTTATTAAGTCTCATAGAACATTGATAATACAGCAGGCAGATGTCTGGTCACACTTGGAAAGGATGGAGCCAGAGAATCTTTATCCAAAGTTCCACTTATTCATGGGGCAGGGGCCATCTTCAAGTCACAGCTGTCCTTTCTGGGTCCAGAGGAAGGAGCAAACTGACTATCATGACCAACTGGTCAACTGCAAAGGGCTAAACCTGATTTGGATAATTAAGACCCCTGGACGGCTGCCAACATGTTGGACTGCTCTTCTGTGGGCAAAAGGCATGAGGAAAGGCGACTGCACCTTTCACCTCTTCTGAGAGTCAGAAGCGGTGCTCCGTGTTTTCACTGACACCATCTCTTTCAACCTGGAAGCCAGCCCTGAGGACAGAGAAGCAACCTGATTTGCCCAGACTACACAAAAATCAGTGTTGAGGTTTGAAAATAGGCCTAATTCTCAACGCATGCCTTTTCTCTAAATTCTATTATCTACTGTATTTTATATTTTGATGATACATACACAGTGTCCTTATGTTGATTTCCTACCTAGGATATTGCATGTGCTCAATCACTGAGTCATAACTGACTCTTTGTGACCCCATGGGACTGTCGCCTGCCAGCCTCCTCTGTCATGGAATTTTTCAGGCAAGAATACTGGAGTGGATATCCATTTCCTCCTCCAGGGGATCTTCCCACCCCAGGGATAGAACTGGCATCTCCTGCACGGACGGATTTTCTACCACTGTGCCACCAAGGATGATATTGTTGTTGCTCAGTTGTGTCTAACTCTTTGTAATACCATGGACTGCAGCACGCTCAGTCACATCTGACTGTGACCCCATGGACTGCAGCATGCCAGCCTTCCCTGTCCTTCACCATCACCTAGGTTGTATTTTCACAGAAATTGCAGTTCCACAAACATTTACTAAGCATGTAAGTGAACAGGTAGATCACCTCATTAAAACTACTTTGAAGAAAGTAAGACTGAACCATCTCATTTCATTCATCTCGTTTCGTTTTCATGAAACCTCATATTTGGTATAAGATTCTCATTTAACAAGGGAAGCAACTGAGGCTCCAAAAGGCTATGCAACTTACTTAAGCAGAAACTGCCAATAGATTGAGCTGCTGGAATTCAGTATCTGCTTACACCCCTCCCAGCCCACTATACCTAGCACAGCCTTTGCCTTACGAGGTCTCAGTAGCTTAGACTGTCGTGTTTCTGTACCTGCTGGGAGCATCCAGAACCCCAAGATCCACTCAGGAGGTTGAAGAGAGAGGAATTCTCTGATGTCTGTAATAATACCTTATGGTCATAGATGTCATCTACTGCTAGATCCTCTAGTTCATTTCCTCTTGGATGTATCTCCTTAAAGTGGAAACATGGATTGCCAGAGATGTTTCCATTGATGGGAAGACTCTGGCACGAGCATCAGGTGCTGATGGCTCCAGGTCAGCTGAACCAAGAGGGCAGTGCCTGTTGACATCCTTGAGCAAATAGGTCATTTACACCATAGACTGTGAATATCTCTTCACTCAGAAGGCAGTAGTCCCAGACATTAGCTCCAGGGAACAGATATTCAGAGAGCCATTCACACGCTGAACAATGTATTCAGAAGCGTGACTCTTATCATGTGCATGTCAGGAATAATACGGTATGTAACTCTGGGCATGGAGAATGCCGAGACAGACCTCAGCAGTGAGCATCTGGTAGAGGAGCTGGATTCTATTTAGAGAATTCAGGGGACTGCTAACACAGCTTCTCTTTAGGAGAAACACTCCATGTTCATTTGGACATAGGGGACTCTGGGTTTCTTTACCCATATATTCAGTATTAAAGGCATGTGGTACCAAGTGGCAGGAAGATGCAGCGATTGAAAAGACCATCTCTGGAACACACTGCCTAGATTAATTTCCCTTCCCAGTCACTTTTTGGGCAATTTCTTCAGCCTCTCTAAGTCTTTTTCCTCCTTTGTAAAACGTGGGTTAAAAAAAGAATATTTATGATAATTCAATAAGTGAATGCCTAAGAAGTATTTATAAGCATTCAATAGAGTTTAGCTATTACTATTCACCCATTATAGAGCCAGATATTGAGAGGCAGAGGACAAAAAAATTAATTCAAGCATGTGAAGACTGATGGTAAAATGTAAGGAAGCAGAAAGCAATAGCCCCATTCATCCAAAAACCTTTTCATTTATCACCAGATCGCAGATAAAGTCTGGGGGCAAATGAAGAAATAATCCAGAGCCCTGCGTCTCCTCTCCGACCTCTACCACTGTTTGCCACTGTATGACTTTGGTGTCCTATTGAATATGTAATATGATGCATTTTCCCACTCAAAATTAGAAGTCTACTTGGTTTCAGGTTATTAACTATTTCTTTATTTCTCATGGGTTCAAGGTCAACAAGTTCACACAAAATTAAATTTTAATCCTTGATACATAACACTCCCTTCATTGGTCCATTCAAGGTTTCCTTTTCTCTTCTCTCTGTTAATAATAAATGCACAACTAAAAGTTTTATACCCATTTTGATACCCAACAAAGGCCATAAATCCCTCAGCCTGATTCCCCTCTATTCTTCCAGCCCCACGTCCCTATCCAAGTAAACACTTCTAAATTCTGTGTTCATCATTCCCTTGCTTTGCATTTTAAATATTTTTTTTCACATCTATATGATGGTATATTTGCATATTTGTTTTTTCTTCTCTAATATTAAAACAAGATCTCATGTTATGTGTAATCCTTTGGAATTTATTTTTTGATTGAAAATTATGCTGCTCACTTTCATTCACACTATTGAATGGGGGGATAGTTTATGCATTTCAACTTTAACACTATGCTTAATGTACATTTTTCCATTTTCCCATCAATGTGAATTTGAGAAATTTCCATTATTTTTTGTATTTTTAGATACCCTATTGATGCACAATCTTTCTAACCCCTGGAATTTTCACTTTCCACTTTTACTACTTGAATAGCAGAGGAATGATGTCTCACAATCTTTATTGTCTTTCCCCGAATACTAATTCAGAGGAAGATATCCTCATATGTTTATATGTATCTTCTGGCCAATAACCATATATTGAGTAATTTTCTGAGAATCACAGAGCCACGGGGCTGGTATTCAAACCTAAATCATTCAGATTTTAAAGCCAGGCCGTTTCCTGCAGTATGCGGTAATGATGACAGCATTGGAAAGAGACAGCATTAGCATTGATGTAGCTGCCGGCTCTGAGAGTTCTTTGAACTTCTTGTAAATGTTTTAATGTAGACATTTGGAGTTCATTTCATTGACAGCAGATCTGTGCTTTCACAATGAGATATTTATAAACCATCCTCTAAGCTAGATTCTTCGGAAAGAGGAAACGAATCTTTGAATAACTTTGAGGAGAAAAAACAAGGGAAAAAAAAAATCAAACTTCCTTCTGCATCATCACAGACATTTAGAGTTGGAAGAAAACTAGAAATCAGTGCAGCCTCTCCTAGCTCTCTACTCTGCTACTTTATTTTACAGTCCAGAAACCTGGCGCCACACCTCCGCGTGACTTCCTCAGGGTTACAAATCGCTGGTGGAGAGGTATCAGCTGTCTTTTGCCAGGTGACGAGCTACCCCATACCCAGTGGCGTTAAACCACACTCATGTCATTTACTCATAATTCTATGGATTATCAGTTTAGTGCAGCAGAGTGCTTTTCCTGCTGCGCTTACTTAGAGTAACTTTTGCTGTGCTGGTCCACTAATGGGTTGGCTGACCTAGGGTTCCTGAGCTGGGATGGCTTGTCTTTGTTCTATGATGCCACCTCCTTTATTAGACCAGTCTGGGCTTCCTCTCTTGGTCATGGTAGAGTTCCTGGTAGTAGAGAAGGTAATCCTCAGGCTAACCACTGCTTTTTCACATTCATTGATTTCACATACTGTTGGGCAGATCACATCACGTGGTCAAGGCCAGATTTCATGGATGAGGAGAAAGATTTTTAACCTGATGTTAAAAAATCACATTTTGTTTTTCACACTGCAAGCTATTTTTTTAAAAAAATGAATTGACTTGAACTATCCTTCATAATGGCTCTACTATTCTGCATTCCCCTCAACAATGAATGAGAATTCCTGTTGCTTGACATCCTCACCAGCACTGGGTGTTGGCAGTGGTTTAGATTTTAGCCATTTTAGTAGATGAGGGATGATAGATATCTCACTGTTTCAGTGTATCATTCCCTAGAACCTGTGGTGTTGAGCATCTTTTCATATGTTTATTTGGGCCAAGTTTTAATCTCTAGATCAAGTTGGAAAGAAACAGTATCATTTTAAAAGTGTATACATAAAGTTTGTGTGTATACAAATATACAACATATAATATAATAATACATATATAAAGGAATGGGAGGAATTTGTAGTCTTTTTTTTTTTGCAATCTATACCACAGATACATGTATAATGTGCTTTCATTAACAGTTGATCTTTTCTTACAATAACTAAGACCACTATAAGCAGTTTATAAGAGAAACTTTTTCCTAGCATTGATCATTTGTTGGATTAGAGCCAGGAAGTGGTGCATAGAATTTTACATAATACTCTCTCAGATGCATGATGGTAGGCATGAAGACCCCACTTCAAAGCAAAGTAAGTCAAGTTTTAAAGAGAGGTAGGTGCTGGCAGCTCTGTTTGCTCTCACGTCCTCTCCTGGCCCTTCCCCTGTTCTGGTCCCTGTCTGTAGGCCTCATTTTCCAAGCAGCTGCATCAGATAACTTCCAGGGCTGGCCAACAGGAGGCACTAGAAATACACTGAACAGAAGGAGAAAAGCCACGCAAAGGACATTTCTCCTTTTGCTTTTCTGCCTCAGGCTGTATGTCTAACAGCTGCTGCCTCTGAAGTGAAGCTTCCTCTCTCTCCAGGCAGGGCCACCTCACTTTCTTCTTTCAGGTCTATTGCACAGACCTTGGTAACAACACCCCTTGCTTTGTTCCACTGAGAGGTAACATAAGCTTCCTCTCCTTTTAATGCCTCAGTTGCCTCATCCTCTCCACTGCTTGGGCACCTCCACCTCTCCCATCACCTGTGAATCCAATTCCCTGCACAAAACCCACGTGTATTATTTATGGCTAGTATTTTAATCTTCTCTGGTTGGACTCTGATTCACACAGCAGCTTTTCCCAAATTCCCATAGATTTTTAGAGGTGAAAATAAATATAGGTCCAGATTGAATCCCCAAGCTTCCCATTCCCTGCTTCATCCCTTGTGAAATGTTTGTGCGTAATACAGAATAAACCTTCTGAAAAATAATTTATGTCCCCAGAAAGATTAGAGCAGATGCTGCTTCTATAAAAATGAGAACAATATCATTGGAAGTAAGAATAAATATCAATTCAACAGTTTAAAGACAAATTCGAAGAAAGCCTCTGGGAAATAAAACAAAAAGTCAAAGAGATGGATACTTGGAGAGGAAACATTTACAGATTACTATCCGCAAAGAAGATTTTATAAATAATGCAGTGTACACACAGCTTCTAGTAATGATAAAGTGGTTTGGCGAAACTACTGTGCCCACAAGTCACATTTATAAAATCTGGACAAAAGATTAAAACAACCACTGCCACCATCCTTTTTGAAAGTAACCAAAGTAGGAAGAAATTGGAGAAAGGCATCCACTGTACCAAGAGAGATGTAACTTTCTATTGCTTTTTTTTTAGACACAAGGTTATTCTTCAAGCTGGCTTCCCTGGTGGCTCGGTCAAGAAAGAGTCTGCCTGTAATGCAGGAGACCTGGGTTTGATCCCTGGGTGGGGAAGATCCCCTGGAGAAGGAAACGGCAACCCACTCCAGTAGTCTTGACTGGAGAATTCCACGGACCAAGGAACCTGGTGGGCTACAGTCCATGGGGTCACAGAGAATGGGACACAACTGAGTAACTAGCTTTCTTCTTTTCTTTTGTTCTTCAATCTACATACACTGTTGGGACAGTAGAAAGTTACAATCTTATTGGTTTGTGGCTTCAAAGGAGAGAGATTGGAAGAACAGAGGGATGTTTAGTGGGGAAATAAAAGGGAAGCAGGTGTAGGAGGCGGAAGTGCCAACATCCCCTCTGTAATCCCTGTCTCTAAACTATGCCTCACACTGGGAGATGTCAAGGGACCCAGTGAAGAAACAGAAGCTGGAAACTGGAAGTACTGAGAAGAGATTACAGCTGATGTTTAGAGAGACCAGTGAACTAACATTTATGTGAATGAGATTTATAGGAATTACCCTGTGTGAAATAAGTCTAACACAAAAGAATGCATTCTTTACGATTCCACTAATGTGAAGCTTTAGAAGAGGCATAACTAACCTATGGTGAATAAAAATCAGAAAAGTGGTTGCCTTTCTGCCAGGGTGGGAATTGACTGGGAAGAGACCTCATGAAAATGTTTTTTTATCTTGAGAGAAAGATAGGTTATATGGGTGCATGTATGTGTTAAGAGCACACACTTAAGATGTGTATCAGTTCAGTTCAGTTCAGTCACTCAGTCGTGTCCGACTCTGCGACCCCATGAATTGCAGCACGCCAGACCCCCCCGTCCATCACCAACTCCCGGAGTTCACTCAAACTCACGTCCATCGAGTCAGTGATGCCATCCAGCCATCTCATCCTCTGTCATCCCCTTCTCCTCCTGCTCCCAATCCCTCCCAGCATCAGAGTCTTTTCCAATGCTTCAACGTATATAAAGTTTACTTCAATGTTTTATATTATAATAATGTGCTCAGTTCTGTCCAGCTCTTTGCGACCCCATAGACTGTAGCCTGCAAGGCTTCTCTGCCCATGGCATTTTCCAGGCCAGAATACTGTAGTGGGTTGTCATTTCCTTCTCTAGGGGATCTTCCCAACTCAGTGATCAAAACTGTGTCTCTCAGTTCTGCATTGGCAGGTGGATTCTTAACCACTGAACCAAATTTTTTTACTTTTATCACTCAATTGAAAGGTGTTGTTGAATTACAACGCTGGGATTCTTGGCCCCCGAGGAGAAGAATTCAATCCGGGGCCAGAGACGAGGCTTGATTGCTCAGAGCTTTTGTGTAACAAAGTTTTATTGAAGTATAAAGGAGATAGAGAAAGCTTCTGACATAGGCATCAGAAGGGGGCAGGAAGAGTACCCCCCCTGCTAGTCTTCAGCTGGATGTTATATAGTCACCAGCAGTCTGTTAATGAAAGAAAGGAATGTCTCAAAACTTAGAATGGCACCAGGTCCCTCACCCATAAGATGTATTTTGGGAAATCTTGGCTCCAGATAGTTTATCTTGGGCCATAAAATGATTAACTTGAATCTTGAAGAAGGGCAGATCACCATACAGAGGAACAATATCGGAGTATAACATACTGGTTTATCAAGTAGGTTCTGAGCCCAAAAGGCGAACCGACTTGAAGACAGAGTTTGGGGTAAATGCATAGTACATTAGCATAGCTTAAGAAACATTTCCATAAGAAAAAGGCATTGGTTAACTTCAGGTGAAGCCAGGTGTCATCATAGCAACACAGAATTTTAAGAGAAACCTCCTTTTAAATTTGTATAGAGAAGGAAAAAAAATCACTAGTTTGTTTCCTTCTGGCGCTTAAGAGAGATAAAATGTCTGACACTTGCAGGCTATTTCCTCGGTTTGGAGACCCCTGGCCTTCCTGCCGGTTAGCCTCTCACAATAAAGTATAATCTCAGTGAGGTGGTGGTATCTTACTCATTGGGTTTCACTATTATATCCTGGCAGATAAAATAATTTCTGATATATAGTAGTTGATTCATCAATATTCATTGAATGAACTAATGATTTGGGCTTTCTGCAAATCCTAAATGTCTACATCTGTGACATCTACAATTACATTTTGCAACCTGTTTATATTCATACTATATTCATCACATAACCAGGATATCTGACAATCACTAGACATAAAATTTTATTATGTGAACAATGATAGAAACCCAGTGTTAAATTGAGAGGGATGTTTGAGTGGGGATTAATATAATTCATCGTCAGTAGAGTATTTTCTTTTCCTTTCTTACTAGGTAACCTCAAGTGCTACCTCACAATATGAGTACTTAGCTAATGAGTGTCCTTGCATTAGTAACACAACTCAGCAATATGTTAAAACGCAATAAAAGACCAAGCTTAAATGAAACCATTCTAGTTCCAAAAATGCGAGGAATATTTCACATTAGAAAATATACCGATATATTTCATCTCCTTAAAATATTATTAAAGAAAACCAAAATAGTCTCATCTAAGTAGACAGTGAAAACACATACTTGAGTAAATGAAGAAATCTAGTTAGTTCAAGGATGATAAGAATCGATATTGTAAAGACCTTCTTCCTCCTTAAATTGATTTCTACATCCTAAGGAATCCTAATCAAATCCCAAAAGGGTTTTTCTCATGGCATTTGACGAAGTGTTCTAACATTCATATGGAAGTGAAAATGTGTAAGAATAGCAGAGCCTATGAAGAGGTACAAAGTTCCAGTTATAAAATAAATAAGTCATGAGGATGTAATGAAGAGCATGGTGACTATAGTCAATAATATTACACTTCAAATTTGAAAGTGGCTAAGAAAGTAAATCTGAAAAATTCTCATCACAAGAAAAAAACATTTGCAACTCTGTATGATGACAGATGTTAAGTAGATACATTGTGGAGATCATTTTGTAAATTATGCAAACATCGAGTCATTATATTGTGCACCTGAAACTAACATAACGTTGTATGTCAATTTTACTTCAATAAAACAGAATAATCTAGCTAATATTTCAATAGGAATGTTGCTGTTTGATCAGAAATAAGTTATTTTAAAGTTTAAGTAATTAAAATATAGTGACATATGTGTAAACTGCATACAGACTGGTCATTAGGGCAGATAAGTGAGTCCATCAATAGATTGTCTTGCATTTGGAAATTCAGTTAATGGTTGGCATTGAAGAGGGAGACATCTGTTACACAGCCCTAATGAGTGAGTCCCTATTGAGGGTTGTGTGAATGGCTCCCCCTAGTGAGGGAGACCATGCATTATCTGCAGGGTCCTGCAAGAAAGTTCCTTGGAAAAGAGGAAACTAGTTCTTGGGGACTTCCCTGGTGGCTCAGATGGTAAAGCCTCTGCCTACAGTGAGGGAGACCTGGGTTCGATCCTGGGTCGGGAAGATACCCTGGAGAAGGAAATGGCAACCCACTCCAGTAGTCTTGCCTGGAAAATCCCATGGATGGAGAAACGTGGTAGGCTACAGTCCATGGGGTTGCAAAGAGTCGGACATGACTGAGCCACTTCACTTTCCTTTCCTTTAAACTAGTTCTTGGGCTTCCCTCATAGCTCAGTCAGCCTCCAGTGCAGCAAACTCGAGTTTGATTCCTGGGTCGGGAAGATCCCTTGGAAAAGGAAATGGCAACCCATTCCAGTATTCTTGTCTGAAGAATCCCATGGACAGGGGAACCTGGCGGGCTACAGTCCATGGGGTCACAGAGAATCGGACACAGCTTAGCAACTAAACCACCACCAGCACCACCTAACTAGTTCTTTACGTGGCCTAGGATCATTAAGTCATACATTTGAAGAACAAATAAAATTGATCAACACTTCAGACATGTAGACAAATAAGTGATTTAAGAAAACAGTCTTCAGATGGCATGGGGTGGGAGGTGGGAGGGGATTCATGTTTGGGAACGCTTGTACACTCGTGGTGAATTCATGTCAATGTTTGGCAAAACCAATACAGTAATGTAAAGTAAACTAAAGTTAAAATAAAAATTTTAAA
>SJYQ01000233.1:415256-456302 GCA_006410935.1 Redunca redunca | reverse complement strand
TGGTTTTAAAATCATATTTAAAAATCATATCAATTAAAGTGTAGTATATAAATCCATGAAGCAAATGGATAACTGCTTACATATTTATATAATTTATATATACATGAATTGAGGATTGGAGAAGGCAATGGCAACCCACTCCAGTATTCTTACCTGGAAAAGCCCATGGACGGAGGAACCTGGTGGGCTCCAGTCCATGGGATCTCGAAGAGTCGGACACGACTGAACGACTTCTCTTTCACTTTTCAGTTTCATGAATTGGAGAAGGAAATGGCAACCCACTCCAGTGTTCTTGCTTGGAGAGTCCCAGGGAAAAGGGAGCCTGGTGGGCTACCATCTATGGGGTCACACAGAGTCGGACATGACTGAAGCGACTTAGCAGCAGCAGCAGCAGCAGCAAAGTGAGGATAGAGATGGTAAAACATAAATTATATAAAATAAAATCTCCATCCTTCCTTTAGTAGATGAAGGTGTGCAAGAGAAGAGGGACATTCATTTTATCTAAATTATATAAAAGTATTTTTATGAGAAATTATTCCCAAGAAACTTCTATACTTTGCAATATATAAAAATGTAAAATAATATGAGTTGTTTGAATTATGCAAATACTCTGTGAAATACCTTTTAAATTAATATAATTTACTTTGTTATTTCAGATATTGATATTTTTCTTGCTTTCTTCAGTGAATCATATTTTAAATCAATTTAGTTCTTCACTAATATTTTCTCTACATTTCACTAGGCTGGGGCTTCCCTGGTGGCTCAGATGGTAAAGATCTGCCCGCAATTCAGGAGACCTGGGTTCGATCTCACCTGGATTTGATCCCTGGGTTGGGAATATCCCCTGGAGAAGGAAATGACAACCCAGTCCAGTATTCTTGCCTGGAAAATTCCATGAACAGAGGAGCCTGGTGGGCTACAGTCCATGGAGTGGCAAAGAATCGGGCACGACTGAGTGACTAACACTTCACTAGGTTCAGTTTAAAAGCAGAGACATTACTTTGCCAACAAAGGTCTGTCCAGTCAAGGCTATAGTTTTTCCAGTAGTCACGTATGGATGTGAGAGTTGGACTATAAAGAAAGCTGAGCACCAAAGAATTGATGCTTTTTAACTGTAGTGTTGGAGAAAACTCTTGAAAGTCCCTTGGACTGCAAGGAGATCCAACCAGTCCATCCTAAAGGAAATCAGTCCTGAGTGTTCATTGGAAGGACTGATGTTGAAGCTGAAACTCCATTACGTTGGCCACCTGATGCGAAGAGCTGACTCATTTGAAAAGACACTGATGCTGGGAAAGATTGAAGGTGGGAAGAGAAGGGGACAACAGAGGATAACATGGTTGGATGGCATCACTGACAATGGACATGAGTTTGGGTAAGCTGTGGGAGTTGGTGATGAACAGGGAGGCCTGGCATACTGCAGTCCATGGGGTCGCAAAGAGTCAGACATGACTGAGCGACTGAACTGAACTGAGGCTGAATTTGCTCAAGTGCAGATAGGGAACCACTATGGCCTCTGAGCTGGTGTTTCTATTTCATCTGGAAGTGGGGGCACGTCTCTGTCTCTCCTCCCAGGAGTATCCTAATGGTGGTCCCTCCACTGCCATGGCTTTGTATAGTACATCATCCCATCTTGTGCTAAGAAGAAGACTTATGAATTAAGTTGCTGTGAGAGTTGGACTATAAAGAAAGCTGAGCACAGAAGAATTGATGCTTTTGAACTGTGGTGTTGGAGAAGACTCTTGAGAGTTCCTTGGACTGCAAGGAGATCCAACCAGTCCATCCTAAAGGAAATCAGTTCTGGGTGTTCATTGGAGGGTCTGATGCTGAAGATGAAACTCCAATACTTTGGCCACCTGCTGCAGAGAGCTGACTCATTGGAAAAGACCCTGATGCTGGGAAAGATTGAGGGCAGGAGCAGAAGGGGACTATAGAGGATGAGATGGCTGGATGGCATTGCTGACACAATGGACATGGGTTTGGGTGGACTCCAGGAGTTGGTGATGGATAGGGAGGCCTGGCTTGCTGCAGTTCATGGGGTGGCAAAGAGTCGGACACGACTGAGTGACTGAACTGAACTGAAAATAATTTTGTTCTTTATATTTATCTCATAAATTTGACTCAAGCTCTTCTGCATTATGTATATTTTTGTATTTAAAGGAAAATACATGCTTACCATTTACACTGAGTATCTCACACAACACCTTCAAATACCTCTGAAACTCCTCACATCTACATACCATGTGGCTTTCAACATGAAATAGAATATTAACACATTATATTTTATGCTGTAAATAGCTGATGTTGTTGTCCCATGCACTCTAAGTGATATAAACCTTCAACTTATGGCTGTTCTTCAGATCAAGCTGTATCTTTTGTTCCTACTCAAATTTGTGAAGATTTCAAAGGGGAGGAAAACAAAATAGAATGTGTGATAAAAGGTTTGTGTTTACTGAAATATTAATGTTCTGTGGAAGACATATGTGGAGCTGGCTGCTGAGTTCTTGAAACTTGAAGGTACTTTGTGAATCTTGTCCAAATCACTCCACAATTTAATACCACATTTTCTTTCTGGAGCCTCCTGCCTCAGTCACAAAACTTCTGACAACACACATATTTTCTAGGACAAGGAGGCTGTCTGAAATACGTATTTTCTCTCAGATCAAATATACAATCTGTCAACAGTGCCTTATCCTGCTTGATGTTATGCATTTAACATTTGGCTTATAGTATGGGGCAATAAAAGAGGAAAGAGGCTGAAGCCACAAAGCCCAGACAGGAGAGAGGGAGTATGAATGGCATTTTTACAAAATTCTAATTAAACTTCAGGAGCCAGGGAAAATCACTTGTGAACTTTTTTAAAGCAAGTTTTCAATAATTTCTAAAGATTGAATGGAAAGATATACTGTCTCATAGCTTGGCACACAGTCATCTACACACCCCCACACACCTACATATCTCCACCCAGCATCACACACTCACATACACATGGATACACACGTACATCAACCCCCACTGCCACCTGAAATACCACAAATAATCCCACCCACAGACAGACACACAGACACACGTTCTCTCTTTACTCACCATGGTGGCACTGTGATTTATATTATAATAAATATAAATATATAAACTATATAATAAAATATATAAATTTATAAAGCTATATAAATACATATAATAAATATAAATCTTAACCTTGTCTTGGGCTTCCCTGGTGGCTCAGACGGTAAAGCGTTTGCCTGCAATGCGGGAGACCGGGATTTGATTCCTGGGTCGGGTCGGGAAGATCCCCTGGAGAAGGAAATGGCAATCCACTCCAGCACTCTTGCCTGGAAAATCCCATGGACGGAGGAGCCTAATAGGCTACAGTCCATGGGGTCGCTAAGAGTCGACATGACTAAGCGATGACTTCACTTTCACTTTCACTTTCACTTTCACAACCCTGTCTCTGGCACAGAGCTCTTAAACCCTTTGGGATGTTCTCTGTGATGAGAGCAACAGAGGTGTCTCTTTGATATCACCTTTGGACCCACCTAAGCTTAGATGTGGAGAAGGCAATGGCAACCCACTCCAGTACTCCTGCCTGGAAAATCCCATGGGTGGAGGAGCCTGGTAGGCTGCAGTCCATGGGGTTGAGAAGAGTTGGACACTACTGAGCAATTTTACTTTTACTTTTCACTTTCATGCATTGGAGTAGGAAATAGCAACCCACTCCAGTGTTCTTGCCTGGAGAATCCCAGGGATGGGGGAGCCTAGTGGGCTGCCGTCTGTGGGGTTGCACAGAGTCGGACACAACTGAAACTACTTGGCAGCAGCAGCAGCGAGCATAGATGAGGGCTCACTGCCTGGAGAACCAACCTTGTGATTCAGTTCAGTTCAGTTCAGTTGCTCAGTCATGTCTGACTCTTTGCAACCCCATGAATCGCAGCACACCAGGCCTCCCTTTCCATCACCAACCCCGGAGTTTACTCAAACTCATGTCCATCGAGTTGGTGATGCCATCCAGCCATCTCATCCTCTGTTGTCCCCCTCTCCTCCTGCCCCCAATCCCTCCCAGCATCAGAGTCTTTTCCAGTGAGTCAACTCTTCCCATGAGGTGGCCAAAGTATTGGAGTTTCAGCTTCAGCATCAGTTCTTCCAATGAACACCCAGGACTGATCTCCTTCAGAATGGACTGGTTGGATCTCCTTGTAGTCCAAAGGACTCTCAAGAGTCTTCTCCAACACCACAGTTCAAAAGCATCAATTCTTCAGTGCTCAGCTTTTTTCACAGTCCAACTCTCACATCCATACATAACCACGGGAAAAACCATAGCCTTGACTAGATGGACCTTTGTTGGCAAAGTAATGTCTCTGCTTTTTAATATGCTATCTAGGTTGGTCATAACTTTCCTTCCAAGGAGTAAGCGTCTTTGAATTTAATGGCTGCACTAACCATCTGCGGTGATTTTGGAGCCCCCACAAAATAAAGTCTGACACTATTTCCACTGTTTTCCCATCTATTTTCCATGAAGTGATGGTACCATGATCTTAGTTTTTTGAATGTTGAGCTTTAAGCCAACATTTTCATGCTCCTCTTCCACTTTCATCGAGAGGCTCTTTAGGTCCTCTTCACCGTCTGCCATAAGGGTGGGGTCATCTGCATATCTGAGGTTACTGATATTTTTTTCCCTGGCAATCTTGATTGCAGCTTGTGCTTCTTCCAATCCAGCGTTTCTCATGATGTACTCTGCATATAGGATTGGAACCTGACTTCTGGGGAGGGAAGAGGGCCTGGAGGTGAAATCAGTCCCGGATGGCTAATGGTGTAATGAATCATGCCTATGTAATGAAGCCTCCACAAAAAACCGGAAGGACTGTTCAGAGAGCTTCCGGGTTGGTGAACAAGTTGCGGCCCTGGAAGAGCATCGCGCCTGGAGAGGGCCCGGGAGCCTCCTGCCCTCCTTCCGCGTCCTGTGCCTCTTTTCCATCTGGCTGTTCTTGAGTGCTATCATTCTACAATAAACTAGTGATCTAGGGAGTAAAAATATTTCTTGGAGTTCTGTGAGCCACTCTAGCCAATTAATTGAACCCAAGTGGGGTTGAGAACCTCTGATTCCATCAAGGGTACTGGCGGCAACCTAGGCTTGTGGCTGAAGTCTGAAGGGGGAGAGTAGCGAGGGACTGGTCTTGAGCTCTTTGCTGCGAAATCTGATGATCTCTCCAGGCAGAGCCGGTCACAGTGGAAGAGGTGACACGAAGCTAGTGTAGGCCATCCAGCTGGTGTCACAGAGGATCGCTCCTTGTTGATGGGGGAATCACCACCCCCATTCTAGAATCGGGTCTAGGGACCCTCAAATAAAATAACCATCAACAGTTATGCGTGTATTCACAGTGTACATACACGCAAGCAAACATTCACAACCCGTTGTTTTCAATCCAGTGTGACCTTCCAGCAAAAGCATTTCTGAAGTAAAACCACTATCTGCCCAGAGTTACTCGCATCAAAGAGAAGACAGTAATGTTATCTTGGCAAGGATAATGATAAAAAAATTTTTTAAATAAAAAAATTAAGTAAAACAGACACTTCTCTTGCTTTTCCTAGATCCTATTCAGCCCCATACCCAATCCATGCCCTCTGGCTTTAGAGGCAATGCAGGGCACCCCCATCAGGATATCCTCATGCCACCCTCTCTGTTTTCTCCACCCTTGTAAGAAATGAGGACATTCCGAGTCTTGAGCTGTGACTGTTCAGCCTCCTCAACTCTCACCTTGACTCAAAATTTAAGTTCCTGGGACTTTATTGTTTCTGTGGCACTCTTAAAATTTTACCCCTTCCCCCCACCCTTGGAATTTGCTGTTCTGGATAGAATTGCCAAATAAAACATAAGGCACACATTTAAATATGAATTTTAGATAATTAATTAATTACAAGTATGAACCCAGAAATGGATGGGGCACAGATTTTCTTTAAAAATTGCTTTTTATATAAAATGCAAATTTAGCTGGGCAGGCTATATTTTTCAAATGTTCTTACATCCTTTTTTTAAAAGTCAAAGTATAATTAATTTACAATATTGTGTTAGTTTCTTATGTACAATATTGAGACTTAGTATTTTTGCACATTATATTTCTTTACAGATAATGGATATAAGTCAGCTGTGCTATACAGTGTATCTTCTCCTTGTTTACTTATATGTTTCAATTTAGTAACATTGAATATAGTAGTTTGTATCTATTAATCCCATACCCCTAACTTGTCCCTCCCCTCTTCCCACTCCCCTTTAGTAATCAGAAGCTTGTTTTCTACATCTGTGAGTCTGCTTCGGTTTTGCACATTTGTTCATTTGTATCATTTTTAGATTCTATGTATCAGTGATACTGAAGTGAAGTGAAGTGAAGTCTCTCAGTCATGTCCAACTCTTTGCCATCCTGTGAACTGTAGCCCACCAGGCTCCTCCGTCCATGGGATTCTCCAGGCAAGAGTACTGGAGTGGGTTGCCATTTCCTTCTCCAGGGGATCTTCCAGACCCAGGGATTGAACCCAGGTCTCCCGAATCGTAGGCAGACGCTTTAACCTCTGAGCCACCAGGGAAGCCCCTGTATCAGGGATATCATACAGTATTTGCCTTTCTCTGTGTGACATTTCACTAAGTCTAATATTCTCTGGGAGCTTGTCTTATTGGCTCAGTGGTTAAGAACCCACCTGCCAATGCAGGAGATGCAGGTTCAATCCATGTCAGGAAGATCTCCTGGAGAAAGAAATGGCATTCTACTCTATTTTATTCTTGCCTGGGAAATCTCATGGGCAGAGGAGCTTGGTGGGGTATAGTCTACGGGGTTGCAGAAAAGTTGGACATAACTTATCAACTGAGCAACATTATTCTCTAGGCCCATTCACATTTTGCAAATGGCAATATTCCCCCTATATTTTAAGGCTAAGTAGTATTCCATTGCGGAGAAGCTAATGGCAACCCACTCTAGTACTCTTGCCTGGCAAATCCCATGGACGGAAGAGCCTGGTAGGCTGCAGTCCATAGGGTCTCTAGGAGTCGGACATGACTGAGCGACTTCACTTTTCACTTTCATGCATTGGAGAAGGAAATGGCAACCCACTCCAGTGTTCTTTCCTGGAGAATCCCAGGGATGCGGGAGCCTGGTGGGCTGCCATCTCAGGGGTTGCACAGAGTTGGACATGACTGAAGAGGCTTAGCAGCAGCAGCAGTAGTATTCCATTGCAGAGAAGGCAATGGCACCCCACTCCAGTACTCTTGCCTGAAAAATCCCATGGACAGAGGAGCCTGGTGGGCTGGGGTCTCGAAGAGTCAGACACAACTGAACGTCTTCACTTTTCACTTTCATGCACTGGAAAAGGAAATGGCAACCCACTCCAGTGTTCTTGCCTGGAGAATCCCGGGGACAGGGGAGCCTCGTAGGCTGCCGTCTATGGAGTTGCACAGAGTCAGACACGACTGAAGCGGCTTAACAGCAGTATTCCATTGCATTTATAGACCACATGCTCTTAATCCAACCATCTATTGGATAGTATGTGGGTTGCTTTCATTTCTTGGCTATTGCAAATAGTGCTGCTATGAACACTAGGGTTCACTATCTTTTTGAATTAGTGTTTTCTTTTTTCTTTTTTTTTTCTGGATATCTACCCAGTACTTGAATTGCTATATCATATGGTAGTTCTATTTTTAGTTTTTTAAGGTATCTCTTTACTGTTTTTCATAGTGGCTGCACTAATTTATATTCCCATCAATAGTGTACAAGGGTTCTCTTTTCTCCACACACTCTCCAGTATGTGTTATTTGTAGACTTTTTGATGCTGGCAATTCTGATAGATGTGAGATGATGCTATGCAATTGTGAGACATGTAACTGTTGTGAGATAGTTGTGAGACAGTTGTGAGACATGCATATCAAAATCATTTTGATTTTGATAGATTTTGATATGCGTATTTCTAATAATTAGTGATATTGAGCATCTTTTCATATGCCTATTAGCCATCTGTATGTCTTCCTTGGAAAAAAATGTGTTCATCTTGGCAGACTGTACTTTTAATTACCACATTCATAACTCTAATTCTGAATGAGAAGCAGGATAAAAGAGAAAAAGGCAAAATTTTTCTTTAATTATAATTTAACTTTTTAAAATTAAAATTAAGTACAAAAACACAAAAACAGACAGAGGGAAAACATTTCTTCTTCCCTGGGGGTGACCTACAAGGAAATGGGCAGAGACAGACCTACATAGGAAGAAGCCTAGAAAGTCTTCTTTTCCTATCATAAATTGGGGGAAAACAAATTATGCTCCCTGGTGGCTCAGCTGGTAAAGAATCCGACTGTAATGGAGGAGGCCTTGGTTCAATCCTTGGGTTGGGAAGATCCCCTGGAGAAGGGAAAGGCTACCCACTTCAGTATTCTGGCCTGGAGAATTCTTGGGGTAGCAAAGAGTCAGACACAACTGAGCAATTTTCATGGCATAGGTGGAACCAGGTTCAGTAAAAATTGATGTCTTGGCAAAGAATCAATCTAAAAGGAGTCACAGATTAAATATCAATAGCACCACATTAGGACATTTCTTATCATCATGTTATTGGTCCCACACTCAGGCATGCAATCATTTTATTCTTTTGGTCTTCTTCTGTATAATGAGAGGATTACATTTGTTGATATTTCTCACATCTAAGTAGAGTCCTGTAACTCAAGTCCATAATAGAGTATACTGCCCTGTGGATATCCATGTAGCCAGCCAGGATGGATGTTGGTGTCCCAGCATACCGGGCACCATACATTATAACTGGTCTGCCTCTGACCGGTTACATACTCAGCATGCTTCTGGATGCACATAAGATAATAACTGAATCAATGTGGCTTAAAATAACATGGGTTATTTTAAGAGATAACAGTGAGCTGAGAAATTTGGTTCACTACTCAAATGGGTCATAAAATTTCCAGTCGTTTCTGATTAAAAAAAAAAAATCTATCTCCTTTAATCTATTGGCAATGTCTCAACAGATTGTATGACATGATGGTAAAATGCCTATGACAGCTCCAGGGATTAGGGCTTCATAAAGCAATGCTTGTCGTGGCAAAATAGGAGCACAGTCACCATGGCACCACTCTTAATTAGGAAGGGATGCCTTGCCTAGAAGCCCACTCTGCTCCTGTTCCCAGGAGAACTGTCCTGTGTCTCATTGACTAGTAATGAATACCCGCCAAATGAAGAATGAATAAAAAAATTAGAATAAAATTATTTTGCAAGTCCTAATGAAAGAATGGATATAGCCAATAATTATCAATGACTGCAGACATCACCATAAAAGAGGCAATCAGACCTGGTGTGCCTTCTGCTAGATGAAAGTCTTGCTCAAAGGGTTAAAATTGACCAAGTCCCTAGATCTAATTACTGATTTGCAGAAAATGCAAACAGCCATCCCAGGTGGGTCAGTGGTAGAGTCTGCCTGTTGATGCAGGGGGCGTGGGTTTAATCCCTGGGTCGGGAAGATCCCCTGGAGGAGGAAATGGCAACCCACTCCAGTGTTCTTGCCTGGAGAATCCCCATGGACAGAGGAGCCTGGCAGGCTACAGTCTGTGGGGTCACAAAGATTCAGACATGACTGAAGTGACTTCACACACATGCTATATAACAAGCGAAAACAATGTATGTACATTATTTGAATCCTAATTAAAGCAACAAGCCTTTAAGATAAAGAAAATTATTATCCACTTTAGACTCTATTTCAGGGGGTCATTTCTGTCAGCAAAAAACGAGGTGCCCCTCGGTGTTTGCCCAGGGTTAATGAGTCGTCTGACTGAAATGGCCAGAGAATGCTCATGTTGCCACACACTAGGAAAAGTGATTTCCAAACAGACATATTTTAAGGTTTATGATATTTTCACGTTCACTTTGTTTATTTGCTTCCTGCCTTCCCCTTCCCACTGGGAGTACGTTCAGAAGAGCCAACTGTTAACGGAAGTATTTTTGGTCCAGAGCTATTCAAGGAAGTGTTCAGAATCTCCTGGGAGGGTCTGTTCTCGGGAGGCAGGCTGCATGAACCGTGTGGGGCTCAAAGACTCAAGATTCAGTAACACACTGTAACTTTAGGAATTTATTGACAACCATGTTGTCTGAGCTGAGATATTTTTCTAAGTAACAAAGAGGTGATCCAGATAGCATTTCACATGATATAAAGGCTTTTTATAAGGTTTTATTTTTTCCATGTGAACTTCCCAACCACTACATAACAGAGGTGGTTGGTGGAAGGAAGAAGTTGTGCCTTGTTGAATGCTTTCTAGGTTAATAGTTCCTTAATTTATAAACATCCTTGACCAGTAGATTTTTCTTTGTCACTATACAGACTGGAGACGTTGAAATGATCAGAGATAATACAAGAAAACCAACGTCTCACGATAATTAAGTGGTTGACTTCAAATGATGCTATGTGATGTAGAGAGGATGAGTTGGGGTAGCGCCTACTTTATTTCATGATGACTGGAGTGGTATCAACTACCTTTCTTGAAAGAAAAAAATAAAAATAAAAAAGTTACAGAGACTCTGTGCAGTCCCCAAGAGAATACTGGTCTGGAGTCCAACTCTTCATCTGCCTATTCTGTATATGTTGTATATCTTGCCTGTTCTACATATGCCACAGCTGCTTCTCAAGAATCTATCTCCTCATGATCTGTTATCCCCTCAGATTTTGCTGGGGGCCATGGGGAAAGGCAATGGCACCCCACTCCAGTACTCTTGCCTGGAGAATCCCATGGGCGGAGGAGCTTGGTAGGCTGCAGTCCATGGGGTCGCTAAGAGACACGACTGAGCGACTTCACTTTCACTTTTCACTTTCATGCATTGGAGAAGGAAATGGCAACCCACTCCAGTGTTCTTGCCTGGAGAATTCCAGGGACAGAAGAGCCTGGTGGGCTGCTGTCTATGGGGATGCACAGAGTTGGACACGACTGATGCGACTTAGCAGCAGCTGCAGCACGGAGGAAGCAAAAGAAGCATGGGTCATGTCTGCAACATCGAAACACACGCATAACAAAGGTGCTTAACCCCAAGAACAGTGTAATCTAGCTGAAACACAAAGGTGCAGAAAGAGCTCACTACTGTATCAAGAGCCAACAACACAAGAAATTGAGGAGGCATGAACGTAGTGGATAGTGAGAGGAAGGACCAAAAGAAAGTGTTCTTTCCAACAATCAGGGGTGAATTCTGTTGTCGCCCATTGCCAGGTAGCTCTGCACTGTGAGCAAGTCCATTAACCTTGCTGAGCCTTCATTTCTTTGTGCAAAATGTGGATAATTACATCTACTGAGCAAGGCTTTATGTATGCTCTACCCTTTTGTCTCGACCCTTTGTACTCCATAAATCTACCTGCACTATCTTATTTCTCTTAGCAAACTGGGAGCTGCGAGGGGACAAGTGCTGCATCGTGGCCATCACTGTTGGAGTCTTGCTCCTAATTAGCTCAGACACAGATATGCCAATGATTCAAAATATTTATGCAATGGTGGACATAATTACCACCTGCTTTTCACATCACNGGATGTTAATTACTAAGCAAGTTATTTTTATATATAAACTGCTTTCTTGGAAGTGCAACATAGAAACTACACTAGTAGAGTGTCTCTTAAAATGTGCCCTTCACATAGCCATTACATCTACTGGTTTCAAAATATATCCATAGAGCTACTCATGCGGACTCCAAATGCATCAGTTACCCGAAGCAGAATTATTCCTTTCTCCTTACCACATGTTCTAAGAAATCTCAGCCATGAAATCAGAGTCTGGGGATTGGCCATGCTTGGATGTTAAGGAACTGAGGATGCTGGAAGAGATACAGCATGTTTCACATGCACATCTGGGTACATAAGCATGCTCTGGTCATGCTGTCTTAAAAATATATTTACTCAATGCAAAGTGTACGGTTGAGTTTTGTGTAGGTTGATTTCTAAAATAGCACATTTTGTGAGAGTAGCAGTAGCTGTAGTCCACTGATCCCTTTTGAGTTGAAAAATGCTACAAATAAAAATATTGCTAATAAGTATAACAAAATTGTTTGCAATGTGATACACAAATGGCTAGTATATCTGCTATAAATAATTCAAAGTCATTACTCCTCAAATAAATGAAAATTAAAGCCATGAGTTGATACTATTAGATGCATATCTTTTTAAAAATGACTATCCTGAATGCTAGCCAAGGACATGGAACAACTGGACCAGAATTCTCAAATACTGTGAAGGCCTGTTAAAGCAGTACTTGGAAATAAATTGGCAGTTGATTATCAGTTAAATATACACTGCAACACTTAATTTTATGTGTCAAACTGGCTAGGTAATGGTTCCCAGATAGTTTTCAAACATTATTCTAAATATTCTAAATATTCTGTGAAGGTGTTCTTAAGATGAGATTAATCAATAGTAAATAGATTCATTTTCTAATTTCTCTTTTGATTTTTCCTTTGATCCGTGGGTTATTTATAAGAGTATGTAAGTTCCAAATACTTGGAATGTTTCTGGAGATTTTTTTCTTATTGATTTCTAATTTATTTCAGTTGTGGTCAGATAAATGCTTCATTAGTTTCAATCAGTTTAAATTTATTAAGACTTGTTTTGTAACTGAGAATGTGGGCTTTCTTGTTAAATGTTTTGATTACTCTTATTTATCTTGTGCAGTTTCTCTATGCCCCAGTTCATCTTTGGGGTGATGTGGTGAAGGCAGTTGTCATCCTTTATGTACAGAGTGGTTGATACTACAGGAAAAAGCCTCAAACTTA
The DNA here is from genome assembly GCA_006410935.1 of Redunca redunca. Lineage (NCBI taxonomy): Eukaryota > Metazoa > Chordata > Mammalia > Artiodactyla > Bovidae > Redunca > Redunca redunca. The sequence goes on along the minus strand of SJYQ01000233.1, from coordinate 443,534 downwards.
TAAAACTTGGAGCTTTTATAGGAGCTGTGATAGCTCAGTTGGAAAATCATCTGCCTGCAATGCAGGAGACCCGGGTTTGATTCTTGGGTCGGGAAGATCCCTTGGAGAAGGAAATGGGAACCCACCCCAGTATTCCTGTCTGGAGAATCCCATGGACAGAGGAGCCCGGAGGGCTACAGTCCATGGGATCGCAAGAGTCGGACATGACTTAGTGACTAAACCGCCACCACATATGTACCCCTCCTCACATCTAGAGAAAAGGAAAAACTTTGCCCTTAATGTAAATAATTCCTCTCTGGAGAAACTAGAGGAAGATCCCTACTTCAGAATGCAAGTGTTTAGCTCTGAGGGATATAAGAAAAATTTCCTTACCTTTGGATTGAGAGTAAATGTTTATACTAAACAGGAGACATATGGGTCCAGATTTATCACCCTTGCAATGAAGATAAAATAGTTTTGGGGAGAGAAGGAATCATTCTCTATTCTCACAGCATCCAAGAAAAACATAATCACCCCAAAATAAAAATATCTGCATTGTTTTATTTATTTATTTTTTGTCATATTGGTGAGGAGAGCACAATTTTTTGAAGACTATTGCAGTTGTGTTCTCAGCAAGCCAGTAAGAAGTGTCACCTTCTGAACAAATAAAAGCTTTTATATTTGATAAGATTCCCCAGGGGTCAATGGTGATGATAAGATTCCCCAGGGGTCAAATGGTGGCCCCCTAACAGGAAAAGAGGGCTTCCCTGGTGGCTCAGATGGTAAAGAATCTGCCTGCGATGCAGAAGACCCAGTTTTGATCCCTGGGTCAGGAAGATCCCCTGGAGAAGGGAATAGCTATCCACTCCAGTTCTCTTGCCTGGGGAATTGCATGGACAGAGGAGCCTGGCAGGCTACAGGCTGAAAGAGTCGGACACAACTGAGTGACCAAGCACACAACAGCAAGAGAAGCGTGGAAATCATCTCTATGACAGGCAGAAGAGGTGACACGACATGGCGATTACCAATGGCTTGACCAGCAGAGGTCTTTGGTATTGGGTAATTGATCTTTGTGTCCCTAGACAAAAATTAGTGGGCAGCCAACTAAAGTTGTAATATTTAGGATAAGCTAAAATACATGAGAAACGCTGGGTTGGAAGAAGCACAAGCTGCAATCAAGATTGCCAGGAGAAATATCAATAACCTCAGATATGCAGATGAAACCACCCTCAGGGCAGAAAGTGAAGAGGAACTCAAAAGCCTCTTGATGAAAGTGAAAGTGGAGAGTGAAAAAGTTGGCCTAAAGCTCAACATTCAGAAAATGAAGATCATGGCATCTGGTCCCATCACTTCATGGGAAATAGATGGGGAAACAGTGGAAACTGTGTCAGACTTTATTTTTTTGGGCTCCAAAATCATTGCAGGTGGTGATTGCAGCCATGAAATTAAAAGACGCTTACTCCTTGGAAGAAAAGTTATGACCAACCTAGATAGCATATTCAAAAGCGTAGACATTACTTTTCTAACAAAGGTCCGTCTAGTCAAGGCTATGGTTTTTCCAGTGGTCATGTATGGATGTGAGAGTTGGACTGTGAAGAAGGCTGAGCGCTGAAGAACTGATGCTTTTGAACTGTGGTGTTGGAGAAGACTCTTGAGAGTCCCTTGGACTGCAAGGAGATCCAACCAGTCCATTCTGAAGGAGATCAGCCATGGGATTTCTTTGGAGGGGATGATGTTGAAGCTGAATCTCCAGTACTTTGGACACCTCATGCGAAGAGTTGACTCATTGGAAAAGACTTTGATGCTGGGAGGGATTGGGGACAGGAGGAAAAGGGGACGACAGAGGATGAGATGGCTGGATGGCATCACTGACTCGATGGACGTGAGTCTGAGTGAACTCCGGGAGTTGATGATGGACAGGGAGGCCTGGCGTTCTGCAGTTCATGGGGTCACAAAGAGTCAGACATGACAGAGACTGAACTGAACTGGAACTGAAAATCTTTAAGTCTGGCAAGCAAGTTTCTCATTTTTTCTCTTCGGAGAAATGACCAGAAGTGTGGATATACACTGATTCATAGTTAGTGACTAATAGTTTGGCTTAATGTCAATGACTTGGCAAGACTAAAATATGCTTATGAATGCTTACCAAAGAAAAATCTCAGAAGAGAGAAATTTTCATCATCATTGAGCAAATGACAAAATTCTCCTCATCATTGGGTAAATCAATCCATCTTGTGGATGTCAATCGACCTCTTTCCCAGTCACGTGTGTTTTTCCGCAACGGGTTTATGGACCAAATGGAATTGACAAGGGCGGCAGAAGACATGCGTGGGCTCAGCTACAGAGCTTCCTCTCACCAAGGCTCATTTGGCTACAGCGCTGCTGAGGGGCCGCACTGCTAACAGCACAGATGAACATCACTCTCCAGAGGGGTCCGTCAGTCGCCTCAGGGTAGATTGATTATATTTGACCACGTCTATTATGGATGGGCAATGGTTTACTCTACTGCTCACTCAGGGCACTGACTGTGCCCCAGATTCTGTGTCAACTCACCGTCTTTGGACTTATATAATTCTCTATTTATTATCATTGTAGTCCGCATAGGATTCTTTATGGCCAAGGAGCTCGTTTTACAGAATATAAAGTGCAACAATGGCCTTTTGCCCATGTAATTCACTTGTCTTTTGATGTTCCCCATCACCTGAAAGCAGAGAGCCTGAGAGAAAATTGAATGGCCTTTCTGGAGGCTCAATTACAGTGCCATCTATAGAGGCAATAACTTCCAGGCTGATGCAATGTCCTTAGGATGTACATGTGCCCTAAAGCCACAAGCAATATATGGGACTACATCTCCCCTAGCCAGGACCAATGGGTCTAAAATCGAAAAGAGAAAATGGGAGCGGATCCTCTCACTACTAACTCTGTAGATTCAATAGTGATCATTTTCTTCTTATCTCCACAGCACTGGAATCTGCTGGTTTGAAGATCTTTGTTCCTAAGAAAAAGAAATGTTCTCATCAGCAAACACAGCAGTAGCAGTCTATTGAACTGGAACATGAGGGGGTCATTTGGCCACTTAGTGCTTCTCAGGCCAGTAAGCCCAGGAAAAAAAGGGAACTGTTGTCCTGGCTGGTCTTAACTACCGGGTTGGCCAAAAAGTTCATTTGGGCTTTTCTGTACCATGTTTTGGAAAAATCTAGACAGACTTTTTGGCCAAGCCAATACACAGAATAAGAATAAGGAAGAATGTGGTTCCTACATACAATCATGGTAGAGAAGGTTATATCTGGAATGCAGGAAATCTCCTTGGATGTCTCAGTATTTTCATATTTTCTGATAAAAGTTAGTAGAACTCTACACAGTCCAATACACAAGACTGCTAATAACCCAGAGTCTTTAGAAACAAAGATCTGGAAACACTAGTTAAGGAAACATTAAACACCAGTTAGTGTATGTTTGCTGAGGGCAAAGGAAATATAGAATAGTAGAGATAGAAGGAAATTATAACTGAAAATTACAAACATGTGACCAGTTACAGGAATAAGTAGTAGTTATTAGTATTTCTGTTTAATTTTAACATGGATACATTTGTGACTATATTAACAAATTGTTTTCCTTTTCCATGCCCTAACTGTAGATATGTTAATCACCATTAACATTGTATCTCAATGTTTGCATTAAATGACATCTAACAGGTAATATAACACCATTTGAAAAGGAATTAATATTACACAAAGATGGATAAAAAGATGTATGAGACTTGGTATTTTCTTTAATAGAGAGGTTTAGCAAGTTTTTATTTATGGGAAGGATAGTAGCATATGTTGGGTTTCCCTGGTACCTCAGCTGGTAAGGAATCAGCCTGCAATTCAAGAGACCCTGATTCAATTCCTGGATTGGGAAGATGCCCTAGAGAAGAGATAGGGTTACCCACTCCAGTATTCTTGGGTTTCCCTGGTGGCTTAGATGATAAAAAATTCCACCTGCAATGCAGGAGACCTGGATTTGATCCCTAAGTTGGGAAGATCCCCTGGAGGACTACATGGCAACCCACTCCAGTACTCTTGCCTGGAGAATCCCCATGGACAGAGGAGCCTGCCGGGCTACAGTCCATAAGGTCTCAAAAAGTCGTACACGACTGAGTGAGCGACTAAACACATTTGCATATGTTAGATGAAAGCACAGAGGGTTTTTAGAGTGGTGTAACAATACTGTACACTATAATAGTGGATACATTACATTATATTTTACATTTGTCAAGATTCATAGAACTAGGTGGCACAAGGAGTGAGCTCTGAAATGAATATGGGCTTTGGTTAATAATAATAAATATCAGTTCATTAGTTTAGTAAATGTACCACACTAAGAAAGATAATGAAAATAAGTGAAACTTGGGGTGGAGAAAGAGAATATACAGAAATTCTCTATTTTCTGCTCAATTTTCTTTCTATAAACCTAAAACTGCTTTAAAAATAAGTTCTATTAATTAGAAAAAACACTTTAAAGTTGTGATTTCTTAGAAAAAGTAACTGACAAGTATCCTTTTCTTTCCCTGCCTACCTCCAGCTAGCCATCCTTCCCCAATTCCACCCTGCTGGTCAGCATCAACCCCAGAACATCCCCAGGTGCTCAGCTGGGGCAGAGGGAGGAGCCATGAAGACCCTCGACCGATCCTCACCCTATACCTGCCCTTCATGGCCACACCCCAGTGACTGCAGGTGCCCATTGTCCCAGAAACGATGGTTCATTCTCCCAAGCAGAACAAAAATGTTCTCAGACATTTTCTGATTCTTCTGAGAACTTTCCTTCCTCAGCTTCTCCTATAGTCGTGTAAGATCTAATCCCTGATATGAAGTTCTTATTCCATAATACATACACGGCTTCTGCTTCCCTGATTAAACCTTAACTGGAAAGGTTTAAAAATAGCCTTTCCATTATATTCTAAAGACTACCCGTGGAAGCAGGGCAATCATGTTTACGGTCACCAAGTAAAATTAAAAGACTATTGTGAAAAAAAAAAGGGGGAAATTTCTATTGCTTCATTCCCTGGTGATAGGCCTTCAATATTTGTTTCTCATTTGTGGGCCTGTGGATGAAGACTTTATCTGGAATTGCAATGCATATTTAAAGTGACTTGCTATTAAGCGTCTTGCAGCACTGGTAACATGCTACAGACCACTTAATTTGTATACTTTATCCAGGCACACATTCTGCAGAATAAATAAACAGTAACTCACTCCTCTGTTTGATAAGTGACTAGGAATTGTATATTTTAAGCAAGTTAGGCCACATCTAACTCAAACTGCTTTTAATAGCTTATATTTTTCTCCCAACAGCTGCTCCATACAGGGGAGATAACTCTGAACTAGACCAGAAGTGGTTATGTAAAAATCTCGGCACCAGGTATATTATCTGACATAATTACACCTTTGACAGTTGCAAATGTGAAGCCTAAAACCCTGAACATGTTGTGAAATGTTTTGTACTTAACTAATTCCCTGTGTTTCTTGACCATTGTTAGAGATAACATTTTATGATTGATCAGCCTGATGGGAATGTGTGTGTGTGTGCTTGTGTGTGTGTGCATGTGCATGCAGTTGTGTGTTCACACATGTGTTTAGGCAATGGTTTATTGTTGTTTAGTCACTAAGCTGTATCTAACTCTTTTGCAACCCCATGGACTGTAGCCCACCAGACCCCTCTGTCCATGGGATTTCCCAGGCAAGAATACTGGAGTGGGTTGCCCTTTCCTTCTCCAGGAGATCTTCCTGAGCCAAGTTTTGTGCATTGCAGGCAGATTCTTTACCACTGAGCCACTGGGGAAGGCTTGGGCAATGATGCAATATCTGTTAGCTGCCCCTGTAGTTGTCTCCTGGGAAACAGGCAAACCTACAGTTCTACTATCTTCAACCCACATTTGAATGAGAGCCTGGAGTCACTTTGAAAGAAAACTGACAATAGAATTCCTAACATGGTGTGAGAGTTGGACTCTAAAGAAAGCTGAACACCAAAGAACTGATGCTTTTGAACTATCGTGTTGGAGAAGACTCTTGAGAGTCCCTTGGACTGAAAGGAGATCCAACCAGTTCATCCTAAAGGTAATCAGTCCTGAATATTCATTGGAAGCTTATGTTGAAGCTGAAACTCCAATACTTTGGCAACCTGATGTGAAGGACTGGCTCAGTGGGAAAGATCCTGATGCTGAGAAAGATTAAAGGCAGGAGGAGAAGGGGGCGACAGGTTGGATGGCATCACTGACTCGATAGACGTGAGTTTGAGCAAGCTCCAAGACTTGGCAATGGAGAGGGGAGCCTGGCGTGCTACAGTCCATGGGGTCACAAAGAGTTGGACATGACTGAATGACTGGACTGAAGTGAAAATTTTTCACTGTCCATGAATAAAGCTTGTTCATGTGTGTGAGAGAGGTTGCTTTTGTTTATTATGCAGCCACATTAATTAATTTACAGATTGGCCGCTTCTACACTACAGTGACAGGGTGACTGTGACAGAGACCTTGGTGTATTCACTATCCGTCTCTTTACAGAAAACACTTGCCACCACCTTGATTAGAGTATCATCTGTTATGTTTGGTATTCAAATAACATTTTTCTGATTATTATATCTGGAAAAGGTGTAGTCACTACATGTACCTATATGTCCATGGATAATCACTTAATATTTAGTAAATCTCAGCTCTCCAACTAAATCTTACAGGAAGAATTTGGTCCATCTCATCAGCCTCATGAAGCCCCAAGGAACAAATAAAATGTAAAAGCAACTGAAATCTAACTTCTAAATTTACATGGTAACTGGGAATGGTGGGGAGATATTAGGGGACATATGATAGGCTGCTGCTAAGCTGCTAAGTCACTTCAGTCGTGTCCGACTCTGTGAGACCCTGTAGACAGCAGCCCATCAGGCTCTGCCATCCCTGAGGTTCTCCAGGCAAGAACACTGGAGTGGGTTTCCATTTCCTTCTCCAATGCATGAAAGTGAAAAGTGAAAGTGAAGTCACTCAGTCATGTTCGACTCTTTGCCACCCCATGGACTGCAGCCTATCAGGCTCCTCTGTCCGTGGTATTTTCCAGGCAAGAGTACTGGAGTGAGGTGCCATTGCCTTCTCCGTGACAGGCTACATGTTTCCAAATATCTTCACAGTTCAATGAAAATGTGCAAAGAATTATGTTTCACAACTGAACTTTCCTCTGGCCTTCTACTTTAAAATTATTATTCATTTAATAATTATTGGATTGGCCAAAAAGTTTGTTTGGGTTTTCTAAAAAAAAAAACAAAAACCCCACAAAGAACAGAATGAACTTTTTGACCAACCCAGTATTACATAAACATCAATAAACAGAAACAGAGAGAAAAAGCCCAAGTTTTCAAGACCTGTGGACTCCAGTCATCTCATGAACTGTCTTAAGAGTCAAGAAAGTAAAGTAGAGAGATGACAGAAATTTGTTCAATGACTTGAACTGATGTATAAACCTACCTGGGGCTCAGTTTTCCTATCTTTTAAATTGATGAATTAAAAATTCTCATGTTTTAAATTGTTGAATTACCATTTTCCTTCCCCTCACACTATTGTTTTGAGGTTTACATGAGAGATTACACTGTCAATGTCTACACATATCTCCCTGGTATCTAGTACAAAATAGGTACACAGTGGTTAAATAAAGTTTCATGCTTCTGAAAGGAGTTTTGATTGAGGCTCTAATATGCCCCCCCACCCCCCAAAAAAAAGCATATGCTGAAGACATGGATTGCTTGGATCCAGCCCCCAAAGTCTTGGATTTATTTCTAGAAGGTAAAGTTCAAGAAGAGTATGATTAAATTCCACAAAAAAACAACTCAAAATCTCCAAAACAGATGCAAGTGCCATCATGATTAACCCACAGAACACACTTTAATGCTTTTATAATAAACCAGAATGAGTACATTGCATTCCCATCCACAGAGTGAGTGGTCTGGATATTGCACATTAATGTGAGTTACAGTGTCTAAGAGCTGTTATTTCCAAAGGTATATTAATAATCCCAACTCTGTCTCCAGGGAGATTGCCATGGAACTCCTCCAAGGTGCTCGTTTTAGAAATCTGGAGTCCAGAGCAGGTCTACACAAAAATAAAGTAAAATAACATAGACAAGCAAGGCAAACTTTCAGGTAATTAAGTCATCACCTTGTAAACACTTGCAGAGAGTGTCTGGATTGGTCAGGACCTCTCAGACTTTGCTTTATATCAGAATTATTTGGAAGAACTTAATGACAACAAAGATACCATTTACAGATCACTGAAGGGAGATGCAGTTTGGTGCCACCTTCCTGAAAATTTTCCCCTCTCTGATTGTTCCTTCTCTGTTTTACTGGTTTTTCTTTCACTTCATTCATTCATTAATTCATTGTCTTATTCATATATTGATTCAACAAGTCATTTTCCATGACAGATACTAGATTCTGAGTATATATATATATATTTTAATAAAGTAAACATGTCCTTTGACCTTGACTTGTGTGCAGCATATAGGGCCTATCAGTTCAATTTTTAGTTTCTACTATTCTAGGTAATTGCCAACATCAGCTAGATCATGGAAAAAGCAAGAGAGTTCCAGAAAAACATCTATTTCTGCTTTATTGACTATGCCAAAGCCTTTGACTGTGTGGATCACAATAAACTGTGGAAAATTCTGAAAGAGATGGGAATACCAGACCACCTAACCTGCCTATTGAGAAATCTGTATTCAGGTCAAGAAGCAACAGTTAGAACTGGACATGGAACAATAGACTGGTTCCAAATAGGAAAAGGAGTACATCAAGGCTGTATGTCACCCTGCTTATTTAACTTCTATGCAGAGTACATCATGAGAAACACTGGGCTGGAAGAAGCACAAACTGGAATCAAGATTGCTGGGAGAAATATCAATAACCTCAGATATGCAGATGACACCACCCTTATGGCAGAAAGTGAAGAGGAACTAAAAAGCCTCTTGATGAAAGTGAAAATGGAGAGTGAAAAAGTTGGCCTAAAGCTCAACATTCAGAAAACGAAGATTATGGCTTCAGGTCCCATCACTTCATGGGAAATAGATGGGGAAACAGTGGAAACAGTGTCAGACTTTATTTTTTTGGGCTCCAAAATCACTACAGATGGTGATTGCAGCCATGAAATTAAAAGACGCTTACTCCTTGGAAGGAAAGTTATGACCAACTTAGATAGTATATTGAAAAGCAGAGACATTACTTTGCCAACAAAGGTCCGTCTAGTCAAGGCTATGGTTTTTCCAGTGGTCATGTATGGATGTGAGAGTTGGACTGTGAAGAAAGCTGAGTGTCAAAGAATTGATGCTTTTGAACTGTGGTATTGGAGAAGACTCTTGAGAGTCCTTTGGACTGCAAGGAGATCCAACCAGTCCATCCTAAGGGAGGTCAGTCCTGGGTGTTCATCGGAAGGACTGATGCTGAAGCTGAAACTCCAATACCTTAGCCACCTCATGTAAAGAGTTGACTCACTGGAAAAGACTCTGATGCTGGGAGGGATTGGGGGCAGGAGGAGAAGGGGATGACAGAGGGTGAGATGGCTGGATGGCATCCCCGACTTGATGGACATGAGTTTGAGTGAACTCCTGGAGATGGTGATGGACAGGGAGGCCTTGTGTGCTGTGATTCATGGAGTTGCAAAGAGTCAGACACAACTGAGCTAGTGAACTGAACTGAACTGAATTCTAGGTAATAAAGATAACACACTGGATATATCTTTGCTGCTGCTACTGCTGCTAAGTCGTGTCAGTCGTGTCCGACTCTGTGCGACCCCATAGACGGGAGCCCACCAGGCTCCCCCACCCCTGGGATTCTCCAGGCAAGAATACTGGAGTGGGTTGCCATTTCCTTCTTCAATGCATGAAAGTGAAAAGTGAAAGTGAAGTCGCTCAGTCGTGTCCGACTCTTAGCGGCCCCATGGACCACAGCCTACCAGGCTCCTCCGTCCATGGGATTCTCCAGGCAAGAGAACTGGAGTGGGTTGCCATTGCTTTCTCCAGGATATATCTTTAAGGAATTGAAATTCTGATGAGAAAGACTGAGAAGAAATAATGCTTATACATATAATAATAATAATGCTTAACTGATCTGTACAAAAGACAACACGTAATTAAATGTTTATGCTGATGAGGGATTGACTATTGTGTACTGGATTTGAGTGTTAGAAAATTTCTTTAGAAAGAAGAAATATTAGAGGTAGTGTGCCCTGTACCACATAGAAGGAGAATGCTATTGGCTGAACTGTGTTCCCCTCAAATTCGTATGTTGAATCCTTAATACCCAGTACCTCAGAATGTGATTGTGTTTGGAGATAAGTCCCTTAAAGGGGTAATTAAGTTAAAATGTAGGGCTTCCCAGGTGGCGCTAGTGGTAGAGAACTCACCGGCCAATGCAGGAGACATAAAAGATGACGGTTCAATCCCTGAGTCGGAAAGATCTCCTGGAGGAGGTCACTCCACTCTTCTTGGCTGGAGAATCCCATGGACAGAGGAGCCTGGCAGACTATAGTCCATGGGGTTGCAAGGGGTCGGACACGACTGAACTACTCAGCATGTACACACAAATTAAAAGGTGGTCATTTGAGTGGACCCTAATAAAATACGACTGGTGTCTTATAAGAGGAAATTTGGAAACAGACACATGTATAAGGAAGACCATGTGAAGGCACAGTGAGAAGATAGACGTTTATAAGCCCAGGAGAAAAGCCTGAGGCTGGTCTCGACCTTGATCTCGACCTCCAGCCTCCAGAATTGTGAGCAAGCCTGCTGTTAGGGCTGCCCGGTTTGCAATCCTTTCTGTGGCAGCCCCAGCAGTCTAACCCATGTGGGGGGACTGAACAGACACTCACCTCTCTTCTGTGAAGCCCTCCAGTCACTCCCACTCTCATTGCTTTTGCTGTAAAACTCTTTTTCCCCTTGTGTTTATTCTTTGGGATTACATTCTTCTTTTCTGCCTTATATAATCTTCACTTTTACTGTCCTGATGTGAAGTTGCTCGGTCGTGTCCGACTCTTTGCGACCCCACGGACTGTAGACTACCAGACTTCTCTGTCCATGGGATTTTCCAGGCAAGAATACTGGAGTGGGTTGCCATTTCCTTCCCCAGGAGATCTTCCCGACCCAGGGATTGAACCTGGGTCTCCCGCATTGTTAGGCAGATGCTTTACCGTCTGAGCCGCCAGGGCCTAACTGTATTTTGGAATTACTCCTGAAGTAAGGGAAACAAGCAGAGTCTCAGGACCTCATAAAATTCTAGTTATGCCACTTACTCGTGGCCCTAAATGAATCTTTTCCTGATTTCGAGCCCCACTATCTGGGCTAGTAGATGGAGACAGTGCAAAATTCACCAGCTGGCTATAAAGCATAAATATAAGACCACAGACCTAAGTGCTCAGGAGACTAGCCACCTAATATATTTATACTCTAGTATGTATTGAATTTGAATGTCTTGAGGCAATTTATTCCAGTTTAATGAAACTAATTTATGGAGGAAAATGTTCATATTGAATCCAAACCTTACTCAGTTACCTTTTACTCTTTAATACAAATTCCACTCTCAGAACCAGAGCACAATATCTATCTGTAGAGTCAGAAAAGTAAATTAAATATTTTTTTCCTTCCTTGGCATTCAGCTTGTATATTTTTCAGCTAGTTGTTTAATTTGATGCTTCTCTGATTGGTAAAGAGACCAAGTCAGTTTTACTGGATCACAGGGGAGAAGGAAGGGAGAGTAGGGATGACTAGGATTTTTTACAGGGAAGTTGCTATACTGAAATTATACTTTTAAAAATCTAGAAGCATCTGTGGTGGGGGGGTGGGGGTGGAATCAAAGGCCTTATACAGGAATGAATGGAAACTGGAGAGTCCAGGAAGAAGAAAGTGAGAGCTTCAGGTGAGACACTGTGATGGGAGGGCAACAGATAAAATCCCTGAGATGTTTGTCAATATTACCATTGACATTTCCTCTTTAAATACCCTAATAAAACAGATAACTTTTCCTAGCCCCAAAGTAACACCCATTTAAAATATTGTAGTAAATTGAAACAAATAAATAGAATAAGTTAAATGTGACTTAAAATCCTATCATATAGAAAGAATCACTATTAGCTTTTTGCAGCCTTTTTAGCCTATATATATACATATATATATATATATATATTTTAATTCACAAAGTACAATTTGTTTTCTATAGTCTCATTTGTAGCCCAATTTTTGTACTTCAAAACTGATAAAAATTAAATAGCTTTACATGCAGAAACATATTTAACTTTGTAACAGGGTTTGGTGTATATTATCAGCACCTTTGTAAATGGTACAATCTTTCTAGAAGGTAATTTGTTAGAAGCTTAAAGTGAATTATCACTTTGATGTCAGTGTGGTATTACTTATGCTTCAATTTGCATTTCTTTGATGAGGATTTCAAAAATGATATTTTCTATGTTTACGTTGGCTATTTCCATTTACCTTTTTTGCCTTTTATTTTATTATTTTCATTAATTTGTTTATTTTAATTGGAGGCTAATTACTTTAAAATAATTTTTGCCATACATTGACATGAATTGGCCATGGGTGTACTATGTGTCCCCCATCCTGAACCCCCCTCCTACCTCCCTCCCCATCCCATCCCTCAGGGTCATCCCAGTGCACCGGCTTTGAGTGCCCTGTTTCATGCTTCAAACTTGGACTTGTGATCTATTTCACATATGGTAATATACATGTTTCAATGCTATTCTCTCAAATCATCCCACCCTTGCTTCTCCTACAGAGTCCAAAAGTTTGTTCTTTATATCTGTGTCTCTTTTGCTGTCTTACATATAGAGTCATTGTTAACATCTTTCTAAATTCCATATATATGCAATATAGTGTGTTGTTTTTTTTTTCTGACTTACTTCACTCTGTATAATAGGCTCCAGTTTCATCCACCTCATAAGAACTGATTCAAATGCATTCTTTCTAATAGCTGATTAACATTCCATTGTATATTTGTACCACAGCTTTCTTATCCATTCATCTGCCTATGGACATCTAGTTGCTTCCATGTCCTGGCTATTGTAAACAGTGCTGCGATGAACATTGGGGTACACGTGTCTCTTTCAATTCTGGCTTCCTCGGTGTGTATGCCCAGCAGTGGGATTGCTGGGTCATATGGCAGTTCTATATCCAGTTTTTTAAGGAATCTCCACACTGTTCTCCATAGTGGCTGTACTAGTTTGCATTCCCACCAACAGTGTAAGAGGGTTCCCTTTTCTCCATGCACTCTCCAGCATTTATTGTTTGTGGATTTTTTGATAGTAGCCATTGCTATTTCTTGAATGGAATATTCATACTCTTTACTGATTTTCCTAACTACGTATCTACGATTCCTCATTTATTGGTAAGACAGATTTCACCTATTTACTAATCTAGTATCAGTCATGTATTTTGGTGATTTGTAATTTACCTTTTTATTTTATAAGGTTGGATGATTATAGATTCCAATCACTTCTACTCTGATGAATTAATCTATGTTTTTTCTGTTATCAAAGGACCTAGATTTGCAGGATTTTGAAAATTAAAGAAGACAGGAAAAAGGAAGGAAGGGAGGAAAAGAGGACGGAAAGGAGGAAGGAAGGAAGGAAGGAAAATAGTAAAGAATAGATTTCAAAGCAGTAGTGATCAACGATTTGGCAGACTTTAGTCCATGTGATCACAGAGAAGGGCACCGATTAGCAACTAAAATCATTACCACCAATGACCAACCATGTTTTATGTTATCATTTCTTGAAACTGGCCCCTAAGTTGTTGCAATCCGGACAGTTTTCATCATAAGACAAGAAAAAGATAAATTCTAATTTAATCTCTTCCTGAAACCCAATACACACTTAAATGATTTGACTAAACCTTGAGTTCACTAAGTAGGTTAATTGAATTATGTGGTTTCATCCAATGAGAATTTCTATTCACTTGTCTCCAGAGGAGTTTGAATGTATTGGGCCCTTTCACCAGAGGTCAAATGGTGATAGCTTCTGGGATCAATTAGTCAGTTGTCTAATTAGATTTGATTAACCAGCTCTGAACCATGACTGATTCTTGTATGAGCAATGCCTCTTCAGTGTATTAGCTTTGCTGACTAACTTGGTAACTTCTGATGGGCTGTATACAAAGGAAGGCTTTACTCATTTGCAGAGATTTTGTCCCATGAAGAAGATAGAGAAAGCAGCAGCAAGTAAAATCTGTAACTTTCCCTTTTTTCAACATGCCAACAATTCATGGAAATACATTGGGGAACTCTTGTGTTGAACATGATTATAATATTAGTACTAAACTCTTGTGAAAGTGAAAGCATTAGTTGCTCATTCATGTCTGACTCTTTGTGATTATATGGACCATCAGGCTCTTCTGTCCATAGAATTCTCAAGACAAGAATATTGGAGTTGGTTGCTAGTTCCTCCTCCAGGAACCTACCCAAGTCAAACCAGCATCTCTTATGTCTCCTGCTTGGCAGGCGGGTTCTTTGCCACTAGCACCACCTGGTAAGCCTCCAAACTGCGTGTGTGTGTGTGTGTGTGTGTGTGTGTGTGTGTGTGTATTAGTCATTCAGTTGTGTCCAACTCTTTGTGACCCCATGGACTGCAGCCCTCCAGGCTCCTCTGTTCATGGGATTCTCTAGGCAATACTGGAGTGAGTTGCAATTTCCTTCTCCAGGGGGTCTTCCCTACCCAGGAATCCTAGGTCTCCTGCATTGCACACAGATGCTTTACCATCTGAACCACCAGGGAAGCAATGCTCTGTAAATCTTTTCTACTCGTGAGTTAGTAGAGGTGAAAGACCATAAGCACTGAAGTCATATCAGTCCTGATTCAACCGTTGACTCTATCATTTACCCGTCCACTTTGCCAATCACAGCTCACTGCTTTCCTGAGTCTCACCACCTATAAACAAGCTCTAGAAAGTCCACTTCTCCTAATTCTGTTTCCCTGAATAAGACTAATGTTCAGGTAGTTAATAACAACCAACTTGAAAATGGTGACTGTTGCTCAGGGGTAACTTTGTCCCCTTGAGCATACTACTATCCTCAGTGAGCTCACAATGAGCTTGAATGGAGTCACGTGGCTTCAGGGAAACCAACAGAGAATCATTGACACTTGGCCTCTAGAGCACCAGTTAAAGTTACCTTTGATATAGAACTGCCTCTAATTACTTCCATTGCCTTACATCTTGTATGTGTATGTGCTCAGTAGCTCAGTTGTGTCTGACTCTTTGTGACATCATGGACTGCAGTCCACCAGGCTCCTCTGCCCATTGGATTTTCCACACAAGAATACTGGAGTGTTTTGTGATTTCCTCCTTCAGCAGATCTTCCCTACTCAGAGATCAGACCTGAGTCTCCTGTGTCTCCTACATTGGGAGGCAGATTCTTTTACCACTGAGTCACCTGGGAAGCCCTTGTATCTTCCATGTAATAAGTTCAGATGCCTGTCTTAACCTGGTATTCACTCTTTAATCTGGCTCTCCTTCCTCACCACCTGTGTGCACAGTTTCTAAGTTTTATTGATTCAGTCTCCTAAAATCTCTGGAATCTGCTTGTCTCCTTCATATTTCTCAGGACTCCCTCAGTTACAGATACCATTAAGCTCACTCATATTACTGAAACAGTCTTTTTCTTCTTCTACTTTAATTTTTATCCCATCACATCCATTTTTATTTATAGACTAGTCAGTGAGATTTCTTCTGAAATAAGTACCCAATGATGTCATTTTCTCTAAAATCCTTTAAGAGTTACCAGTTACACAGAGAGCAGAAATCTAGATAGCCTCACATAGGTACAGACCTACTGTGTGGTTCAGTGAACTTTAATATTCCCATAAACCCACCTTCATCTCTCACAATGTATGAACTCCCATGTCTTAGAGTCCTCTACTGATCTATTGTTTCTAAGCCCTTACACAGAATATCTAATAATCTGTGAAGGATTTTAAGATGATCTTCCAGGAAACGTTCGCCAGTTTCCATCACCTACATTAGGCGTCTCTCCCCTGAGCTCCAATAACATGCAGTGCACACCTCTATTTTGTCTTATACTGAAATGCAGTTATCGAAAATGTAATAAAATATCTTTCATCCCTTTGTCTCCAGCTGTATACAGTGTCTGCTTATATTGTGTTCAAAACAGTTCTGTTTGTGACTCAATGAATGACATTTTATTCCTTTTTTTCCCCTCCATTTCTCAAAGATCCTTAACTTACTCTTTTCTCATGGAGATGATGCTTATCTGTATACTTGCTTTATCTCCCCCATAGAGTTGTGAAAGCCCAAGAAAAGGAGTCATGTTTGAACTTTTTATATAAATTTTTTTAAAGTGTTTGTAGGAATAATACAAGGAGAATTATTCTTGCACACTTTCCCCAGGTTTCTCTAGTTTTGCCAAACTAGTTTTTGTATATTCCTTATACTTTTTGGCACAATACATGACTTGTATAGGGACTATGCAAATAATTGTTGACTGATTCACAGGTTTATTGGACAGCTTCTACATAGGTACCCCACTCAGGAGTGTCCGCAAAAGCTAGTGCCCAAGGAAAACACCATAGTGGATAGAATTTCAAGGAGCACGTTAGATGAGCTACTTTGTCTGGACTGAGAGATGGCCAGAAATATGAATCTGCATTCATCTAAAGCAGCTGATCAATATAACCTGCTTTACTACATGAGGCCCCATTCATCATGGTGTGGGTATGGGGGGGGGTTTCTTTTCTAGAATAGACATGTATTCTGATTATAGAATTATCATTCCTGGTCATAATGTCTCTTCCAGATGGGCCATCTGTGGACTCAAAGAATGCCTCATTCATGGTCAAAATTGTGTACATAGCATTAAGTGAAGTGAAGTCACTCAGTCGTGTCTGACTCTTTGCAACCCCATGGACAGTAGCCAACTAGGCTCCTCTGTCCATGGGATTTTCCAGACAAGAATACGGGAGTGGGTTGCCATTGACTTCTCCAGGGGATCTTCCCAACCCAGGGATCGAACCTGGGTGTCCCACGTTGTAGGCAGACGCTTTATCATTTGAACCACCCAGGAAGTTGCTTTACTTCTATTTACATAGCATTACTTCTAATCAAGAAATTCATTTCACAGCAAAGAAAGTACAGCAAAGCTTTTGTCCATGGAATTAAGCATTTTGTGGTTGTTTGTTTTTTATTTCACACCTGGTCATTCAGAAGTACGGGTGTAGCAGGGAGATGGAGTTGACTTACTGAGGACTCAGTTATGTCAGTTTTGAGACAGAACTCTAAAAGAATTAAGTTCTATATTACACAGTGCTTAATATGCTTTGAAGCGATTTGAACCATATTATAAGGTGTTTAGTTCCTCATTGTTAAAGTAGGTGGGATTGGAAAAGGGATGTACTGGGGTGGCTCTTATCACTCACTTCCCTTGTGGCTTAGCTGGTAAAGAATCCACCTGCCCTGTGTGAGAGACCTGGGTTCAATCCCTGGGTTGGGAAGATCCCCTGGAGAAGGGAAAGGTTACCCATTCCAGTACTCTGGCCTGGAGAATTCCATGGATAGTCCATGGGGTCACAAAAAGTCAGACACAACTGAGTGGCTTTCACTTTCAGCCCACTCACAGAATTTTCAGTTCCCATCCTGGCAACTCTGAACTCTGCTGGTTTGAAGATCTTAGCTCAAAAACAAGAAATGTTCCCACTAGGACACATAACTATGATTCCAGTGAATGGAAAGTCGAGACAGCCCTCTGGTCATTTGGTGATCTTATGTCATTGAACCAAAAGGCAAAGAAAAAATTAATTAAAGGACAAGGAGAGGGGTTATTATTATGGGCTAGAGTGACTGATCCATATTATTAAGAGGAAACTGGACAGTTGCTCCACATAGAGACAAGGAGAGCTGTGTCAGAGAGCCAGAGGATATTCTGAAATGATTAATATTTCCATTTCCAATAGTAGAAGTTAATGGAAAGCTTTTAGGAACAAAATAAGATGACCATAAAATATTCAGACCCTTCAGAAATAAAGGTTTGGATCATTCTCTCAGTGCAGACCTTTAATCAGATGGGTTCCTGCTGACGGTAGTGGAAATATGGAATGGATAGTGGAAGAAGGAAGCCATAGATATCAACTGTGACCTCAGAGGAAGCTGTAGAAACTAGAAGTGTAGGCAGCTTGCATGTTTTCCTTTTGTGTTGTGTGTTTATAATTATTCCTACATATTAATTTTTTCTTTCCCTTTTTACCCTTACTATTTTGTATAAGTTTGTTGGAGATTAAGTTTCATAGCATGACTTAGTACCAGAATATTTAATGGGGCTGTGATTAATCTGAGGAGTAAATAATGTAGTCAGCAATTAATAGTTAACACAATGACTGTCAAGAGTATGTGTCTTCTCTCTTGGGGGAAAATATGAGCTTGGACACTTGTTCAGAGGCCAGCAGCCTCTTGCGAGGTAAAAGCAGAGTTGTTTTGCTTTAGTATAGAAGTCCACGACTGTGCAGAGGGGTATTCATGAATGCAGTGTGTCCCAAGTGGTGGACTCTGCAGATAATTAACTTGCTGCCTCTCAGCTCCTAAACCACTCTGCTTTGCAATGCTTGTGATCTGAAGGACCAGACACTGCACCGTATTTCTCCATTGCCAGCTGGTTCTATGTTATGTTAGGGTCTGCCAGCAGCCAGTCCGGAGCACGCACTGCAAGGCTAGAAGGAACCACATGGTCCTGTGCTTCTCTACAGTGGAAGGAGCAACTGTGTGCAGTGGGCCTTGGCACCATCACCAAAGAGGAGGGCTACCCTTGGGGTCAGCTGATGGGGCCCACTGGGTAGTTTCTTCCAGAAACAGAGAGTGGTTCTCAGTCACCATCGCTCTACTTCATCGCACTGGACAATGTGTTCCTGTATCAGCCACACCCTCTTGTCATAGGGCTGACTATCAGCCTGGCATGGCCTCCGTCTCTGAGCTTTTATTCTTTCTCTTTTCCTTTCCCTGTCCCTAGGGATGGTGGCCACTCCCCATTGTTAATAATTCTTTATTAGAATTCTTTTTTGCCCTTCTTAATTGGTTAAATATTGTTTTGAACTGAATGCATGTGCCTGGCCAAATTTCCTATGTGGAAGCCCTAACTTTTAGGGTGGCTGTATTTAGAATAAACTGGGTTTCCCTGGTGGCTCAGTGGTAAAGAATCCATTTGCCAATGCAGGAGATGGGGGTTCGATCACTGGGTCGGGAAGATTCCCTGAAAGAGGAAATGGCAGTCCACTCCAGTATTCTTACCTGGGAAATCCCATGGACAGAAGAGCCTGGTGGGCTACAGTCCACAGGGTTGCAAAGAGTCAGACACGACTGAAGTGACTTAGAACATACTGCCTAATGTCTGTGTGTTGTCTCCTACTCCTTACAGGAGATGGGGTGAATTACATTACCCACGTCTAGTGGTGGTGGGAAGAATTCGAATCCCAGTAGGTATCTCAGGAGGCTAAGAGTCACACACAGTGCTAGGGATACTGATATGACAAGATACAATCCATTTTCCTTGTGCTCAAGAAAATAATACAATAGTGTATAATTCAGAAGAAAATACTTGATTACAACAGCTTGAAAAGGGATATAATAGCATGTTGCAGAAAAGCAGATGTAGAATATATCATTTGTTGTAGACATCTGTTATTTTTTGCCTGTCCAGTCTCTGTTTTTTGTGAGTTTTTTCCCCCCTTTCCTTCTTTTGGTAACAGCGCTCTGATTTCCTTTTGGGCGTGCACAGCTCCTCCATTCTAGTCCACATCTGTTGAATGCACTCATCCAAGCTCCTGGGGGACACGTGACAAAGTTGTGCCAGTGAGAATTCATGGTAGACTTTATCTGAGTGTCAGAAAAAGAGAAGCTTTCTCTCTGTGTGTCTGTCTCTCTCCCTCTTTTCTCTCTTGTACTTAATATAGTTTTAAGGCCACTTTATTAAGTGCTGATGGCCACTTTCACCACCATACACAAAGACCCTACATTCGCAGTGTGACTTCCACAGCTGAAAGCTGAGGAAATAGTTGAAGAAAGAACAAAGACTATATCTTTGGAACCTGTGGATCCAGCCACGACAAAAATCATATTTATCCCTGAAAATTTCAGTTGTGAGAGGTAATAGAGACATTTTTTTTTTTGTATAGGTTGTTTTACTTTCCGTTTGGCTTATTTATAACATTTTCATAAAAATGTATTATGATCAATACACAATACAAACAGCAAAGACACTGTCTTCAAACCTATTTGGGCATCATAGCTAGCTAACAATAAAATATTCATCTGAATCTCATTCACACAGACTGACCTGAATATGGAACATCAGTGTCTCTCAGTTACCAAGCCTACACCTCAATAGACCTTGTGAATTTCTTTTCTCTCCATTGTTCCTCTGACTTCTCTGGAAGAACATGTACCAGTTACCCTCCAGAAGAGATAAGACCTCTGGAACAGACCTGTGTAGCCTGCTTATCCCAGTTGAGACCTCAAGCTTTTGAGAAGTCATAGCAGGATTAGAAAAGCTGTTTGGCTGATCTGCATCTGCCCAAAGATAGGTGAATGAGCTTTGCCAAGCTTAATTTAGATCTGTAGAACTGCAATACTAACCCACAGATTCCTGAGGGTTGGAGGGGGGGGGAGACTATTAATTTAAGCCCTAAATTCTGAGATGTTCTGTTATGCGGCAATAGCTAACTGGTACACTCACACGTAGCTCCACACTTTGTATGAGTGACGTATCTGGGACTTACAGTCCAGTCCAGTGTCACCAGAGCCCATGGTCTTTTCTTACTACTGTCTTGGTTCTTCTCTGCTGAACTTTTTTATTTGTAGATTTTATAAATATAATCCTTCTGAGGAGTATAGAAACCTGAGGTTTACTCTCATTTGTGGTGGAGATTACTCAATTTCCTTTTTTAAAATATAAATTTATTTTAATTAGAGGTTAATTACTTTACAATATTGTGTTGGCTTTGCCATATATCAACATGAATCCACCACAGGTATACACGTGTTCCCCATCCTGAACCCCCCTCCCTCCTTCCTCCCCGTACCATCCCTCTGGGTCGTCTCTTTTCAAATCATTTTCTTAACCTCATCAGCACTTGTCATTCATGCTTAGCATACTGAATGGTTCTGAGTTACCTTTGCAATTCAACTGCGCAGACCAGGGGCTGGCTTCTCTGAAATAAACACACCTCTAGGAGAGTTTATCTGTCAGTAGAGGTTTACTACAAGTTTCTGAAATATAAGGAGACATCCCTCTTCATAAACAACAGGGATGCTGCCTGCCTGTGCTCAATGAACCCAAGGTCCACTCAGAGTGCTGTTTAGGTTATGCACTATTCTTTGTAACTATTTGTGATTTAGAAGAAGATATGGGAAGAAGAGCAAGGAATGAAAAGTTTTGGAGTTCTTTTAGTGTGCTAGAAATATGGCATACTCAATCTATTTAAATATCGCAGAAATGGTATGAGGTATGAGTTATAGCTTGAAGATAAGCTAACAGTTTAATAGAAGGTAAATATCTTATGTAAAATGCTCAGCTTGTACATACATGAAGCTGGAATTTGCACCACAGCTGGTTTTTTTTTTTTTTTTTCCACACTGTACTGCGGTATAATCCAATTTCTGGTATGATGAAATCTAACAGAATGAGCAGCTCACACTTCAGGGAGGTGTGTATTCTTTTCTCAGTCTAACAGCTAACAGTATTATGACCTAGGAATAACCCTATCTAGCCATTTTTATCATTTAAGAGCAGAGGAACTGGCCCCCAATTTTTAGGTTCAAAATTAGATTATTTTAATAATCATAACAATAATTTCAAAAGATATACTTTCACATGATTTCCAAATTTTATATAATTTATTTATTACAATTGGTGGGGGGGTCAGCACTGTTTAATTTTCCTTAGTGGTATTTTGGAAAAGGCAATGGCAACCCACTCCAGTACTCTTACCTGGAAAATCCCGTGGACGGAAGAGCCTGGTAGGCTGCAGTCCATAGGGTCATGAAGAGTCGGACACTTACTGAGCGACTTCACTTTCACTTTTCACTTTCATGCATTGGAGAAGGAAATGGCATCCCACTCCAGTGTTCTTGCCTGGAGAATCCCGGGGATAGTGGAGCCTGGTGGGCTACCATCTGTGGGGTTGCACAGAGTCGAACATGACTGAAGCGACTTAGTAGTGGTATTTTGTCACTGTTGTTCAAAACAACGTGGAATGTTTATTCAGTGTTTCCCCAACAGCATAATCAGAAGGAAAAGGGGAGCAAGATATCTTTCTCTAAATGCTTTTATTATTTGAAACATAATCTGTATCCCTAACTGGTAAGAATACCTGATGCCTGCTAAAAGACAAGCACTGATCCTGAGAATAGTTTCGAGAAGTTTTTCTTCTGATATAATGAGATATTTTCCCAGGCTTTATTATTACTTAACATTGCAAAATGCCATGCTATATGAGAAGAAATTACAAAACCGTTTTTATGTGCACTCAGCTAGATGAACGCAGATTGATTTTCATTGTGATGTTAGCAGTGCTCTTTCTTTATTTTCTGTATTGCTCTGCACTGCCTGTGGAGCATGGGTTCAGGACTCCAACACGTGGGTTGAGAGCCAAAGCTCTCACATCAGCTTCCATCACCCAGAGCAAACAATTTCCTGCTCAGTAGAATGGGGCTAACAGTAAGACCTACTTGGAGGTGTTACAGCTAATGAGGTAGACAAATATCAAAGGCTTGGTATACAGCAGATAGTACATGCTCTATTAAGTCTCCTTGTTTGTTTGTTTTTCTGGGGGCAAGAGTCAAGTGAACGTGAATTTTGAACCCAAACTCTACCTTCCACTTTTCAGAGCGTCCACCATAACTCATGTCTCTGCTTTGAGTTCGCTGTCTTACTTTGCAATATGGTGTTAAGCTCTCCTCTACAGTCTTTCTGAGGATTAGTAACAATACATTATCATTCTGAATCTTAGCACTTGGCAGGCCCAAAGTACATGCTTGGGGGAAAAAAAAAAAAAGATGTAGCTCTTATAATTAGATCCCCTGGTGTAGCTATACTTTCATTTCTGAGTCTCGGGGCTGCAAACCTAGAAGTTCCTCCTGTAGAGAAGTCTCACAAAGCAGATTAGTGCAGCATTTAATTTTAAGATATAACTACACAAAGCAGCACGCTGAGATGACTGCCTTGCATTAGTCTTCAGAACAATTAAGCATAATGCTAAATCAGGGTAAACTACATTTCTGAATTGATCTACAGTGTCATGAATAACATCTGCATCTCCAGGGGAACAATTTACACTCTTCAGTAAAGTGCGACACATTAGTGAATAGATTCTCTCTCTCTCTCCTCACCTAACATTTCTTTGTTATTTGGCAAATCTTTCTTTTTTAGACTCATGCCAGGGCTGGCAGGAATCTTTGCTGACTACTACCTAAGTGGTGCTGGTGGTTTAGTCATTAAGTCGGGTCTCGAGAAGGCAGTGGCACCCCACTCCAGTACTCTTGCCTGGCAAATCTTGTGGACAGAGGAGCCTGGTGGGCTGCAGTCCATGGGGTCGCAAAGAGTTGGACAAGACTGAGCGACTTCCCTTTCACTTTTCACTTTTATGCATTGGAGAAGGAAATGGCAACCCACTCCAGTGTTCTTGCTTGGAGAATCCCAGGGATGGGGAGCCTGGTGGGCTGCCGTCTATGGGGTCACATAGAGTCGGACACGACTGATGTGACTTAGCAGCAGCAGCAGCAGCTGGTGTCCCCATGGACTGTAGTGCGCCAGCCATCTCCTTCTCCAGAGGAATCATCCCAACCCAGGGATCAAACCCAGGTCTCCTGTATCACAGGTGGATTCTTTACTGACTGAGCCACCAGGGAAGCCCCAGGACCTACGTACTTTATTTCAAAAAGAAAGACTCTGGGGAATAGAGACACCAAATCATCACCTGAGGGTTTCTTATGTGGAAATAGCAGGACTCAGCTCAGAACACAGGCAGCAGCAACCTGGGCAATGTCCCCACCGGTACAGCACAGACTCCCCTGAAAAACTCTGGTTTGGACAGGAGCCAGGGAAGTGCTACTTTCCTCTAGTCAATTAATGCATCCCCTCTGGGTTACCAACAACAACCATTAGTCCTTTTTAAAAACTATCTGCATTGACCATAAATGTGCCTCTCTGAGTGCTAAATTTCTAATATTAAGAGAAATGGGTGAGTGTGTGTTGGGATCAGAAAGTTAACATGTACAGGGATAAATAGATCAAATTTCCTAAAATCTCCTTCAGATGTCCAGGTTTTCATTTCCTAACTCTTGTTGTTAGCAGACTTGATGCGTCCATGCTAAGTCACTCAGGCCTGTCCGACTCTTTGCAACTCTGTGGACCATAGCCCACTAGGCTCCTCTGTCCATGGGGATTCTCCAGGCAAGAATACAGGAGTGGGTTTCCATGCAAACCTCCAGGGGATCTTCCTGACCCTGGAATTGAACCCACATCTCTTGTGCTTCTTGCATTGGCAGTTGAGTCCTTCACCAATAGCACCATCTGGGTAGCGGGCTTTATAAAAAATCTTAAAAACAAATAGTTTTAGGTATGCAATATTTCTAAATTAGTTGAAGCCATGAAAAGTTTTATTAAAAAAAAGGAATCAAAATACATAAAATACATACATTCATTATAAATTCAAACTACAGCTTTTTTCAGTGGAAGAATATTAAAACATCTTTGGTGAGGTTTGTTTGGCTTTTTTGAATTATTAGGTTCATCTATTTCAATTAGAGTCATTAAGAATCTAATATATATAGCTGGTACACTGCTAAGGACTTTATATATGGTATCTTATTTAAATTATTTATCTAATCCAAAATGAGAAAAAAAATATTTTTTAATTGTCCATATATCCATGAGTGCTAAGTCGATTCAGTCATGTCTGACTCTTTGCGACACCATGAATTCTAGCCTGCCAAGCTGCTCTGTCTGTGGGATTTCCCAGGCAAGAATACTGGCGTAGGTTGCCATGCCCTCTTCTAGGGAATCTTCCCCACGCAGGGATCAAACTTTAGTCTCTCAAGTCTCCTATATTGACAGACAGGTTCTTTACCACTAGTACCACCCAGGAAGCCCACTCCAGTGTTCTTGCCTGGGGAATCCCTTGAACAGAAAAACTTGGTAGACTCTATTCCATAGGGATGCAAAGAGTCAGATATGACTGATGTGACTTAGCATGCACCCACATAGTCAGTTCAGTCAGTTCAGTCGCTCAGTTCAGTTCAGTTCAGTTCAGTAGCTCAGTCATGTCTGACTCTTTGCAACCCCATGAATCACAGCACGCCAGGCCTCCCTGTCCATCACCAACTCCCGGAGTTCACTCAGACTCATGCCCATTGAGTCAGTGATGCCATCCAGCCATCTCATCCTTTGTCATCCCTTTCTCCTCCTGCCCCCAATTCCTCCCAGCATCAGAGTCTTCTCCAATGAGTCAACTCTTCACATGAGGTGGCCGAAGTATTGGAGTTTCAGCTTTAGCATCATTCCTTCCAAAGAAATCCCAGGGCTGATCTCCTTCAGAATGGACTGGTTGGATCTCTTTGCAGTCCAAGGGACTCTCAAGAGTCTTCTCCAACACCACAGTTCAAAAGCATTAATTCTTCGGCGCTCAGCCTTCTTCACAGTCCAACTCTCACATCCATACATGACCACTGGAAAAACCATAGCCTTGACTAGACAGATCTTAGTCAGCAAAGTAATGTCTCTGCTTTTGAATACGCTATCTAGGTTGGTCATAACTTTTCTTCCAAGGAGTAAGCGTCTTTTAATCTCATGGCTGCAGTCACCATCTGCAGTGACTTTTGGAGCCCCCCAAAATAAAGTCTGACACTGTTTCCACTGTTTCCCCATCTATTTCCCATGAAGTGATGGGGCCAGATGCCATGATCTTCGTTTTCTCAATGTTGAGCTTTAAGCCAACTGTTTTACTCTCCTTTTTCACTTTCATCAAGAGTCTTTTTAGTTCCTCTTCACTTTCTGCTCTGAAGGTGGTATCATCTGTGTATGTGACGTTATTGATATTTCTCCTAGCAGTCTTGATTCCAGTGTGTGCTTCATCCAGCCTGGCATTTCTCATTATGTACTCTACTTATAAGTTAAATAAGCAAGATTCCAATATACACACTTGATGTACTCCTTTCCCAATTTGGAACCAGTTCATTGTTCCATGTCCTTTTCTGTTTCTTCTTCACATGCATCAGGTTTCACAGGAAGCAGGTAAGGTTGTCTGGTATTCCCATCTCTTTCAGAATTTTCCAGTTTGTTTTGATCCACACAGTCAAAGGCTTTAGTGAAGTCAGTGAAGCAGAAGTCTTAACAATTCTTATATGCTTACTTGAGATAAAAATAGCATCTTAGATCTTACTGTTCTCAATACCCTTACTTAGATGGCTTGGTGTTCAAGCACCAAGAAGAAAAGAATTAGTAGATACAGTGAACATTTGTTACTTGCTTATTATGTGTCAGATACTCTCCTGTGCAATTTGAATGTATTATCTTTCATAATTCTCCTAGCAGCACTATGACTTGGTTACTTTTATTGTCTGCATTTAGGATTATAGATAATGAGCCATGGAAAGCTTAACTAGCTTGACCCATGAAGTAATAGAGCCGATTTTGAGCCCTGGTTGACCCCAGAGCTAGAGCTCTTAATCAGTTTACTGGACATGCTCACAGATAGCCTGGGTTAGGATTGGATTATACTAATCACTCATAAGTCACTCAGTTCACCAAGAACTGCATTCTTTTTTATATTTGCTAGTTTATCAGATTGTCTTTTTAAATTTAGTATTAAATCATACTTGGTACACATAATCACACTAATGTGAGCTGAGGAATCTGTCTGTGCCTCTTAGCCTAGATAACTTAATGCAGGTAACCCTAGCTACTCATGACAAGAGAGCTTTGTAGGTTGCTTCCAGGCTGCAGATTTAATTCTAACCTGATGATGCCCACTGTTTTTTTATAGTATCCATGCATGATCATAGCACTTGGTCATATACCCATATTGTGGAAAATTCCACAAGCAGATTTATATTTAATTGTACCTAATGGGAAAAGACCTTTCTGAATCCACGGATTCTTAAAATTTCAAGTGTCTCATCAGATAACCTTCCCTATTTACTTGTTATTTTTACAAGTAAAGTTTCAATCAAGTTAGCAAGTTTTAATCTCAGATTGGCTGATTTTCATCTTATCACTATCTTCAGAGACATTCTTATGACCCACTGCAGATGTATCTATATTATTTTCATTCTCTCAAAAGTGAAACATTCTTTCCCAGTCTTACTCTTTAAACATCATACCTAACTAGTATAAGTTATTACTCACTTTCTTGATTATAACATAACTTTTGACTTGCAGTGCCTTAACATTATTGTATAATCCCGTGTAGCTAGAACACTGAGACTACTGGATTGATAGCTGTTTCTTCTGACATCAGAACACTTCATTTAGTAGTTATATAAGTACATGCTCAAGATTGGGTTTTGTCCATGGCATCTATCAATTTAAAGTAGTAAGGTTTTCCTATTTTTAAGCATCTTTATTAATATTTAATTTATTACAGCTAAATTAAAAATTATATCCATATTTAATTAAGTCTACTGATATCCAAATCCATTTTTCTGTCATTAGCAAATTTTACCTGTTAACTTTTTTGGAAAGTAGATGTGTTATCAAGCCTTCAAAGTATATTTAACCAGTGGCAGTTGCTAAAATGGAGGTGATGTTGCTTCAGTATGAAACAGAGCAACATATACAGGATGCTTCCCTGACAGCTCAGAACCCTGTACACCAACGCTCCCAGCACTGGTGTTTTACCTTGAAAGATGCTAAAATAAAACAGAAATGAAGACTAGCAGACTCCAAACAGGGAGAATGGAAATATAAGATAATCATAATCTTGAACTGTTTCTAGGAAAGAGTAAGCAAGCATTATTTACTTCTGTAGAAAGATAACAGAAGAAAAGTTAGGAGAGATATATTGTAGGAAAGATTAACTTGTAAAAAGGTGCTTGAATAGTATAATTTCAAAGATGAACCACAATGTAGGGATGTTAAAAGAAAGAAAAAGAAATGAATGGATTCATAATGGAAAACCCTCATGTAGAACATGTATTTAGTGAATTCACCAGTAGATAGATATAAGTAGCAATTATGTGTCATAAAAAAAGAGTAAGGTGCAGATTCTTTTTTTTTTTTTTTTTTTTT
>SJYQ01000233.1:403096-414828 GCA_006410935.1 Redunca redunca | reverse complement strand
CTCTGGATGAAAGTGAAAAAGGAGAGTAAAACAGTTGGCTTAAAGCTCAACATTGAGAAAACGAAGATCATGGCATCTGGCCCCATCACTTCATGGGAAATAGATGGGGAAACAGTGGAAACAGTGTCAGACTTTATTTTGGGGGGCTCCAAAAGTCACTGCAGATGGTGACTGCAGCCATGAGATTAAAAGACGCTTACTCCTTGGAAGAAAAGTTATGACCAACCTAGATAGCATATTCAAAAACAGAGACATTACTTTGCTGACTAAGATCTGTCTAGTCAAGGCTATGGTTTTTCCAGTGGTCATGTATGGATGTGAGAGTTGGACTGTGAAGAAGGCTGAACGCTGAAGAATTAATGCTTCTGAACTGTGGTGTTGGAGAAGACTCTTAAGAGTCCCTTGGACTGCAAAGAGATCCAACCAGTTCATTCTGAAGGAGATCAGCCCTGGGATTTCTTTGGAAGGAATGATGCTAAAGCTGAAACTCCAATACTTTGGCCACTTCATGAGAAGAGTTGACTCACTGGAAAAGACCCTGATGCTGGGAGGGATTGGGGGCAAGAGGAGAAGGGGATGACAGAGGATGAGATGGCTGGATGGCATCACTGACTCGATGGACATGAGTCTGAGTGAACTCCGGTAGTTGGTGATGGTCAGGGAGGCCTGGCGTGCTTCGATTCATGGGGTCGCAAAGAGTTGGACACGACTGAGCGACTGTACTGAACTGAAGGACATTCTGGTAGTGCTGATCCTGCTGGCCCTGGGCCCACAGTTTCAGAACCACTGCAATAAGCCATAAGCTCTACAAACTTAACAACAAATGAAAGAAAAGCTCATCTAATTCAGCTTACCAGCTAATATCAAGCATATTAATCTCTCAGAAACACACTTTCATCATCTGTAAAATCATATTTCACTTTGAATTTGTTCTAGATAGTTACCACATACTGTCACCTTTGAAACAATTATTAAATATTATCTCTCCGTCTTCTCTTCTGAAATCAAAAAGGCATATTTATGCCATGGACCATGTATGTATAAAGTCTTCTTCGCAGTATGAAGTACTGGAAAAATCAAGGACTTGGAATCAGATTTAGGTGTAAATACTGTTTCTTTTTTATTTCGGTCACATTACACAGTGTCCTTAAATACTTTCCCCTCCTGTGAACTGGCTCATTTAACACTTTTGTCAGCTTCAGCCAAATGGGTCTTTCCACCAGAACATCCCAGAGGTGTCTCAAACTCAGTGCAAATAACTTCATTACTTCTCTATACATACACACTCTTTCTTTCTCAAAGTCTTTTTTAAAAACTTTTTATTTTGTGTTGGAGAGTAGCCGATTAACAATGTTAGTTTCAGGTGAACAGTGAGGAGACTCAGCCTTTCATGCGTATGTATCCATTCTCCCTCAAACTCTCCTCCCATCCAGGCTGCCACATAACATTGAGCAGAAGTCCCTGTGCTATACAGTAGGGCCTTGTTGGTTATCCATTTTAAATATAGCAGTGTGTACATGTCCATCCCACTAAAGTCTTGATTTTAATCAGTTCAGTTCAGTTCGGTCACTCAGTCGTGCCCCACTCTTCACCACCTCCCTTTCCATCACTGACTCCGGAGTTTACTCAAACTCATGTCCATTGAGTTGGTGATGCCATCCAACCTTCTCATCCTCTGTCATCCCCTTCTCCTCCCACCTTCAATCTTTCCCTGTATCAGGGTCTTTTCAAATGAGTCAGTTCTTCACATCAGGTAGACTGTAACAAAATCCTTCAAAGCACCCAACCTAGAAATCTTGGGGTAACAATTGGTTCTTGGTCTTTGGCTATGTACATCCAGCTGAGCTTACAAAATTCTTTCTAAACCGATCAAGTTATATTCTTTCCAGTTTTATTCATCTTTCCACTGTCTTTCTCTGAGTTCACTGCAAAAGCTGACAGAGTTGAGAGTTGTCACTGTCTTAGGGAAATGCAACATTTGACCTCTTTCATGTTTAGACAGTCCTCTTAGTCTTAAACTGAAAGCTTCAATAAGTCCTTCTCAGGATCTACTAGATGATGGTATGTGCATGCTCAGTCATGCCCCACTCTTTGCGACCCCATGGACTCTAGCCTGCCAGCCTCCTCTCTCCATAGGGTTTTCTCTGTAAAAATATTGGAGTGGGTTGCCATTTCCTCCTCCAGGGATTAGATGATTAGGAGCTAGGAATACCAGAAATCAGGGACCCATCAATACTAACTCTGGTGATGACATGGCGGCAATGGAATCGATTGTGGCCTAGAAGAATGACTATCCAGGTTCTAGTAGTAGATTTTATGCCCAGGATCAGAGATGGACAAACTATAATTTATGTCCCCATTAATGATGGCAGTGGGGTCTTTGTAGGCCCAGTTCTGCCATGAGAATAGGATGAGCAACTCTAACCAGTTTGCCTGGAAGAAAGGGTGTCCCAGGACAGGAGACCCTCAGCTTTAAATGTAGGACAATGGTGGGTAAGTCAGGATGAAATCCTGAGGGTCCATGAGGAAATCTTTGTTTCTGACTGCATAGACTCCAGTCTAAGTCTCTGAACCTCCAGTAATAAGTTAGATCCTTCAGTTTCCTTTAATAAGTGCCTCTCATTCTTAAATTTGCCAGACAGTTTAGTTGTTTTCAGCTAACCCTGAAACTGAAGCTCCAATACTTTGGCCAACTTATGCAAAGAACTGACTCATTGGGAAAGACCCTGATGCTGGGAAAGATTGAAGGCAGGAGCAGAAGGGGATGACAGAAGATGAGATGGTTGGAAGGCATCACCAACTCAATGGACATGAGCCTGAGCAAACTTAGGGAAATGGTGACAGACAGGGAAGCCTGGCAGGCTCAAAGAGTCAGACATGAAGGGGTGACTGAACAGCAGCAAATCCAGGTTGATATCACTTCTTAAATGATGTCTCAGCCTCCAGTCTTACTCAGCTGAAGTCCTTTCTGCTATCAGCACACACACACACACACACACACACACACACACACGCACACATCCAGGTTGCCCAATGTCCCTAAATCCATCAGACACCCTTCCCTACCTGATTCCCATAAGCACCTCATGGGCTTCCCAGGTGGTGCCAGTGGTAAAGAATCTTCTTGTCAATGCAGGAGATGCAAGAACTTTAGATTTGAGTCCTGGGTCAGGAAGATTCCCCTGGAAGAGGAAATGGCAATCCACTCCAGTATTCTTGCCAGGAGAATCTCATGGACAGAGGAGCCTGACCGGCTACAGTCTATGGGGTGACAAAGATAGGACAAACAGAGCCACTGAGCATGCTGCTGCTGCTGCTAAGTCACTTCAGTCGTGTCCAACTCTGTCTGACCCTGTAGACAGCAGCCCACCAGGCTCCCCTGTCCCAGGGATTCTCCAGGCAAGAACACTGGAGTGGGTTGCCATTGCCTTCTCCATGCAGAAGCACCTCATAGCATCACCCATCTCTGAGCATAGAATGTTCCTCCTTTGTATGTATCTTAAAGTCTTGCTGATTGAAGAAGCTTGGTAAGATTTTCTGTTAAAGGGTGGAAAATGCTGCAACCAGATGTTTTTTGTTTCAGCTATTCATGAAGTTTTATCCCCCTGAATTTTACTAGTTTTGCTTGCATGCCTATTAAAATTTGAAAAGTTCTTACTCCAGCAATTTAACAAGCATACTCATTTTTACACCTGGACTCCTATTTCTGGCAGCACAGCAAGTCCTTGCAGGCTTAGCCTTAAATAAATAAATAACAAAGTAAAACAGGGCCCATCCAGGACTTTGTATTGCTAGCTACAGGTTCGCTTAGCAGCTTTTTCCTTGTAGGGTGCATTCTTCTATGGAAGACACACAATGCAAGAAACAGAGAAGGAGATGAGAGCCTATTTGAAACTAAAAGAAGACAGATTCCTAAATAAATAAAAACAAGAAGACCAGAGCCTGGGAGCCAAATGATTCTGTAGATGAGAAAGAACCCTGCCGATGAGAGATATTCATGTCACAATAGTGCCCTAGGGTTTTGAGCGGTTTGATAGAATTACCATTTGAAGCGTGGCGATTCCATAGTCACACAACCCTTTCACACATTTCTAAGTCCAGGCTGACAATAACTTAATCAATAACAACATTTCTGGAAACACCAGGCCCTCCTTTGTGCTTTCAGGTCCAAGTTAATGGGTTTGCTGGGTGGTTTCTTGACTATTAATTGGTTAATCAATACAATTGCTGAAGTAGATGGCCATATTTTATCTCTGCTGGGTATGCTTAAAATGCCTGAGATAGATTTTCTGTTCTTAAGTTTCACTTTTCTTTAAAGAAGCTATCGTTCTTCTAATGTAAAATGCAGCATTATGAAAAGAAATCACACTTTGGAGTCTAGACCCAGATTCTAAATGTATATATCTATGACTTACAGGGATAAATCTATGGGCAACTTTCTTAGCTTCATTAAGCTTCATTTTTCTCACACTTGTAAGTTGCTGGTTATAGAAGAAGACTCAATAAAACAAACTTATTTAGATAAAGTTTACACAGTTGTATAGAATCTAGTCTATGCACAGTAGCTATCTTTCCAGTATCCCTGATATATAAAGAACACACTATGATTACAGTGGACTTTATTGAACAACTGCTATACAATTTGATTCCTTTTTCACCCCTTTAACTATCTAATGAGGTCACATGGTTGGAGGTACAGACTGTGATGACCAGGTAGAAGACGGTGGGAAGATTTGATAGAACCCATCTTCAGTAGATGCTTAATATTATGAACTCTCTTCCTGTGCGTACCCATCTTGTGAATCTGCCCATTGCATGCATACACAGGGTCAGCTCTCATGTTAGCAGGATTCTGTGTTATTAGAAACTCATGCCCAGGGAGCTGTGTCCTTGATTTGCACCTTTCAAGCAGTGACAGGGAATTCTGTAACAGGACACAGTTCCGTATGTACAAGCTTCTGTTTACACAGAGGCATGCAAAGCCAGAATTTCTTGTGTGTGTGTGTGTGTGTGTGTGTGTGTGTTATATTCCTCAGCTTCACGTGCTGCTTGGCTGCAACCATGAGACTCAGGTTGTCCTAGTTAATCTTATCCATGAGTCTTTAACTTGTAAGTGAGCCGTATGAGGATGTAGCCTGGGCATAGGCCTCTGATTCCTCTGGCATTGCAGCAATCCTGACATGAAGTGGAGGGTCTCCGGGACCAGAGGTGGTGGGTGACATTGCTCACATTCCTTGTATAGCAAAGGGGTCCTACACTGGAGTTTTGGCAGTAATAAGCCCCATACAGATCACATCATGGCAGGCGTTGTGCTTGGAAGCCCAGGTTAGATATATCCCTAAGGCCATCTCAGGCATTCTGGGAACCATCAAATATCTCTAATAGCAGCAGACCTGCTGAGGCAGGAGGTAGATTCCCACTCCCCCAACTCAGGGTAAAGCGATTGGAGATTTATTCCCTGTGAATCAAAAC
The DNA here is from genome assembly GCA_006410935.1 of Redunca redunca. NCBI lineage: Eukaryota > Metazoa > Chordata > Mammalia > Artiodactyla > Bovidae > Redunca > Redunca redunca. The sequence continues at coordinate 409,356 of SJYQ01000233.1, read as the reverse complement.
TCCAAGATAAGAACAGCAGGACAATTACAGGAAGAGGCTGGGCACTGCCCAGACCACATATTTTTTCCTTCTAAGTTAGGAAACCTCCATGACTACACATATGCAGAAAAGGCTCCTTGGAGGCCAAAGGGGAGTAATACCAAAGGATACCCTACCCAGATGCCTTGTGGTTAGAAATCATCTTGGCTAAGTGATGTGTGGGCACTCATAGCAGGATCCTGAGATATGCCAAATATAGACTACAAACCAGGCAAATCAGAATAATTGGACAAAGGAAAATTGGAAGAAAGACCTCAGGAAAGTAATTCAAACTGCCACGAGGGCACGACTCAGGGAGTCTCCCTCTGTCTGCCCGTGTGCCTATCTACATGTAGTGTACTCTTTTCCTCTTAATAAATACTTGCTTCACTATTTTCTGTCTTCGTGGAGATTCTTTTCTGCAAAGCCAAAGGACCAGGGCCCTTGTCACTGACCACTGGCCCAGTGCTTTCAGTGCTGAGACCCATTCTCAGTCTCCGGCTGGGAACACAAGCCCCGCCCCAAGCCATTGCAGGCCGGGGCCACCGGAGAGCACTACCGTGGGTGGAGAGGTGGGAGCAGTCTGCACCAGGTATAGATAATAAGGAGGTACGTTATGTACAGATAACTTAAGATTCAATAATAAGAGTAACACGAAGTGACTCTGCTTCGTATTATCACCATGGGCCAGTAATTCTAAATCATCTTGGTGATAACACATTCCTCCTCTCTGGAGCAGACTATTCCCACAAGGCTCTCAGCCATATTATGTCACCTTATCTACAACTACGGACTTTGACCAAGAGAGAGAAAGGATGTTAAGAAACCTTAGCTGTCAAGTCTGAGCAGCAGGGAAAATGATTACAACATTAGCTAGTTGGAAAAGGCTAACTTGGAATAATGGTGATGAGTGTAGTTTTGGACATGTTAAATTTGAGGTGCTTGTGAATTATGCAGAGAAAGGAGGACATAGAGATTAAGAGAGAGCTTAGTTTTCCTTCACTTTCTGCCATAAGAGTGGTGTCATCTGCATGTTTGAGGTTATTGATATTTCTCCCAGCAATCTTGATTCCAGCTTGTGCTTCATTCAGCCCAGCGTTTCTCATGATGTACTTTGCATAGAAGTTAAATAAGCAGGGTGACAATATACAGCCTTGATGTACTCCATTCCCGATTTGGAACCAGTTTGTTGTTCCATGTCCAGTTATAAGTGCTGCTTCCTGACCTGCATACAGATTTCTCAAGAGGCAAGTCAGGTGGTCTGGTGTTCCCATCTCTCTCAGAACTTTCCATACTTTGTTGTGATCCACAGAGTCAAAGGCTTTGGCACAGTCAATAAAGCAGAAGTAGATTTTTTCCTGGACTCTCTTGCTTTTTCGATGATCCAGCGGATGTTGCCAATTTGATCTCTGGTTCCTCTGACTTTCTAAATCCAGCTTGAACATCTGGAAGTTCACAGTTTATGTATTGTTGAGGGCTGGCTTGGAGAATTTTGAGCACTACTTGCTAGCGTGTGAGATGAGTGCAATTGTGCAGTAGTTTGAGCATTCTTTGGCACTGCCTTTCTTTGGGATTGGAATGCAAACTGACCTTTTCCAGTCCCGTGGCCACCGCTGAGTTTCCAAATTTGCTGGCACATTGAGTGCATCACTTTCACAGCATCGTCTTTTAGGATCTGAAATAGCTCAACTGGAATTCCATCACCTCCACTGGCTTCATTTGTAGTGATGCTTCCTAAGGCCCACTTGACTTCACATTCCAGGGTATCTGGCTCTAGGTGAGTGATCACACCGTCATGGTTTTCTGGGTCATGAAGATCTTTTTTGTACAGTTTGTCTGTGTATTCTTGCCACCTCTTCTTAATATCTTCTGCTTCTGTTAGGTCTGCACCATTTCTGTCCTTTATTGAGCCCATCTTTGCATGAAATGTTCCCTTGGTATCTCTAATTTTCTTGAAGAGATCTCTATCTCTAGTTTTTCTCATTCTATTGTTTTCCTTTATTTCTTTGCATTGATCACTGATGAAGACTTTATCTCTCCTTACTTTCTTTGGACCTCTGCATTCAGATGGAGGTATCTTTCCTTTTCTCCTTTTCCTTTAGCTTCTCTTTTTTTCTCAGCTATTTGTAAGGCCTCCTCAGACAATCATTTTGTTCTTCTGCATTTTTTTCTTGGGGATGGTCTCGATCACTTCCTCCTATACAACATCACTGTACAATGCCCTGTACAATAAATGTCTCCTGTACAATGTCTCATGTATATAATGTCGCCTGGACAATAAACGTCTTATGTACAATAAATGTCTTCTGTACAATGTCCTGTACTATGTCCTATACAATGTCACTGTACAATGTCCTGTACATTGAAGAGCCTGTTGATGAAAGTGAAAGAGGAGAGTGAAGACGTTGGCTTAAAATTCAGCATTCAGAAAACTAAGATCATGGCATCCAGTCCAATCACTTCATGGCAAATAGATGGGGAAACAATGGAAATAGTGACAGACTTTATTTTGGAGGGCTCTAAAATCACTGCAGATGGTGACTGCATCAATGAAATTAAAAGATGTTTGCTCCTTGGAGGGAAAACTATGACCAACCTAGACAGCATATTAAAAAGCACAGATATTACTTTGCCAACAAAGGTCCATCTAGTCAAAGCTACGGTTTTTCCAGTGGTCATGTATGGATGTGAGAGTTGGACTATAAAGAAAGCTAAACGCCTAAGGATTGATGCTTTTGAACTGTGGTGCTGGAGAAGACTCTTGAGAGTCCCTTGGACCGCAAGCAGTCCATGAGACATCAGTCCATAAGATTCAAGCAGTCCATCCTAAAGGAAATCAATCCTGAATATTCACCAGAAGGACTGATGCTGAAGCTGAAACTCCAATCCTTTGGCCACCTGATATGAAGAACCGACTCACTGGAAAATACCCTGATGCCGGGAAAGATTGAAGGCAGGAGGAGAGGGGACGACACAGGATGAGATGGTTGGATGGACGAGATGGTTGACTCGATGGACTTGAGTTTGAGAAAGCTCTGGGAGTTGGTGATGGACTAGGAAGCCTGGCGTGCTGCAGTCCATGGGGCCGCAAAGAGTTGGACATGAACGACTGAGCGACTGAACTGAACTGAGACCTTAGTGCTGTACCACTGCCATGGGAACCCATTGGTAGATGAGTGGTTTCAGCAGCGGATTTCAATTGTTGCTTGAATACCTGCTCTGTGATGGACATGGTACTACTGCTAATTTCATACTTATAAATATTTGTATTCCTTACATGACATAGACATACCTTTTCTTTTTAAAAATTTTCTTTTCCTTTTTTAATTAAAATTTAACTAACAGTTAATTTGCAATGTGCCAGTTTCAAGTGTACAGCAAACTATACATACAAATGAGCTTATTTATAAGACAGAAACAGGCTCACAGACATAGAAAACAAACCTGGTTACCAAAGGGGAAGTGGGGGTGTGTAGGGGAAAGATAAATTAAGAGTGTGGTATTAACAGATATACTTTACTGTATTACTACATATAAAACAGGTAAACAATGAGGCCCTTCCTTCTGTATAGTCCAGGGAGCTATACTCAATGTCTTGCAATAACCCATTTTGGAAAAGACTCTGAAAAAGATGAGATACACACACACACACACACACACACACACACATATATGTATATACATTATCTTTTCCTTTCTTTCCTTCTGATTTTTCCCCATTTAGAAAAACTGAGGAAAGAGAGAGGAGGTTGAGAAGTTTTGTCTAAGGCTACTCAGCAAGAACAGACCAGACCAGATTTTAATTACTATCTGCTGGCCTGTCTTCATAATGAGATTGACTACAGACTGAATTTCTAAGGAAAGGCTGGGTTTTGAAAGGAAAGGGGGAGGTGCAAAAGAGTATTGCACTCTAGGCTGAAAAATCAGCTGAGGAAAAGGCACAAATAAAATTACTAAGCTTGGAGGAGCGAGAGGTCAGCCTGCTCTGAAGCAAGATTCAGGCATCACGTCAACATTCACAGATGACGAACTGCTTCACATCAGTCCAGTGCTGGTTTCTGAGGTTGCAAAAGTGGCAAAACTGTATTGCTGACCTTGAAGAGATTACAGCCCATGGGTGGACAAGGAATCTCAGAGATGCCATTACAATCCTGCGTGGTGAAGGTTCCAAAAGCAAAAGCTCACAAGAGCTGGCACTCAGGCTCCTGCTCAGTCGTGTCTGACGTTGCGACCCCGTGGGCTGTAGCCCTCCAGGATCCTCTGTCCATGGGACAGACAAGAATACTGGAGTGGGCTGCCGTTTCCTCCTCCAGGGGAACTTCCCCACCCAGAGATCGAACTCGAGTCTCCTGCGACTCCTGCATTGGCAGGCAGATTCTTTACCACTGAGCCACCAGGAAGCCCATGAAGCTATTAAAAGAGGACCACCTAAAGGTTTGCGGGGTGATGTTCTCATTGAGTCTTCAGAGCCAGAAGGGATTTGCCTCTAGACCAGGGAACGTGAGGAGCTCTGAGGGGGACAGAAGAACTTGATCAAACACATGGAAGGAAGAAACACTACAGGATGTATAATGGGAATACAAAGTGCATTAAACGCAAGGTATAGACTGTCAGGAAAGTTAATGCTTAAAACTAAAGAAGGGAAATTGGCATTTAAGCAGCTCCTATTATGTCTGTGTCAGAGAGAACTTCCCTTGTCTGATTTACGTAGAAATTAGTTAGCACTTCCTGACCACTTAATATTTGCAGTTTTGTACCTAGACTTGTCCTATGCTTAACTTGGAATTACATTTGTGAGTTCCTTTAACCTGTAATATTCCTGAGGTACCTACCCGGTGTGGCTGAATTATGTTCCACTGAATGAATGGATGTTTGTTAGCATAACAACTATGTATTAAGTGCTTACCCTCTGCCAGGGACTATTCTAAGTGATTTATGTAAATGTGCTTCTTTAATATTCAGAAAAGGTCCTATGAAATAGGCTTGGTTTTATTCCTATTTTTCAAGTGAGGATGCTTCGACAAAGAAGTAAAGCCGCTCGCCTACAGACACTTAGCAAGAAGAATCTGAGCCATCTTTCAAGGCTGAGAGCATGACTCAGAGTCTGCGCTCTGTGCCCCTGCTCCGCAATGCCTCCTCACTCTCCCAGCAGTCTGCACGGACCCCCATCCATCACTTCTCCTGGGGGCAAGGGCTCAGCTGTACCTATGACACTGCTGTTACATACCACTAGGCTTGACACCAGTGTTCACAGGAGTTTGCATTGAGACCACTGACAGAAAACGTTAAGACCCAGCAGCTGAGCACCCCTGAGCACCCCCGTCTGTGTAGCTTGTTTAAACTTCTTAGACCCCCTTGTGACGCTTGCCAGCACTTTTGTGACTTAGAACAATGGCCAGTCCCAGGATCATCCCTCACAATCCTCTCCCCTTACCCAATCAGCTTCATGCCTGGAACCCTTCTTGCTCCCTCGTTTACTTCTAGATCTAGTGCTCTGCTTTCAGCTGCAGAGGCCTGATGAAACTTGTCTCTTGAATGACCCTTTCTCCCATGATGGGAAAAATAAATTCAGCTTTGTTTTTAGGTCTTTATTTTATTCTCTAACAGGATTTTTGGCCTCCTCATGCAAAGAGCTGACTCATTGGAAAAGACCTTGATGCTGGAAAAGACTGAAGGCAGGAGGAGATAGAGATGACAGAGGATGAGATGGTTGGATGGCATCACTAACTTGATGGACAAGAGTTTGCGCAAGCTCCGGGAGACGGTGTTGGACAGAGGAGCCAGGCACATTGCAGAGAGCTGGACACGACTTAGGGACTGAACAACAATGACATATATATACCCCACATCTTTTCACTAAAGTGATGCGGCATGCATATGCTTTCAAACACTGAAGCAGCCCCGTCAGGTGTGCTCTCAGTGGATTCTCTCTACTCTGACCATCTCCCTGAACTCAAGGGACAGACCACAGTGATCTTGAGACATAGACCCTGTCTGCACCACCACCCTCATCTGATAGGGCCTTTGAAGCCTGCTCCGACCTTGGTCTGTTTGCACATTCCTAGACCCCAACCTCTTTGCTTGTGCCTTTTGCAGTGGATTCAAGCTAGCAATTAAAGAGTTTTATAAACAAAATCTCAGGATGAAACATAATAAATGCATAAATTCATATGAAGAAGCCTGGGCTAAAGTGGGGAGGGCCACAGACCCCAACCTGCTCCTACACCCCATCCTGAAGTACC
>SJYQ01000233.1:379515-402928 GCA_006410935.1 Redunca redunca | reverse complement strand
CTGTTTAAGTCAAAACCACTGGTTTCCTCTCAATGAATTGGAAGGTAATGCAGTTTTAATTTTAAGTCCAATTATATCTTGAGAGATGAATGGTATAGGGCAAATCCTTGCTTAGGGCCAAACGGGAGTGATAAATCATTCACTTACATGATCAGATTGCTTCCAAGCTCCTCTGGGTCTCTCAGTAAACAGAAAAAAAAAAAAAAAAAAGTTACAATCAGCCTCTTGGGTGAAAAATAAAACGGAAACGAAGGTCAAGGTAGACTTTGCCTGTAGTAGTTTGGATATTTAAGTTATATTGTGGTTGAATAAAATCTCAGTGGCTTATCACAACAAAAGCATTATTCTCGCTCATAGCTCATGTCAGTCCAGCTCATCGAGGGATCCTGCCCACTGCAGTTATTCAAGCATTCATGTCAGAGCCTCCAATTTGATACACACTGCAAAGTCACTACCTGTTACGAAAGGGGATATGGTGAAAATGGTGTAGTACTTCCACTGGGAATCCATAGAATTGATAAGCCACCACCATCCACATGGCCAAAGTGAACATGCAAAGACAGAGAAGAGCCACACGCCCGGGAAGAAAACTGGAAACAAGAAGACATAATCACCAGTAGTTCCAGTGCCTCTCCCATGGCTTTTAAAAAAATCTCTGTTCACGGTATCTAGGTTGGGATGAAGCTGAGAGTAGAAGAAACACATATTAACTGCTCACTACCTACCAAATTTTGGGCAGGTACTTTAGCATTTGAAATTCTCAAAAATATGATGGGATAGGTATGATTTCCCGCTTTAAGTCTGCTACGGCCCAGAGAGGTCCAAAGTTTCTCGTAAGATCAGACAGCTGGAGAATGGAGTCAGGAGGCTCACTGAGAATAGCCTGGCCCACGGCCCGCAGCCTCCTCACCACCTGGGGCCACCCACTCCACTTGGAGACGTCCATACTGCATTTAATAAACCACAGTCCTTTTAGCTGGAGATGCCTGGAGGTTGAGTCCAGAAAGAAAGTGTATGGAATAACCAGGCAAGAGGGATACAACAACAACTTTAGAAGAATTACTTAAAGTAGCTTAAATAAGCATGCCTATAAGAATGATAGTGGTCAGTTATTGAGTTCCTAGAGAAGAAAATGGCAACCCACTCCAGTATTCTTGCCTAGAGAATTTTTTTGGACAGAGAAGCCTGGCAGGTACCAGTCCATGGGATCATAAGAGTCGGACATGACTTAGTGACTAAACCACCCATCAAATTCCTACTACGGTGTCTAGCTAACAAAACGTGTCTAGGATGCACTGCCTCAGTTAATCTTCTCTAAAACCCTATGAGGTAAACTCAAATTTTAGTTCTGACATCTGTTAATTCTATGACCTGGATATATTCATTGAATTCTTGAAAATATATTCCCCATCCCTATAAAATGGAAAGTTTTAATATTTCCTGCATATTTTTATTTTGGAAATAAAATTAAAGAGTGAACCAGATGTTATATCTAAACTCCTTAGGGCATTCTAGGTGCCAGCATCAATATTTCCCCATCTTCCACTTCCCTCCCTTTTATACTTATATACTTAATGTCTCTGATTTGGGTTGAGAAGTTGATTCTGGAACTAGGTTACCACTTCTCCATTCTTTGGCCACTGAATGAAGTTTGTGCCATTCCAGTCTCAGCATAGGTTTCCTTATTGGCTGTGCGAATCCAGTTGAAAAAAGAACCTCCCTGGTTGGGACAGGGGGTCTTGGACTGGGTTGGGACTCCAGCGTGGGTCCAGTTGACCAATTCAGTAACAATTATGGAGTCATACTTTTCTTCTAAGTTCCCTGGAAGTTGTTAAGAGTGGCTCCTATCTTATGACAGAAAATACCTGGTATCTTACCATGTTGCTCATGACTTCTGCATCAACATTTATCCAACTGAGCAAAGCCTGATTCTACCTGGCTAAGTATCTGTTTTTAAACCTTATTTCCTGAGCTCAGCTATTACTTCTTTGAGTGAATCGGTGCCTGAGGTTCTCCTGTGTTGTAGCCGATCTCTTTTTTCCTTTGAACATCTTCCTCTAAATCACTGCTGGGCATTGAGGCTGCCCCTCCTGGGAGTCTGTAGCAGTCCTGCCATTTTGGTGGGGATGGCTGTGAGAGCCAGAGCGCTCCTCCACTCCAGGGTCCTGTGCAACTTTAGCTTTATGAAGAGGGATTTTCCAGTGGGTAGAAAGAAGAAAAGGAGCAGAAAGGACCTCAGCCCAGGACAATGATGGAGGAGGGAAGCAGTGGGCAAGCCCCTGACAATCCCAGAGCTCATGGAGAGGGCTGACTGCTCCAGAAGAGAGTGCAGCAGGAGAGAGCACTGTGATAGGGAAAATGTAGGAAAGCAGAAGCAAGGCCCTGTGGCCAGAGAGAGACTCACTCCTATGGAAATGAGCTTCTAGAGATGGAAGGTCATAGAGCCTGAACTGTTACTGTGTTGAAGGGATCCACCACAGACGAGTATGCTCCTATTCCTGCAGACAGTGGCTACAATAGAACAGAATATTCAGAAAAGGAGGGAGAAGAAAACCTCTAGAAGCCTTTCCAGTAATGGAAACACAGGTTCTCAATTTGCAATGATTTCCCCATCTCTCCCCACAGGGCCAGCTCTTCTCCCTGGTGGCTCAACATGTGGGGCTGATGACCTGTGTCATTACAGTGTTCAGACTCTGAGATACTTTGGTGCCAGCAAATTAATGTTAGGATGGACACTTTTGGTGGGAATAAGAAATCCATAGGCCAATATTCAGTCTCATTTGGGATTTGTAGCCTATCCACAGAAGGGAAATGCATCAGTACAACTTAAAAAACTTTGAAGGTTTTTCTTATATTGGCTTTATCTGTATAATATGCACATGCTGGACTTCATGAGTTTACAGCAAGTTCTTCTCTTAGATGCATTCTTCACTGGAACGTAAGTAAATAAGGATAAGAACCATTATGTCTATCGTTTCTGCCATTATATCCAACACCTATACTCCACTGGCACATTAGTGATGTTTAACTGTTTTATATTGACTAAACAGCTGAAAGATAGGCCTCCTGAATGAACGAATAATGATGGAATCAGTGAATGATGAATGAATCAATGAGCGTAGAAGGATAGTAGGTCCGGAGAGGAATATCCTAGCTTTTTTTTTGCAGCTGTAAAAATTTGAAGACCAGTAGCCCATTGTCTGTCATCAAAGCCAATCAAAACAAAATATGACTTAGTCCTAGCTTATGAAAGCCGGGGCTGCTCTCATCTCTCACTGCTGGAATCCACAGCAGTGCCTCCTTTCAGCCACTGTACACCACTCCTTCACTCACTAGGTCAACGATCTTGTTACCCCTCCACCGTCTCTAGCATTACCTGGCTCCCCATCCCTGAGGGATGCAGACTGATCAGCGACACAGAAGTCCCGCAGAGGCCCTGAGCATGGATACAGCAGGTTCGAGATGGTGCTTAAGGTGGAGAATGGGTCCTCGGTAGCTGAATAACTGAAGGTCTGTAGTGATAAAATTGCAGGTGGCTTTTTAAAATTTCTTCCTCTGTGTCATGGTTCATTCCCCACCCCACTCCCCAACAAGAAATGAGACAAGGCAATCACTCACCATGCCTCCCTGGGTGGTTCAGAGTCCCAGGATATCAGTGCCTCCTCAGCGTGATACACCTTTGTACATCAAATTACCAGGAGCTGGAGAGAATTGCCTCCAAGCTCAAGTCTGATGGACATGGGGTATGATTTATGTAGAAATGGAGTAATAGTCAGGGATTTTAAAATTTGATGGAGAGCTGCAGGAATTCAATAAATGTGGGTCTAGGGAGGCAAGTTTTACTGTGTGAGTGTTTTCATAAACACCTCTGAAGAGAATACTATACAGGTGAGCTTAATAAAAAAGGAGATTTCCTTTTCACTCCTGCCAATCCAGCCCTTTCACGTACTCTCCGATCAGAGAGAAATATGGGCTTATTGGGACTCTTCTTCCTTAGTTATCTAGTTTCCTTTTCAATCTTTCTAATCTTGCTACCCCATCTCTCAGTATTTATTGAATTTTTTCAAGCAGAATGAATTTTGCTAGAAAGGGTTTTACTAGAAAGAGCGAGTTAACTTGGACTGCTGACAAATGCGCAGCACTCAAATGCCTAACGAGTCACCTGAGAGAAAGATTCAGCATCCTAATGAACCCAAGTATTCCTGGTGAGGCCAGAAGGGAGAGCAAGGAAAACACAGTGTGTCTTAGAAGAAGCAGTTACCCAGGAAAAGATTTCACCGTGCAGAGTCTTCATCCACAAACCGGCTTTGGTGCTGAGAGAGTGTGTGTGTGTGCTTAGTCACTCAGTCATGTTTGACTCTTTGTGACCCCAAGGACTGTAGCCTGCCAGGCTCCTCTGACCATGGAATTCTCCAGGCAAGAATAATGGATGGGATGGCATGCCCTCCTCCAGGGGATCTTCCCAACCCAGGGACCGAACCCAGGTCTCCCGTATTGCAGGCAGATTCTTTACCATCTGAGCCACCAGGGAAGCCCATGAATACTGGAGTGGGTAGCGTATCCCTTCTCCAGGGGTTCTTCCCAATCCAGGAATTGAACAGGGGTCTCTTGCATTGCAGGTGGATTCTTTACCAACTGAGCCATCAGGGAAGCCCTGTTGCCTAGAGGACTTGGTTTTAAATCTTGACTCCGTTTCTTACAATCTCTGTGATTCCTAACAAGTTGCGAAATTCCTCTGAGTCTGAATTTCATCTTTTTTGAATACGAGATAATTTTTCTTCCCTGGAGGGACAAACTACATGATATACACAAGCTGTTATGCCTAGAGCCTGGCCACAATACTTTCCTACAAGTTCACAAAGTTCTAGTTCCCTCCCTTTTTTCAGAGTTAGAAAAGAAGCTAGAAGGACATGAGAGCGACACGTCCATTGGCTCCAGCCTTGGTTTTGGACAAAGAGGGAACTATTAACCCGGAAGTGAATGCTGCTGATTCCTTTCTGCCCAGAAATTTCTTAATTCCTGACAAGCATTTTCCTGCTTCCCTCGATAGACACTTCTGATCCCCACATGCAGGCATAGCCCCCAGGTCAAACCCCCAGGTGCAATCTCTCAAAATTGAACAAAGAGAATATATGTAAAAATATTTAGTCAAGGACATTTTTTAAACATCATGGAGCTTCTTGGTTGAGGGGAGAGGACATGCCAAGCAGAATTCCCAGGTTTCCATTTGGGAGACTAACTACTCCTCCATCTAGCGTATTACCATGAGTTAAAGAACACAGGAAAGGAGGTGAGTTTTAAATAATGTACATAGAAGTTCATTCACAACAAGATGCATCTGAGTTCTCAAATTGTACATTTTTACTTTTTTTCCCCCTGACCAGACAGATATTTCTTGTTATATCCTACAGTTGGTAAAGTCTTGTTACAACCCTCCTTTCTCCAAGTTCTCAACTTTTCTCCCACACTGATGTTGTTAATGACAAAACAGCCCCCTTTCTCTTCTTTAACTGTTTCTTGAGGGTGTAGCCTTTGCTGTTTCGTTGCTAAGTCATGTCCAGCTCTTTGAGACCCCATGGACTGCAGCACACCAGGCTTCCCTGTCCTTCATTGTCTCCTGGAGTTTGCTCAAATTCATGTCCATTGAGTCAGTGATGCCATCCATCCATCTCATCCTCTGCTGCCCTCTTCTTCTTTTGCCTTCAGTCTTTCCCAGCATCAGGGTCTTTCTCAGTGAGTCAATTCTTCACATCCCCATTAAGTCTGTGTTTCCTAGGAAAGGGTGTTTATCTTCCATATTCCATAAAAGTTTTAACAGTGATCAGTAAAAGGAAACACAGCACACTATGAATGTTGTAAAAAGTTAAATTTCTGAAGGCATAAATTTCCCTTTAATATTTTGGGATCCCTTGCCAACCAATCGAAAGAGGTATAATTTTCCTTAGTGAAGTTTTCATTTAATATTACACAATTTACTTCTGATACTTCTGATTATCCAGCTAATGTATTATTCGGATCCCTTCTTAGACTAGTCAAACTCACAGGTGGTTTTATTTTATTACCAATTAGGATCTATATCAGTTGGGAAAATTATATTATTCAATTTTATCCAGTATTGTTGCTCATTAGCCACTTTAAAAGAAAAGCTGCTTAGGAAAGGACTGGAAGTCTTTAGTAAATTGATTTTTGATTCATTTTCTCAATAAATAGATATGTCTAACAATAGGACTGCAAAGTAGGTAAAGGCTCAGTTTCTACCTTTAATGAAATTCTAATTAGGAGGTTAACTAATTTTAGCATAGTTTATTAATCTACCCATTTTTCTATCAGGTTAAGAATAACAGCATTTAAATTTATATGATGTCAATCTTAGGAAAGGGGTAAAGTTTAGACACTTTCAAGTGATAAAGTCATTGACAATTAGTAATACCTGAACCTCACCTATGTGGATTTTCTTATTGTTTCCAATACTTCACTTCTCCTAACTTTGTACCTTATGGCTTTGCAACGCCTTTCACCAGAGGCCACCTCATTGATGTTGGCTTGCATGAGATTTGGGTCATCATTTCTAAGACTAGGCCTGAAGAAGCATCTAGCGGCTTTGTGCACCTTTCTTTCACTCCTCCTCTTGATGTGAGAACACTTGCCTAGGGTAGCTACTGGCTCAAGGAGGCCAGAAGGCGTGGAATAGACTTGGGCTGAATCTGAAACTGGGGACCAAGCTGACCAGCAAACACATGATCAAAAATATCTCGTTTTTGTTCCATGCCATTGAATTTCATCTGTCGTGCTACAGAACATCATTGTGGCAACAACGTACTGATAACCTCCCTCTTAGAGGCTTCCTGAAGGAGTTATGGACACAAGAAGTGGTAGCAAGATGGAAATTAAAGAATTTGCTGCAACACCAAATACCGTCCTGTCTCCTTCCTTGCCCTTCACCTCCTCGTACCCGACTCCTTATCTTTCTTCTCTTCTTTTTCTCCTCCTCTTCTTTCTTCTTCTCCCTTTTCCCCTTCCCCTTCTCTTCCTCTCTCTCTTATTGGCAGCTGCCATGGCAGAATTAACAGAACAAAACATAAAAATATCCACATATTAGACGTGTCCACACCTTAGAGAGCAATTTGAGAGTCCCAAAACAAGCCATCCTTGAATTCTGTTCTTACTAGCAAATGATGATAGCAAACGGGGTTTATCCTCCAAGTAGGAAGCAAGTGACCCATCCCTCAAGCCGGAGTTGGTGGGTGGAGGGGTGCATGTCGCTGCACTTATCAGTGGAGACAGCTGTGCTCATCAGAGCAACCAAGCCATGACTCGGTTAACCAAGCACTTAACTTCTGCAGCAGAGCAGCGGGATAAGTTACATGCAGCCAGAAGACTGTCTTCTTTCTCCCAGAAGACTTAAGGTTGTGTGCCCTGAAACTCTCAGGAAGAGGAGGACATATTCCGGTGCACTGAATGACAGTTAATTATGATCAAGTACCCCCAAAGAGTGTGTGCATCCTAATAAAATGAGAATAACAAGAAAACACAATTTACTTTGTAATCAAAGGGCAGTAAAATTATACAGTGACATGAAATTTGCATCACTTATAACCTCTAAGCTGCTGTCAGAAATCTATCTGGATTGATCAGATGACAAAATTATTCTCTTATTTGCAAGAAGCCCTTTCAATACATAAAGATATCTTTCTTATAGCCCTTTACTTTTCTTGGCTTTAAATAAAAATTCCATTTTCTCATTAGAAAAATTTATTAAGCATTCCAATGAATGGCACCTTACTAAGTTTCCAATGAATGCCTGTGCTTTCAACTCTTTGAGGAAGGTCAATGATTGAGAACACTATGGAGAAATGGTTTCCATGTTTCAATATGTATTATTGGAAATGACAGAATGGGCATGGCTTGGCTGATGGAGAACTTTCTGTCCAGAGTCTGTTTTCTTCTGACCTTTTTAAAGCATTCACTTATCCTGATAACTATCATCTCTGTCTGTAAATAAGAGGATCAGGGTCGAAAGATTTTCCACCTGCCATGAGGTATGTGTTAACCTAATGAGGCTTAGAGAGCTCTCCTTTTTTCCCATCTGAGGCTAAAGGCAAGAACAACAGGTAAAGACAACATGAAGACTTGTCAACCACGACCTTTCAAGTTGTTCTCACATAGGGACACAGTGTTCCTTGCCTCTGGCTTCAGGCAAGCAGATTCTTGAATTAATTTTTATAAGGAAAATAGCCTAATAAGACGCAGGCTCTATTTTGAGTCTTTTTTTGCCGTAACACTCTCTTGGTTTACCCCACATGCTCTGTGCAACCCACTTGGAGGCCTCGCTCCACTCTTACCAAAGCTTCTGACTGTGTGCCTTTGTCAGTACTTGCCAGTGAGGGGCACTCAACAAATGTGTGTTGCATATGAAATGGAAGGGATTCCCCATTTTAACCATCACTGCAGAGGTAAATATCAGACAGATCCTGGGGTCTCCAGAGAAGCAACTTTGGTTGAGGTGAGAGTCTATCTTCTCAGGGCTCTTTGAACTCTGGACACACAGAATTCAGGTGGAGACAGGGGAGATGCTGGGTGGAAAGCCGTAGGGGGACAGTGACGCGAAGCTTGGCCAGGACCTGGGTAGGGAAGCACTACACCTTGATCAGGGTCTTCAGTCTGAGACTTTGGGCTCCAAGTGAGGCTCCACGCAGCTACAAATGTTAGGAAGGGTGCCATGGTGGTTAGAACCCAGGTCCAAAAACCCACATGGGCCCAAGTTCAAGTCTCCCTCGGTGGTCCATTGCTGCTTGGTATGTACATTTGTCTAATCCTGTAGTTCAGTATAAGAAAGTCCACATTCATGTAGAAATAAGCATTTTTTCAATACCTCATTTATTAGCATAAAGGTATATCTTGATCTCCATAGTCTCACTTCTTTTTTGTATACCTCAGCTCAACAGAATTTGGCACACTAGAAGCATACTAGTCACCAACTCATTCAAACCTGCCAAAAGAGCATCTTTTCCTCATCGTGTTATTGTGACCATTTAATGGTGACCTCTCTAATGTATCTTGATGCGCAGAAGGAGTGGATAAATGTGAGCTGCTGCTTTCAGTGCTTTTATTACCAACTTTGATGGCTTATCAAATTCTTCCTGTTCTTGTCATCTATGTGGATAAATCAGGAAAACAGAAGCATGAGTCACTCATTCATGGAGTTAAATTTTAACTCCAGAGGAAAAGGATTTGTTTGGAAAAACAATCTTTGGGATGTGAAACATTCATTCTTGCACATTTTCCCAGAAAGAGACTGAGCGTTCACAGTCAAGAAGATCCTAACTCCATTCTGACCTCAGTTCTGGCATTTATCAGCTCAAAGACTCGAGCTAAATTACCTAGCAGTATGGACAGTTGAAACTCCAGTGCTTTGGCCACCTGAATGTGAAAAACCGACTCCTTGCAGCAGACCCTGATGCTGGGAAAGATTGAGGGAGGGCAGGAGGAGAAGGGGACGACAGAGGATGAGGTGGTTGGATGGCATCACTGACTCGATGGACATGAGTCTGCGCACGCTCCAGGTGATGATGGACAGGGAAGCCTGGCCTGCTGCAGTCCATGAAGCCGCAAAGAGTTGGACACGACTGGGCTGAACTAGACAGATAATTGACACTTACTGAAAAGTTCTTATTGCCAGACACTGCTAAGTGGTTTGTACGTATAAACAATTAACTTTCACAAAGCCGCCTCAGAGAAATACTATTATTATTTCCATTTCTTAGGTAGT
The DNA here is from genome assembly GCA_006410935.1 of Redunca redunca. Taxonomy (NCBI): domain Eukaryota; kingdom Metazoa; phylum Chordata; class Mammalia; order Artiodactyla; family Bovidae; genus Redunca; species Redunca redunca. The sequence goes on along the minus strand of SJYQ01000233.1, from coordinate 393,159 downwards.
TATGGTAACTCACTGTACTTTGAGGTATTCCAGCTCCAGAGACCTTAAACCTAACTTGTAAGTAACACAACTTATCAACTTCAATTTTCTACCTGTGCAATGGGGGTTAAAGGCCCTATAGGATTTGTTTGTGAGGACTAAATGCTAAAAAAAAAAAAAAAAAAGGGCCCTGGTGCACTGTTTGCCACATTCTGATTACCTTTAACAAAAAGGCTTGTATCATTACACTTCCGGGTTGCGAGAGACAGAAAGAGCCCTGGAGGAGCAGAAAAGCTCTTTAGCAGATGGCTTTCTGGTGACTGATAGAATTAGGGGAGGGCTGAAAACCAGGCCGCTCAACCAAGCAGGAACCAGATGGACATGGGGCCATGAAGGGCAGCCCAGGAGGGCACAGCCAAGAAGTGTTTGTTTAGGAAGCTGACAAGGACACCATCATCACTGTTTCTCCAAAACGCAGTCGCTGCCAGACTGGCTGCTAGACCCTCGCCTACCTCTGCTCTCGCCCTTGGACAGTGGTTTGCCCCTTTGTCCTTGCGGCAAGTGCTCAGAGTAAGAACTGAGTGTGAAGCAGCTGATTGTCAAGTTCAGATCCGGTGGCCACGTGTTTGCTTTGAGGAGAGGAGGGAAGTGCTTTCTCCTATTTGTCTTCTGCTGTGAGGCTCACATTTTTTTCTCCCAACAAGGCTTAAATGATGAGAGATTTCACTAAAACTCTGAAATATGTTTGCTGACCCACCAAAAATAAAAGCAAATTTCCACTGCACAGAGATGCTGATGGTCACCGTCGTGACAATCTGCCTCGGTGCTGGCCTTTTGTGGGGTCTTTCTTGATAAACTGCTCCCAGGCACCTCCCTGTCACCTGCATTCAACCTCCAGCTACTTAAAGGGTCCACAGACCATCTGTCTAACTCCATTTCTACCACTAAGCTGTAAATTCCTCGGAAGCAAGCTTTTTTTTTTTTTTCCTGTTTGCAATAAACAGCCAATGCCTGGCTCATAGCACTGAATATCTATCAAACTAAACTGACTGTCAGGAATAAGGAAGGGCATTTTTAGTTTAATTTAAAAATGTTTCTATTTTAATGGTCTGCTAATCCACCACAAAGATAGCATCAGGTTTAGCCAGATGCTGCTGCCAATATTTGACTATTTTAACCTACACAAATGGCAATTTATCTGGTTCAACTATAGACAGACATTGGAGACACGTGTGGGTTTGCTTTCAGATCACCCCAAACAAGTGAGTATTGTCATAAAGGGGATTACACTTATCTTTTGTTTTCCCAGTGCATATAAATCATATTTACCTTATACTGTAGTCTTTAAAATGTGAGATAGCATAATATGTCTAAAAAAAATCAGTGTACTTGACATAAGAATACTTTATTGCTAAAAAAATGCTAACTATCGTCTGCGCCTTCAGCGAGTCATAATCTTTCTGCTTGTGGAGGCTTTGAAATAATATGAGAATTACCAAAGTGTGACACTGAGACACAAAGTGGGCAAGTGCTGTTGGTAAAATGGTGCTAATAGACTTGCTCGACACAGGGTTGCCACGAATCTTCAATTTGTAAAAAATGCATTATCTGTGAGGCTCAATGAAAGAAGATATGGCTGGGCTGCACATATTTAATATGCAGACTATAGGTGACCCTGAGAAGCTGACATCAAAGCTTTGTTGCAATTACAGAACGACTGACAAGAGGTATCTGCTTACTTTGCCTCTCTGGGCTGAGACAATGGGGTTCAGGTTAAGTCCAGTGCTAGGCTCCCATAAACAGGAATGTGTTCGTTTAATGAAGATGGATATTTGCAGTCTTAGAGACTGCCTAGCAAATTCTGCTCCACGTGCAGGGTGTGCAGCTCCAATGTTTCTGTTCTCTAATCACATAGGATGAAGCTATGGACACACTTCTATCGGTAACATTTAGGGAGGGAGGGAGTTGCACAGGGAGCCAGGTATGGCCCGCGCATCCTGAGTGCTTCACGTGCGCACAGTACATCAGTCCACGTAAGCCCTGCGGCAGCACGCAGGACCCAGCAGAGGGGGAGACAGAATCACAGCGGAACAGCCCTACTCATCACGGCATAGCTAACAGATGGCAGATTCAGAGCCCCACACTGTACCAGGAGTCCTTCCAGGTGAGGGACGTCCTAGTGAAGCTTCAACACAGTGCTTTCCTGAGTCCTGGGGTCTCCTGCTGGGCATGGTTCCAGTGTCCCCCAGAGGAGGGGCACTTCAGAGAAGTTCTCAAATGCTGAGAAGCTTTGGAAATTGTGCTGTGTCACCTTCAGCATAAGCCATAGGTAGTGTGGGTCTGTTCCCGTATTATTTGTAGCAGCAATGGAGCTTATTAAACCCTAGTCAAAACCAGCCACCATACGCTTGCTCATGTAAAGCTTCCAACGGCCGCTGGACCACCTGCCTTGGTCTCACTCCAGATTCTCCTGCCTGTTCTGCCTGGATCATCTCAATAATCTGCTGTACCCATCCCCAACCCGCAAGCCCCCAGCATGCACTTCATGATCAGTACAGCTTTACAAAACACAAAGCCAAAGAGACACAGAGTGCAAAAGCTCTCATCACTGGTCCCATTTCTCTGTAGAAACTTGTCTCTCTCTATCTATCTGTCTATCTATCTATCTATCTTATCTATACCTCTTTGTCTCTACACTTATCATCCAACATGTTTAGGAATTTATAGGTCTATAGATATCCGTGTAAGTAGATAGATGGCTAAATAAATCTACAGATCTATATCAGTATGAATCTATATGTTTGTATCTCTACCTCTTTGCCATCTATATTCATATCCATATCACTTTAGGGAAAAAAGGCATCTTAGCAATTAATATCTCTTTTCCATAAAGAAAATCATTTGACAAAAGGAGCATATGGTAAGCAATGTTTTGAAATATTTCCATCATGGTATGATTTTGTTGCCAAAAATAATGAAAACTGTGTCATCTGTTAAAAAGTCTCATATCTTCACACTTTAACCTATTTAAACTATTTGTTCTATAAAATGAAATTGCATATATTAAAGTGTTCTCTGTCCTTTGACTTCCTCTTTAAAACTTGCCTAGTCTCTCTGGTGCTTCCTGGATCCTCGCTTTCTCCTGAGTCATTAAGTCTCCCTTTTGTGACTATATGACAGCTCAGCTGGTAAAGAATCCTCTTGCAATGCAGGCGACCCTGGTTTGATTCCTGGGTTGGGAAGAGCCACTAGAGAAGGGAAAGACTGTCCACTCCAGTATTCTTGGGTTTCCCTTATGGTTCAGCTGGTAAAGAATCTGCCTGCAATGTGGGAGACCTGGGTTTAATCCGTGGGTTGGGAAGATCCCCTGGAGAAGGGTAAAGTCCCCCACTCCAGTGTCCTGGCCTGGAGAATTCTATACCTCCATGGACTCGCAAAAAGTCAGTTGAGTGACTTTCCTAATCCACTCTCCACCCCAGCCATAGCCTCCTCAGTTTATGCTCCTGCAGCGTGCAACTTGTCGTGACCTCCTACCTGCATCAGTGTGTTTTATCACACTCAAAATGATGCCCCTTCCTCTGACTTAGACTTATATTTAATTTAGTGGCATATTTTCTCCACTATTCACATTTTTCTGCTTCCCTTAGGCAGAACAGAGGATTCTTCTCAATACAAAGAACACTCTCTTTGTATTGCAAGAAGATATATTACACTCAAGCGTTTGTTCATGTTTCTTCCTACCAGTTATACACAGCAATATCCTTAAAGACAGAGACCTTATTTTTTTCCTTATTCAACCTTTCCCCTAGGAAAAGGCTTATGGATAGTTGATGCTGGGCTCTGCTATTTAAAAAAATGATGGAGAAATTATATTTTCTAGTTCTGAGTCTCTACCCCATTCTCTACCCATATTCTCAGATGTCACATAAGGTTCCTTGAGCAACCTCATTCTTAGCACTTCTCCTAGCGTTCCATTATGGGCTATACCTGTGGTCCATTTACTTTCGACTGTGTCCACTTAGACTCATTCTTTCCTGGAGACGTGCCTTCCCCTCTGAGGCTCTGGTGGATGAACTGTTATGATACGGGAGATGTCTCCTGGAGTGGCCAAGAGCTATGGTCAGAAGGAGCACACCCAGTATTCTTTCACTGATTTTGATCTATTCAGATGAGAGTTCTCACACTAGGCATGGTAGGGGGCATTCCAGACCCCCTGCTGCCTCCTACTTCTTAGATCTTTTAAGGCCTAACACTGATATTAATGTGCTGTTCAATTTTCCACATTTGCAGTAATTTCTCTGCCAGACCTACAAAATGATGTATGTTTGTGTTCCTATGTGCTGTTTCCATTAAGCAGGGCAGCAATGTCAGAAAACCCTGCCACATTATTCAATTTTTATTGAATAGCCAGCATCTGTTCTGTGGCAAGGATTATTACAACTGTCAGTATTATCATAATAATCAAATAAGTGAGGTCTCTGCTTCAGCTGGGTCACTTGACATTTTGGACGTGTCTATCTCTTTAATGTCACTTTAGAGAGGATGACTCGGTCTGTCCCGGCACCAAATTAATGGTTTACAATCAACCTGGATCTTTCAAGGAGTGGAAGAGGCAACTCAGGACTAAGTGAAGGGAAGTGGGGTTTCCAGGATTGGCAGAGGAAGGTTCATTCTTTGTGGTATGTAACGAGTGTCTGACTTTGTGGGCCTTCAATGTTCTCATTTTAAAAACTATGGTCCCATTTGGCTGAACAATTCTCAGTTCTACTGGGAGCTTCCAGGGGGATACATTACAATGGCATTTTGCTATTGTACACACCTGCATGAAATTCATTGCAGCTGTTCTTTCATTTGTTGAGAAAATTTCAGTGTAACATTGGGAACTCAAGAACCCTCAATTCTTACAGATGCCCGAGAACAAATTAAGCCTTGGGCAAGCAAGTTTATATGATGGAAAGAGTGTGGGCTGTGGTAGTCTGTCTACGATTTACAAGCAGATTCCCCACCTGGAAAAAAACAGGGGCTATGCTGCCTTCTGTCATGTGTACTAACCTGTTGGATTCAAATGCACAAGCTCTTACGACAGAGGCCTTGGTTCAAACTCTTACCAGGTAAGTTTTTTTAGACAAGTGACTCTACCTCTCCCCTTCACCCCAGCACTTCAGCTTTCCTGTTTCTGAAACAAGATAACGATAATAGTGTCTACTCCAGAGGACTCTGGAGTAAAACAGGGGTGACTTAAGTAATACTTAAAGGCTTGACTCAAATGTGAGTTCATGGAATAATAATATGAATAATCAATATTAACCTCCTCTTCATAAGTTTAAACATTTCAGTGTAATATTCTTTATGTATTTTTATGTATTTATGTATTAAGCATGTTTTAATGTTCATTGAGTTAGTAACTTAAACCATAATTTGCTACGGTAAATATATAATTTACTCTATGAAGTAAACCATAGAGTTTATTCCTGAGAAGCTTAATTCTAGTGAGAAAAGTAACATATCAGGAATTATATGCCTTCTGGAGGGTAGCTGATGATCAGTAATGACCTAGATATAATGAAGATGACTTCCGGTGGGGAGAACAAGGCAGAATATCCCGTAAAAACACACTCGGGCCAAGCTGTGAAGGACAGTACACAGAGGGCTTCAGCTTCTAGTTCTGCAGGCAGTGAGGAACCATGCTTGTTTCATTTGTAAAAATAACAAAAAACGAGTTTTTGTTTATTTTTATATTGTTTTAAATGTTCATTACTCTCTCTTTCCATAAATATTTATTTAACACCCACAAAATACCAGGCATTGTGCTAGGTTGGCAATATTCACAAATCATTTACAGTAATTTAGCTTATATTCAGTGTAGCAGATAGAATATGAATCAGTAAATAAATAGATAAAGATTGGATGAAAGAGTCTATGAAAGAACCAAGAAGGGATTGCAAGCGGAAATACTAACTAGAGTGTTCACAATTGGCTCTATCCAAGACATTATGTTTAAGCTCAGCTCTGAAAGAGTAGAATCCAGAGGAACCTGAAAGTGAGGAGGGGGGGTGTCTGGGGACCTGCATGGGAATCAGTGGCTTCCCATGCTGGATGAGAATCAGTGAGGTGTGGAGTGTGTGCAGTGGGTTTTTGCTGTGGGCTGGCTATTACTTCTGTTTCCTCTTGACCATCTCTCTTGTGGCATTTCAAGTCTCAGAACCTTTTTGTGCTCATTTGTAAAATGGAGCTGCTAATGTTAATATGCAGAATTGTTGAGAGTTAAAATAAATGACCTAGTTTACTGCCTGTGTCTTAGTTCAGGGTTCTATAACAAAAATATCATAGCCCAGGTGGCTTAAACAATAGAAATTTCTTTCTCACAGTTTCAGAGGCTGGGAAGTCCAAGTTCAACATGCTGGCTGATTTAAGTTCCAGTTCAGTCGCTCAGCCATGTCCGATTCTTTGCAACCCCATGGACTGCAGCACACCAGGCTTCCCTGTCCATCACCAACTCCTAGAGCTTGCTCAAACTCATGTTCATTGAGTCGGTGATGCCATCCAACCATTTCATCCTCTGTCGTCCCCTTCTCCTCCTGCCTTCAATCTTTCCCAGCATCAGGGTCTTTTCAAATGAGTCAGCTCTATGAGGTGGCCAAAGGATTGGAGTTTCAGCTTCAGTATCAGTCCTTCCAATGAATATTCAGGACTGATTTCCTTTAGGATGGACTGCTTGGATCTCCTTGCTGTCCAACGGACTCTCAAGAGTCTTCTCCAACATCACAGTTCAAAAACATCAATTCTTCAGTGCTCAGCTTTCTTTATAGTCCAACTCTACCTCCCCTGCTAGAACATAAATCCTGAAAGGGAAGGATCATGTCTACTTGGCTCACTGAGCACTTAGAACAGTGCCTGGCACAGTAGGTGGTCAGGATTTATCTCTAACTACATGATGGATCAGATAGTAAAGAATCTGTCTGCAATGCAGGAGACCCAGGTTCAATTCCTGGGTCAGGAGAATCCCCCAGAGGAGAGAAAGGCTACCCACTCTAGTATCCTTGCTTGGAGAATTCCAAGGACAGAGGAGCCTGGTGGGCTACAGTCCATGGGGTCACAAAGAGTCAGACACTACTGAGTGAAGGACACTTTCACTTTAGTTGAACAAATGAATGAATAGATGGCAAGTTGTTGTTAAAGTTGCTGTTGTTGAAAGATGATAACAGGAATACAGTGCAAAGTAAGGATTTCTTCTCTGCTCTCCTTTCTTGAGCACTGTCACCCACAGCAGCTATTTATATTCCAAATGTAAGCTATATATTAAAAACAATTTCCTTTAAGATACTGAACTGGGCTTATGGAAAAATGAAATGTGGTTGCATAATTAGAGAATTAATGTTGGAGGTGACGATTGTAGAAAAGGTCCCTTTAGGCCCAGACTGACTCTGGTATTTTATTATGCTTTAATTATACTTGGTGATTTGTGGTTGGAGGCAGACCCCATACATCATGGGAGCTTAAACTCCTGTGGTTTTCCATTATGCAGGGAGCTTTTGTGCAGGAGGGAGAAGAGAACTGAGCAAGACCCAGCTCCAGGGAGGAGAAAATGATTCTTGAATGTGGTGGTTGCATTGCCTTCCAATATATCCCAAGGAAATGGCCTGGTCAGAATCAGAAGGTGGTCAAATGCAGAAAATAGTGTCTTTAAGGTGAAGAAAGTGAAGAGTGGGACACTGGGTATAGTTTTTCTAGAAAGAGGAATGGCTTCAAATACTGGCCAGGTTATGTAGCACATGTATAAACAGGGAAGGGGTACTGACTTAATCTCTCTGAGCCTCAGATTCCCCATCTATCAAGGATGCATTTCAGATAGCAATGTGAGGCTTACTGACACAGCATGGGCAGAGAACTTGCCCTATATAACAAATGTTAGAGCTTATTTTCCTTCTTTTCAGCAAAATAAGAAAGTTGGATAATCTCTCTTCTTTGGACAGGTATTTATCATGTTACTATATAAGGGCTTCCCTCATAGCTCAGTCGGTAAAGAATCTGCCTGCAATGCAGGAGACCCAGGATCCATACCTGGGTCAGGAAGATCCCCTGGAGGAAATGGCCATTCAATCCAGTATTCTTGCTGGAGAACCCCATGGACAGAGGAGCCTGGCAGGCTACAGTCCATGGGGTCGCAAGAGTCAACACTACTTGGCGACTAAACCACCACCACCACCACCACCACCATGCTTTATAAAGCATACTCAGATCGATTATCTCATAAAATCCTTGTAATTTATGAGAAACCTACTATGGTCCTTATTTGTCAGACTATAAAACTGAGGGACAGAAAGGTATAGGGATTTATCCAAATATATCAAGCCATAGCTTGATAAAACCAGCTTTACAGCTCTTTATACCATATCTCCATTAACAATGATTATTTTCCTAAAATGAATATATTCAGATCTCACTTTCTAGTTGCTTACTGAGGAAACAACCAGATTCACAAGTATTACCATTTAAAGAGTTGATACGAGTGGGAAGAAGGAACATAGGATTTGGTAAGCAGCTTTAACAACTTGAAATAGTCACTTTCCTGATTCAAGTAAAACAGACACTATTTTCCATCCATGTTTCCAGTCATGACCAAGGGCAATTTTAGAGATAAAAGCCTAAGAAATCCAATGTTTGGCCCTTTATACATCCAGAACATTATTGAAATAGGACTTGCTTAATTTATGTTTCCAACTCTACATGCTGAAAGATCATGAATTCTGATGTCATAATGCTTAAATCCAGGCTTAAGTCCCATCTTGTTCTGTGGCTGTGTAACTTTGCAAAGACACCCAACCTCTCTGAGTTACAGTTTCTTCATTTACAAATCAGAAATAACACTACTTACTGTGACAACTAAATAGGAGGGAAAAAAAAATTTATATATTCCTTAGCATGGCCCCTGCATATAGTAAACACTCTGTACAAATTCGCTACTATCTATATTAATATTAGCAAAAAATGATGTCTAGCAGTGAAGATTTCTATTGTATAAATCAGCCACCATCTTGTTTCCAACAGTAAACAGCTACCCAAACCGAAACCGCAACAGCGAACCCAGGGATTAAAGAAAGTGCTCTGAAGTTAGAAGACTGCCAGTGCAGGCTGATGACTTAAGGTAAAGCCAAGATCTTGTTTTCCCTACAGCTGATGTGGAAAAACCTTTAAGAGAAAAAAAAAGAGTGATGGAATTAAAACAGGAAACCTGATGAACTCAGCTGAATTGGAAGAGAGGCATTTTTCCAAACCTGAATATGCTGTTGCTAATTAGTAATTCACCTTGTCAATGAACTTATCCAGGAACTTAAAACATATAAATTAATTTTTCTTGGTGGGATGTGGGGAAGGGACAGAACATGCACAGAGGTTTTAGAAAGCAATTTGACAAAACTAATGTTCCCTAACAAAATTAATTTCTCAGAGAATTATTTACCATCATAAACAAATTAAATGCCTCCTAGCAATCTTAGGAAGTACATTTTGTTAGCTTTTTTTTTCCATTTTATTAAATTGAAATTACAAATTCAAAAGTGTCAAGATACTCTGTAGATATTAAAATTAAATGTAGAAAAAAGTTTGACTTGAGAATAGTTTTTATTTTAAGTAAGTACAAAAATAAGGCTTCTACATGAATTATATAAAATCTCAACCATATAAAGGTACTCAGGAAAAAGTCTTGGCAGTAGTTAGCTCCAAGAATTGGTTTTGGCAGGTATTTTATTTTATTTATCTTATTTTGTTGTATTATTTTACTTTATTTCATTTTATTTTAACTTCTACAAGGAGAGTAAATGCCATTTACAACCAGAAAATAAAATACTATTTTTAAATCTCTAGAGAATGAAAAATGAGAGGACATACATTTTTCTGTCTCTTTAACTGAAGTTAAAGTTAACTTCAGTTTTGCTGTTTTGGTACTTTATAATCTAACTTTACCAACCTCAAACCATTCACTGAAGTTGTAGCTCTTAGTTCCATTATGGTAGCAAAATTTCTCTGCCCCTGTCTGACTTTTACATGAAAAAAAAGAAACAAGCTGTTCACATCTGTCTTATCTTTTAATTATTGTATTTTAAATTATAGCTATTTGTCAAAAACACTTAAACTTGGAGCTATGGATCTATAAGTTCCCCATGACCTGTCTCCTCTGGAAAGGGCTGATGTAATTAGAAACCTTCCATTATCAATCATTCAACTAATGCGCTCTCCTGCTCGCTCAATCTGTGTCTCTATTTCTTCCTCCCTCCCTCTTCTTCTCTGATGTCAACTGTTCTGAATATTTTAAACTACAGATTAGACCAACCTTACCTCCTCTCAGCTATAGTGCTGTCATTGTCACTAATGGAATTTAGAATTTTTCCTTAGAAGGAAGCTTCCTGGGGAGATTTCTTTGCAATTGCCAATTAAGGGGAAGCTAAATCTCATACTCTCAGTGGAATTAGCAATAGGTTATAACACATGTGGTTAAAAGTAGCCCATTTGGAACAAAGTGACTTTTTTGACATTTGATGTGTTGCTGATTTTAACTCCTCGGATCAGGAGGGTTAGTACTTTCCAAAGTGTTAGCTACATGTTCAAGTGTTCTGCAAGGGAGCTGTTCCCTCTCCTTCCTACCGCAGCAGGGCACTTCTGCTGGGAATGGAAAGATCAACAAGAGTTGAATACTGTTTCTATGTGCTCACGTTTATTTTATTATGCATAAAACTGGCATTTGGACCATGTTCTTCATCTCTCCCATTTAGCCTGTGACTGATCTCAGAGGAGCCCCTTGTCCCAGGGATTACCAAGGGAGAGAGAATTTCAGAGCTGCTCTGCCCACCTGTCTGTCTGGAAATTTACAAGCAGAGCCTTTCTCCCTAAGCTCTCCCCAAACCCGCACCTGCTGACAAATCTTATTTCAGCTTCCTATGTGTCAATTACCTATACACGTGTCTTTCTCCTAAACTATTCTCTGAGAATATTTACGGTCCAGAAAAATGTCTCATCTTTCTTTGAGTAAATGACAAAATGTTCTCTTATAATATTTAGATTAATAGAAGCTTATTCTATTTATTTTAAATCAAATCAGACTGAGCCCCCGCTGACCAAGGCAGTGGCTAATTCAATCTGTCCTATTGTGGGGACCACCTGTCTTTCCTGAGACAATAAGTGCATGTATCTAAAGTAGGAAAAGGGTGTGGCCGTGAGTCACTGTGGGCGCCACCCTCGCCTTGGCTCCACCCACCACAGTGGTTGACACTGTCGAGTTGAGGTCATTGTGATTAAGTCCTGAGCTCTCAGAGGGCCAGTGCAGAGACCCTCAACACAGCTCTTGGAGGGGTCTGGTCTTCATGTCTAGTCTTTGCTGATATCCGGGAGTCACCCATAGTGCAGGGGCAGCAGGCAAGTGTGGCACAGACCGCTACAGCTTCTATACCTCTGACCTGCCATTATTTCCTTGACCTCCCCTCTCTCTGTCTTGGGAAGGGACTCTTCAATGAGCATCTCTTCTCCTCCCTTGATTTTTGGCCCTGCAGCATGTCTTTACAGCCTTGAAACATAAAAGCATTGACCTGCCAAATGATAGCTTTTTGACAAAGATACCATTGTATTTAACTTTCACAGCACTTGAACCGGGTAAAGAGATCTACATGTGATAAAGCAACTGACAGTGAGTTAAGGTGACAACAAGCATGGATGTCTTGGACTGGAACTCATAATTGGGATCCAGGCACCCCCTTTAACCTTTGGTCCTCCTCTACTATTAATACAGACTGACCAGATGCACTGGCTTGCACAGGACTGCAGTTTCCTAGGAAGTGACATTTCAATGCTAAATCTGGAACAGTCCCGGTAACACCAGTGTAATTCGGTCATTTGACTACTACATATACCTTGGTTCCTACCTTGGGGGCCCCAAAGTCATAGAGTGTATGGTACTTGAGGTATTTTAAAAGCTTAACAAAATCATTTTTACTCATATTTTATGCATTAACTTTGTGTTTGAATTATTATTTCTACTACTCCCACATTTTACCTTCTTCTGCTTTTTAATTTTATATTGAATTTTATACCTTCCCACGTGATTGTTACCAAGCAGTCTTTAGCAAGAAGGGCTTCCCTCTTTCTGATTCCGCTGTCCCTTTTAACACGTCTTTAAGAGACATTTGAGGATCACGGAACTTGAAGTTAAATAATCATGGATTCAAATTCAGTCATTAATTCTAAATAGCATTGCCTTTAGTAACATATGTAAACTGTTGTATGTTAATTTCACTAGATAGTGATACTCCGCATTCCATCCATCTTGTATTGCCATACTAAGGTGCAAGTTTGGTGTTCTAAATAAAAGCAATTTAAAAATCTTTAAGTAAGAACATACTTAAAGTAAATATACTTAAATATACTTGCCATGGAGTAATGTTTTTCTGCCTAAGGAGAGAGGATGGTGATCTGTTACTGTTGGGGAGTATTGCTGTGAGAAATAACCATATCTATTGAAAGAATGCATTTCTGAATTGGAATTCTTTTGACCAATCACTGATTTGTTACAAATGGTACAGGGGGCCTCTCAATTGTCTTCTATTGTGCATTCTCACTTTAAATTTCCTGGAAGATATCCTAACACAATCATTTGGCTCTTGGTATAAATTACTCTTGATTCAATTGGTTTTGCAGAATCATCAAAAACTTGTCTGAGTGACTATACTGGTTACCACTGATCTTCGTCCCAACTTGGACAGACAGGCCTGGATCACCCAGAAAATCATTTTGTGATAAACCATCTACTTCGGTCTCTACCATTGTTGAACTGCTGCAATGTCCAGAGAGCTAATTAGAAGAGAGGGAAGAGCCTTGCTCTCTTCTCAGGCACAATAAAATTGTAATGCAGCCCTGAAGGAGATAATAAGGAAGGTTTCTAATAAAGACCACTCTCTGCCATGGGCAGTGACCACGGTCACCTGATCTTCTCAGGAAAGCTCTGGAATATCACATGTGAAAGGGAGACATGGAGAGGGAAGATGATGAAATACAGAAATCTACTGCAAAATGTGTCTGTCTGAAGTGGGGGGAAAAAAAAAAACGATGAAAAGAAATAGGAATAAATATAAAGTTTTGAAGTTTAGCCTGAAGAAAAAGAGTTAGCCATAATAAAAAATATCTCTTGTCAGAAAAGAAGTTTCTTAAATCCCCTCATTGGTCTCCTACACTGCTTGCTTTCCTGTCTACTACATAATTATCTCATTGCTTAGGGTGAGGACATTTGTAAGACCAAGCTTATCAGTAAGCAGAGTGTTGGTCCATTGGAAATCGCAGTCCTTCTAAAGGCAAGATCTGAGGGAAGATCTGTAGGGGTAGAGACAACCAGTTCCCTTTTTCTGCATGTTTCTGCATATCTATAATTTGAGGGGAGTATCAGACCAGTCTGTCCATCCATCATTCCACTGATGTGCCTGAGTATGCTGGAGATTTAGCTGCAGTAGGAATAGGAGACTTAGATTAGATCTTCAAACTAACTTAAAGATGTGCTCCACGCCAGTTCATATCAGAGCTCTCTGTTTTGGAATTTATTTACTTAAGATATTAATCAAGTATATCTTTGACTCTCATTGTGCTGTTGCTCTTTTATATTTTTTTATTTTTTTATTTTTATTTATT
>SJYQ01000233.1:330140-359125 GCA_006410935.1 Redunca redunca | reverse complement strand
AGGGCTGATCTCCTTCAGAATGGACTGGTTGGATCTCCTTGCAGTCCAAGGGACTCTCAAGAGTCTTCTCCAACACCACAGTTCAAAAGCATCAATTCTGTGCTCAGCCTTCTTCACAGTCCAACTCTCACATCCATACATGACCACTGGAAAAACCATAGCCTTGACCAGACAGACCTTAGTCGGCAGAGTAATGTCTCTACTCTTGAATATGCTATCTAGGTTGCTCATAACTTTTCTTCCAAGGAGTAAGCGTCTTTTAATTTCATGGCTGCAATCACCATCTGCAGTGATTTTGGAGCCCCAAAACATAAAGTCTGACACTGTTTCTACTGTTTCTCCATCTATTTCCCATGGAGTGATAGGACCAGATGCCATGATCTTCGTTTTCTGAATGTTGAGCTTTAAGCCAACTTTTTCACTCTCCTCTTTTACTTTCATCAAGAGACTTTTTAGTTCCTCTTCACTTTCTGCCATAAGGGTGGTGTCATTTGCATATCTGAGGTTATTGATATTTCTCCTGGCAATCTTGATTCCAGCTTGTGCTTCTCCCAGCCCAGCGTTTCTCATGATGTACTCTGCATATAAGTTAAACAATCAGGGTGACAACATACAGCCTTGACGTACTCCTTAGTGGGTCTTAGAGTGTCACAATCACTATGGAAAACAGTAAGGAGTTTCCTCAAAAAATTAAAAATGGAGCTACCATTTAATCTAGCAATTCTATTCCTGGGTATTTCTGTAAAGAAAATAAAAACTTTAATTTGAAAAGAATATTCACTCCAATGTTCACAGCAGCATTGTTCACAATAGTCAGGATATGAGAGCAAACTAAGCACCATCAACAGATGAATGGAAAAACAAAGTATGGTATAATGTGTGTGTGTGTGTGTGTGTGTGTGTGTGTGTGTGTGTGCACATGCAAAGTGGAATATTTCTCCACCTTAAAAAGAAATCAATGTATGGCAAAACCAATACAGTACTGTAAAGTAAAATAAAAAAAAAAAAACAGATGAGGCTGAAATGAAGAAAAAAATAAAAAGAATGAAATCTTGCTATTTGCAATAGCATGAATTGACTTGGAGGTATCCCTAGTGAAATAAGTCAGACAAAAGAAGACAAAAACCATATGTTTCACTTACATGAAAAATCTAAAAAGCAAAATCAATGAACAGTATCATAAAACAAAAACAGAGTCAAAGATACAGAATAAACTATCAGTTGCCAGAGAGTTGATATGGCTGAGGCAGATTAAGAGGTGCAAACTAACATTTTTAAACTAAATATACCGCAGGGACTTGACGTACAGCACAGGGAATACAGTCAACATTTTATAATAACATTTTTTGTATGGGTGCAATATATAAAAATCTTGAATTGCTCTGCTATACACCTGAAATTAATATAACATTGTAAGTCAACTATACTTCAATAAACACTGTGAAAAAATAGTAATAATTTTATGTGCATATATATTCCCTTGGTTGGGAAGATCCCCTGGAAAAGGAAATGGCAACCCACTCCAGTATCCTTGCCTGGAAAATCTCATGGACAGAGGAGCCTTGTGGGCTGCAGTCCATGGGGTCGCAAACAGTCAGACATGATTGAGTGACTAACACTTAGATCAGTCAGATCAGTTTAGTCGCTCAGTCGTATCTGATTCTTTGTGAACCCATGGGTTGCAGCACGCCAATCTTCCCTGTCTATCAGCAGCTCCTAAAACTTATTCAAACTCATGTCCATAGAGTCGGTGACACCATCCAACGATCTCATGCTCTGTCTTTCCCTTCTTGTCCTGCCTTCAATGTTTCTAAGCATCAGGGTCATTTCAAATGAGTCAGTTGTTCGCATCAGGTGGCCAAAGTATTAGAGTTTCAGCTCCAGCATGAATGAATAGTCAGGACTGATTTCCTTTAGGATGGACTGGTTGGATCTCCTTGCTGTCCAAGAGACTCTCAAGAGTCTTTTTCAACACCACAGTTCAAAAGTATCAGTTTTATTTAGAGTCCAAATGTCACATCTGTATGTGACTACTGGAAAAACCATAGCTTTGACTAGACAGACCTTTGATGGCAAAGTAATGTCTCTGCTTTTTAATATGCTGTCTCGGTTGGTCATAGCTTTTCTTCCAAGGAACATGCATCTTTTATTTCATGGCTCCAGTCAACATCTGCAGCTGTTTTGGAGTCCCCCAAAATAAAGCCTCTCATGGTTTCTACTTTTTCCCCATCTATTTGCCATGAAGTGATGGGACCAGATGCCATGATCTGAGTATTCTGAATGTTGAGTTTTAAGCCAACTTTTCACTCTCCTCTTTCACTTTCATCAAGAGGCTCTTTAGTTCCTCTTCATTTTCTGCCATAAGGGTGGTGTCATCTGCATATCTGATAATATTTCTGCCAGCAATCTTGATTCCAGCTTGTGCTTCATCCAGCACAGCGTTTCTCATGATGTACTCTGCATAGAAGTTAAATAAGCAGGGTGACAATATACAGCCTTGACATACTCCTTTTCCTATCTGGAACTAGTCTGTTGTTCCATGTCCAGTTCTAACTATTACTTCATGACCTGAATACAGATTTCTCAAGAGACAAGTCAGGTGCTCTAGTATTCCCATCTTTTTAAGAATTTTCCACAGTTTGTCTTGATCTACAGATTCAAAAGCTTTGGCATAGTCAATAAAGCAAATGTAGATGTTTTTCTGGAACTCTCTTGCTTTTTTGATGATCTGATGGATGTTGGCAATTTGATCTCTGGTTCCTCTGCCTTTTCTAAATCCAGCTTAAACATCTGGAAGTTCACGGTTCATGTACTGTTGAAGCCTGGCTTGGAGAGTTTTGAGCATTATTTTGCTAGCTTGTGAGATGAGTGCAATTGTGTGGCAGTTTAAGCAGTCTTTGATATTATCTTTCTTTGGGATTGTAATGAAAATTGACCTTTTTCAGTGCTGTGCCAACGCTGAGTTCTCCAAATTAGCTGGCATATTGAGTGCAGAACTTTAACAGCATCATCTTTTAGGATTTGAAATAGCTTAATTGGAATTCCATCACCTCCACTAGCTTTGTTCACAATGATCCTTCCTAAGGCCCACTTGACTTCGCATTTGAGGATGTCTAGCTCTAGGTGAGTGAGTGATCTCACCCCTGTGGTTATCTGGGTCATGAAGATCTTTTTTGTATACTTCTGTGTATTCTTGCCACTTCTTCTTAATATCTTCTGCTTCTGTTATTTCCACACAATTTCTGTCCTTAATAGTGCCCATATTTGCATGAAATTTTCCCTTGGTATCTCTAATTTTCTTGAAGAGATCTCTAGTCTTTCTCATTCTATTATTTTCTTTATTTTTTGCTTTGATCACTGAGAAAGGCTTTCTTATCTCTCCTTGCTATTCTTTGGAACTCTGCATTCAAATGGGTATATCTTTCCTTTTCTCCTTTGCCTTTTGTGTCTTTTCTTTTCTCAGCTATTCCTAATGCCTCCTCAGATAACCATTTTGCCTTTTTGCTTTTCTTTTTCTTGGGGATGGTCTTGATCACTGCCTCCTGTACAATGTCACAAACCTCTGTTCATAGTTCTTCAGTCACTCTCTTTATCATATCTAATCCCTTGAATCTATTTGTCACTTCCACTGTATAATCGTAAGGGATTTGATTTAGGTCATACCTGAATGGCCTAGTGGTTTACCCTACTTTCTTCCATTTAAATGTGCTGAATTTTGCAATAAGGAGTTCATGATCTGAGCCACAGTCAGCTCCCAGTCTTGTTTTTGCTGACTGTATAGAGCTTCTCCATCTTTGGCTGCAAAGACTATAATCAGTCTGATTTCGGTATTGACCATCTGGTTATGTTCATGTGTAGAGTCTTCTCTTGTATTGTTGGAAGAGGGTGTTTGCTATGACCAGTGCATTCTCTTGGCAAAACTCTGTTAGCCTTTATCTGGCTTCATTTTCTACTCCAAGGCCAAATTTGCCTGTTACTCCATGTATCTCATGACTTTCTACTTTTGCATTCCAGTCCTCTACAATGAAAAGGACATCTTTGGTGTTAGTTCTAGAGGGTCTTATATGTCTTCATAGAACCTTTCAACTTCAGGTTCTTCAGCAGTACTGGTTGGGGCATAGACTTAGATTACAGTGATATAGAATGGTTTGCCTTGGAAACAAAGAGAGATTATTCTGTTGTTTTTGAGATCGCATCCAAGTACTCCTTTTCAGACTCTTTTGTCGACTATGATGGCTACTCCATTTCTTCTAAGGGATTCTTGCCCACAGTAGCAGATATAATGGTCATTTGAGTTAAATTCATCCATTCCATTCCATTATATATATAAAACTAGTACTCCCCCATCATCCTTATTCACCTTTTAGCCTCACCTTAAGGATCAACCTTACTCACATTTATTAAAAAATCTTGGGGCTCCATAGAAAGTAATTTCTTGAAGTTCTCATCCTTTATTAGAAATGTAGTTGTAACTAATTTATGAGTGTCTGTCTCCTTTCTGATTGTATCACTGAGAAGAAGAAATACAGAGGCCAGTGTCCAATCATCTCTTTAAGGAGAGAGTCCAAAGCAAGGATTTTGCAAAGTCCTTTTGTATGTTTTCTGACCAGCTTACAAGAGTAATGAGAATATAATAACAGTGGCTAAAACTGACAGTGTTGGAACTCTTCTAAAAGCTTTGTGTCTATTTTCTCATTTAAGAATTCAGCTGAACTTTTGAGTTAATTCAGAGAATGTGCATCACTCTTGCAAGATATTTGAGACTCTAAGTCATAGTAGTAGAAGAGTCTGTAGAAGGAAGTGGCAACCCACTCCATATTCTTGCAGAAAATCCATGGACAGAGGAACCTGGTGGGCTATAGCCCATGGGATTACAAAGAGTCAGACATGACTTAGCTACTGAACAACAGCAACAACAAGTAGAAGAGTAGCTAGTGGGTTATTCATCAGGGAAGAACGGAACTGGATCCAGGAGGCATGCTCAGCTGATTTCTCACCGTTAGAAGGTTTCCTACAGTTTCAAGATGCAGTGTGCTTTCACATACAGTATTTCATGGTATCCTGACAAAACTCCAGGCCATTAGGTGTAACATACTGGATTCTGCAGAAATAAATTTAAGATGTATAATAAGCTTTCCAAAACTGATGAAGTTGATTGCCTTACCTTTCCTATTTCACAACCTCCCTCAAACATCTACTCCAGCCACAACAGTTTTCTTGTTTTTCTTCACAAACATCATGTCCTTTTCTGCTGGGGCTTCTTTTTTTTTAATCTTTTATTTTATTTTATTATTTATTTTTTACTTTACAATATTGTTTTGGTTTTGCCATACATCAACATGAATCCGCCACAGGTGTACACGTGTTCCCAATCCTGAATCCCCTTCCCACCTCCCTCCCCATACCATCCCTCTGGGTCATCCCAGTGCACCAGCCCCAAGCATCCTGTATCCTGCATTGAACCTAGACTGGCGATTCATTTCTTATATGATATTATACATATTTCAATGCCATTCTCCCAAATCATCCCATCCTCTTCTTCTCGTACAGAGTCCAAAAGACTGTTCCATACATCTGTGTCTCTTTTGCTGTCTTGCATACAGGGTTATTGTTACCATCTTTCTAAATTCCATATATATGTGTTAGTATACTGTATTGGTGTTTTTATTTCTGGCTTACTTCACTCTGTATGATCGGCTTACTGACTTTTCCTTTCTTCAGTTCAGTCGCTCAGTCGTGTTTGACTCTTTGCAACCCCATGGATTGCAGCATGCCAGCTTCTCTGTCCATCACCAACTCCCGGAGCTTGCTCACACTCACGTCTGTCGAATTGGTGATTTCCTTCCTTAGAATAATATTTTACCTTCATCCACAGGGGTTTCTTTTCACACCTAACTTCGGTATTTTTCATCATCTCTTTATTTTCTTCCATAGCACTTGTTGCATCTGATTGTATAGAATATTTGAGACTATTTATTCTCTGTTTGCTTCTCATGAGGATAAGAATTTTGTGTATTTGGTATATCATATCCCCAGCACCACAGGTTATGTATAGTATCTTTCACTGATGCGGTTGAATGATGCAGCCAAGGATGCGCACCCACGCACACTGGATCCGGAGCTCACCGCAGGCACTGCTGACTCCTCCCCTTCCTCCCATCAGCGTGTTATTCCTGGACCTCACCTGAACAAAGGAATTGTCAGGACTTTGGAGGATTTTTATTCCACACTAGGCTTGTAAGATAAGAGTTCCTATTAATACAGTTTAGCAGCTTTTACTACTCAAGTTTAGAGAGGCTAAGTGATTCAGCCAAGGTTACACAGGGGCATCAGTACAAGGGTGTTTCTAACCGAGGTCCGCTGATAGTGTCCACTGATGGATGGCCTGTGCGGAATCTCTGCTGTGCTCCTCTTGCTCATGGGATGCTAATTCAGTTTAAGAACAGTGCTTGGCAAGAATACTTCCCAGTAGAGCTCCTGCCACTTTTTAATCTATGCCGTGATGGCTGATCATGTTGCCTTAATGTCACTAGCACTCCTTGATAAGGAGTGACCATGGACTGAGCAGATGGCCAAGCCTGGAAAGATGGACATTCTACAGAGGAAAAGCAAGAGACACTGAAACACTCTTGGTAGTCAGTCTTTTTACTGACTTTTATAGCTTTTGTACAGGTTGCAAAGGAGCTTCCCAGGTGGTTTAGCAGTAAAATATCTTCCTGCAGTGCAGGAGATGAGAGTCCAATCCCTGGGTCAGGAAGATGCCCTGGAGAAGGAAATAGAAACCCACTCCAATATTCTTTCCTGGAGAATTCCATGGACAGGGGAGCCTGGTGGGCTACAGTCCACATGGTCACAGAGTCAGACATAACTTAGCAACTGAGCACACACACACACACACACAGGCTGTAAAGCAATTTTTAGGACATGATCTTATTTGTTTCTCAGCTCCTCCATACAATCCAACAAGGAAGCTGGATGGAGTGTCTGATACCTACCTTATATATGATGAAACTGAGATTCAGAGAAGGGTTGGGGGATAGATACAAGACATATTATCAACAGTTCAGTTCAGTTGCTGAGTCGTGTCTGATTCTTTGAGACCCCATGGACTGCAGCATATCAGGGCTCCCTGTCCGTCACCAGCTCCCGGAGTTTACTCAAACTCATTGCCATTGAGTCAGTGATGCCATCCAACCATCTCATCCTCTGTCATCCCCTTCTTCTCCTACCTTCAATCTTTCCCAACATCAGGGTCTTTTCTAATGAGTCAGTTCTTCGCATCAGGTGGCCAAAGTGTTGGAGTTTTCAACTTCAACATCAGTCATTCCAATGAATATTCAGGACTGATTTCCTTGAGGATGGACTAGTTGGATCTCCTTGCAGTCCAAGGGACTCTCAAGAGTCTTCTCCAACATCAGAGTTCAAAAGCATCAATTCTTCGGCGCTCAGCTTTTTTTATAGTCCAACTCTCACATCCATATATAACTACTGGAAAAGCCATAACCTTGTCTCTGGTTTTTAATATGCTGTCTAGGTTAGTCATAAGTTTCCTTCCAAGGAGTAAGTGTCTTTTAATTTCATGGCTGCAATCACCATCTGCATTGATTTTTAGAGCCCCCCAAAATAAAGTCTACCAATGTTTCCTCTGTTTCTCCATCTATTTGCCATGAAATGATGGGACTGGATGCCACGATCTTTGTTTTTGAATGTTGAGCTTTAAGTCAAGTTTTTCACTCTCCTCTTTCACTTTCATCAAGAGGCTCTGTAGTTCTTCTTCACTTTCTAGCATAAGGGTGGTGTCATCTGCATATCTGAAGTTATTGATATTTCTCCCGGCAATCTTGATTCCATCTTTTGCTTCATCCTCATCATGTACTCTGCATATAAGTTAAATAAGCACGGTGACAATAAACAGCCTTGATGTACTCCTTTTCCTATTTGGAACCAGTCTGTTGTTCCATGTCCAGTTATAACTGTTGCTTCCTGACCTGCATATAGGTTTCTCAAGAGGCAGGTCAGGTGGTCTGGTATTCCCATCTCTTTCAGAGTTTTCTACACATTAGTCAACACAGGCTGCTATAACAAAACAGAATAGATTGGGTAGTTTAAACCACAAGAATTTGTTTCTCACAGTTCTGGTGGCAGGGACATTTGAGGTTGAGGTGCAGGGAGATTAATTTCCCTGTAGAAAAGGCTCTTTTTAGCTTGATGATGGCCACCTTCTTCCTATGTCCTCATGTGGCAGAAAGAGAAAGACCAAGCTCTCTGATCCTCCTTCTGATAAGGGCTCCAACCCCACCATGAGGGCTCCATCCTCATTTGATGTGTTCTCTAGTTGGTTTTAAATTTAAGAGGTAAAGAAAAATAGATATTTGGGCCTGAAAATTTATCAGTTAGCAACAGGAGATTCAATTGGATGAGTCAGGCATACAAGTGAAGATCTGAGGGTGCATTTGGAAAATAAGCCAGAGAGAAGGAAATTTATTCCTACATGCAGGGTACTGTTTATGCAAAAGATAACTGTCCTAAACTATATATGCCATCACGTTACTATAATAATAATAGTAATAATGGAAAAATATCATATTCTTTCAAATATTGTAATAATGAAATACTAATATGTGAGATTTTGATAGGTTATGTTGAGAAAGTTACCAAACTATTGCTGTATATTATGTGTTAGCACTGCACTCAGAGAAGGCAATGGCATACCACTCCAGTACTCTTGCCTGGAAAATCCCATGGACGGAAGAGCCTGGTAGGCTGCAGTCCATGGGGTCACTGAGGGTCAGATACGACTGAGCAACTTCACTTTCACTTTTCGCTTTCATGCATTGGAGAAGAAAATGGCAACCCACTCCAGTGTTCTTCCCTGGAGAATCCCAGGGATGGGGAGCCGGGTGGGCTGCCGTCTGTGGGCTCGCACAGAGCCGGACATGATGGAAGTGACTTAGCAGCAGCAGCAGCAGCAGCACTGCACTACAGCCTTGTAGGATCTGTTGCTGGCTTGGAAGTTTTGGTTGGATCTATGGAAATATCTCAACACATTTCTCCTCATCATTTGGTGACACCAAATGAAGAGAAATAAAGGAAATGAGCTGACAATAATGTGTGAGATTCATTTTTTAAAAATTTGCTCCATCATTTGGTTATCAAATTTCTTTATCACTGTGTCTAACGGAACTGAACTCAAAGATAACCATATCAGAAGATGCACTAGTGCCTCCTATAGCTAGACTTTCTTTAACATTTGACCATAATACTGTCTCTCTTGTTTGTTCATACATGAGTTTGGAAGCACAGTTCCAATAACAATCATCACCTGGCTATTATTAATGTTTGGCAAAAGCAATACAGTAATGTAAAGTAAACTAAAGTTAAAATAAAAATTTCAAAAAATTAAAAAAAAAATAAAACAGGGGAAAAAATTAACTCTTAACTCAAAAAACAAATAGGAATGTAAAGCTTTGTTTATCACTATGGAAAAATAATTACACCTTGTCCATAATAGAGTTTCTCTATTCCATTATGGCAAATATAATTGTAAAATTCTAGAGTTTTCCAGTGCAGTCCCTTCTGATAGACACATATAGACACTGAGTATTTGAAATGGGGCCAATTTGAATGGAGATTATTGTAAATATAAAACACACATTGGATTTCAAAGATGATGAAATATTTAAATATTTAAAGCATTTAATTTTAATGGCAACCTGAAGGTAATTGGATGTAGGTGCCATCACTGTTTCTCTGAGTTCCCATGACATTGCACTTGTTTCTTTACTTGCTTTTGTTTTTCTTCTTCTCAGTGTAACTTTCTACAAACTTATAAAAGGTAGTGGGAATGACTTTTATCTTTATATTCCAGTATATTACAGGAAGTGGCAGATAGCCTGGAATATTACAGTGCTTCATAAAGTTTGCTTGATTGTATCTTAGGTGGCAAAAAGCTATGATTAATTCCTGTACATGTACTAGGTACACAAAATAACATCCAGATTTTTTTTCTACAAAATTTTGGAGTCATATATTATAAAATCATGCTTTCTGGGTGGCACTAGTTATAAAGAAAGCACCTGCCAATGCAGGCAGATGCAAGAGACACAGGTTTGATCCCTGGGTCCAGAAGATCAAGCTCCTGGAGGAGGGCATGATACCCCACTTCCGTATTCTTGCCCAGGGAGTCTCATGGACAGAGGAGCCTAGTGGGTTATCATCCATAGAGTTTCAAAGAGTAAAACATGACTGAAATGACTTAACACGTACACATACATTATAAAATAGGACTGTTTAAAGGGACTTTAAAAATCACTTCATTTCACAAATCAGGACATGAAATCTCATAGAAGTAGCAGCAGAAAGTGGAATCTTTGTAGATTAGTTGTGTTGTTAACCCGATTAGTTATGCATTTTTATTATTGAGCAAATAATGTTTATAATAAAAGAGCTTATTTTAATTTTGATAAAAGCAGGCTGAGAGGGTGAATTCAAAGTGGCAGGCTTGATTTCAAATTTTGACTGTCACTGTTACTGTACATGATAATGGATGTACATCTCTGAAATCATTTTCCTCATCTGTGAAATGGGACTGATGATATTCAGATCCTAAATACCTTACTGAGCTAGCATATACATCGAAAAAGACACATTGAGAACTCCTGTCTAGAATCGCATTTTAGCAGGTGATGGACCCTATGTCCTCTTCCCCATCATTCACTTTCTCCTGTGCCTCTCATTTCCTCCCTGATTCCTGCTTGCCAACTTTTCCCCCACTGACAAAAACTCGTCACGTGTGATACATGAGATTATAAAATAAGATCAAGCCCTTCAAAATCATGTTACATCTTGGTAAGTGACATTGAACAGAAGCTGGGATTCAAGCTCAGGAAAATATTCCACTGTATACACGCAAAGAAAAGAAATTCAATATTAGATCAATAAATTCTGCTTTGAAAAAATGAAAAGATGAATTTAAAACTCATTTCATCTTACTAAAGTTTGTTTCTAAAATACTTAAATTCTTTCACACAGTAGCTGAGGGTGCATTGATTTCTAGTTTTGATAAAAAAGCAAAAATTTAAGAAAAGGTGTATAATAGAGAAGAAATGCCTGTTACTGTTACTGAACTTGATCCTCAAGGGATCTCATCAAACTAGAGACTAAATAAAGTACAGATATGATTTGAGGACATCCATTGTCTTGTAGGTTCCCCTGGTGGCTCAGAGGTTAAAGCTTCTGCCTCTAATGCGGGAGAACTGGATTTGATCCCTGGGTCAGGAAGATCCTCTGGAGAAGGAAATGGCAATCTACTCCAGTATTCTTGCCTGGAGAATCCCATGGATGGAGGAGCCTGGTGGGCTACAGTCCATGGGATTGCAAAGAGTCGGACATGACTGAGCGACTTAACTTATTGTCTTGTAGTGAACTAACGAAGAAGTTGCATGGGTGTGTATGTGTGCTTGAGCACATATATGCATATGTGGGTGTTCAGCATACCCATCCTTGCTGTTTGTCTGTTTTTGGCAGTGTCTAGTTACACTACACACTTCCTAAGTAACTTTAAATGACTGTAATATCATTAACCCATTCTCTTAATTACTCTACTGAGAGCTTGTCATCTGGCTATACTCATCTGAATATGATCTCATTTTTCAAGGACATGTTGCTTAATCCAATTTCTGAAGCAGTTATTTTTGCAAGGTCCTCACAGCTCCTTAATTAACCATATTTCCTTTCTCTTTGCTTTTTCTCCCCACAATTTCTGCTCTTAAAGAGCCCATCAAGTAAGAAAAATGAGGCTTTGAAGCCATTGTCAAATATTGGTTCTGCAAACTTCCCAGAGACCCTCAGACCTTCCCTCTCTTCTTTTCTTTGGTCACATCCTTCAAATCTACCTTACAAGTTTCTTCTCCTTTATTAAGGCTTTTTCTTGTCTCTCTTCTTTTTTTTAATACTAGAAGCTATTCATTGTATATATTTTAAAGAACTCAGTAAACATTATAGAAAATGTTAGACATACACAAACTAGAATGATTTATTATGTACCACACCCAGATTCATTAATTACCAACTAACCATGCTTTATATCTATCTCCACTCATTTCCCATCCCATATTACTTNTAAATATTTTAATAGGTATTTATAAAAGATAAAATTTTTGTTTTTATATTTTTTGTTTTGTTTTTACTGAGTTATGATTAACATTTAAAAAAAGCTATATATATGAATGTATACTACTCAGTGAGTTTGGGGATAAGTATACACCCGTGAAACCATGATCAACTTTAAGACCTTAAACATATCCATCACTTCCCAAAGCTAGTTGAGTGAGAGAGCCCTGAGCTAAGGCAGTGGGGAGCAGGAGTGGGAGGGGTAGGAGGAGGAGAAGAAGAAGAAAGAAAAGAAGAATCACCTCAGCAGAAAATACAAGTTTCTGTTAGAAAAGAAAAACTCAAGACAAATGTATCAGGTTTGTCTAAATGTTCTAAAAAAAAGCCAAGAGATTAAGAAATGCATAGCACTTTTGATGGCATGAGACCAGTTTTAATCTAGTTTCTCAAGTTTCCTAAAATATTTGCATTTTCACTGACTTTTGTTAATTGCTAACATTAATTTGTCCATTAACAGCTGATTTTTCTTTTAAGGACATGCAGTTTAAAAAAAAGAAGAAGAAGAAAAAGCAAGTGAAAATAAGTCTGACACAACCATTGTGTTGCCTTTAGTTCTAAGGAGTCAAAAAAATGTGAATGATACTCAGAAGGGATCTATAGAGGGTGTTCATTAATACAGAGGAGTGAAATCAAAGGGTCATGTGCTCAGTGTATAATTAACTATTAAACAGTTTTTCCAGAACAGTTCTATTATTTCACTTAACACAACCAGTGGACAGAAGTTGCAAGTATTCTACATCTTCTTCACCAACACTGGTACTGTCAGGCTGTTTAGAGTTTTAGTTACTCCAGTAGACATGCTTAGTTGTTCAGTCTTGCCCGACTCTTTGTGACCCTGTGGATTGTAGCTCGCCAGCCTACTATGTCCATGGGTATTCTCCAGGCAAGAATACTGGAGTGGATTGCCATGCCCTCCTCCAAGGGATTTTCCCAGTCAGGGATGGAACTCAGGTTTCTCCTACTGCAAGTGGCTTTTTTGCCTTCTGAGTCACCAGGGAATCCCATTCCAGTAGAAACACACTGTTTTGTCACTGTGGTTTCAATTTGTATTTCCCTTCCAGTAGTCAGGTATGGATGTAATTGCCGAAGAATTGATGATTTTGAACTGTGGTGTTGGAGAAGACTCTTGAGAGTCCCTTTGACTGAAAGGAGATCCAACCAGTCCATCCTAGAGGAGTGATTTGAAGCTGAATCTCCAATACTTTGGCCATCTGATGCGAAGGGCTGACTCATTTGAAAAGACCCTGATGCTGGGAAAGATTGGAGGCAGGAGGAGAAGGGGATGACAAAGGATGAGATGGTTGGATGGCATCACTGACTCAGTGGACGTGAGTTTGGGTAAGTTTCGGGAGTTGGTGATGGACAGGGAAGCCTGACGTGCTACAGTCCATGGAGTCGCAAAGAGTTGGACATGGCTGAGCAACTGAATTGAGCTAAACTGATGACCAATAACGTTTAGCGTTTTTTCTTTAACGAGCAATGATTATTGGCCAAGAGTATGTTTGAGAGAAGTGTCTGAAAGTTTTGCCCACTTTATATAACTGGATTATCTTCTAATTGAGTTGAAAGAATTCTATGTCTGAATATACATCCTTTACCAGATACACGGACTGAGAATCTATTCTTGCATTTTTCAGATTGTCTTTCATTCCCTGACCATGACTTAGGAAGAGCTGAAGTTTTCAACTCTGATGAAATCCAATTCTGACCATTTTTATATGGCTTAAGCTTTTATTGTTTTGGCTCAGAAAGTGTTACTTGTCACAAGATCCTGCAAGATTACAGATTTTTCCTATGTTTGCAAGTAGAAGTTTTACAGTTGCATATTTTATGTTTAGGTATATGATTCAAGATAATTTTTTCCATATGTTGTAAATTAAGAATTGAAAAAGTTATTTCTCATGTGACTATACAGTTGCTGAATAAACATTTATTTAAAAGACTGTTTCCCCTATTGAATTAATATGATATTTTATCAAAAATTAATTGACATGCATATGTTGACCTGTTTCTAGAACTACTGTTTCATTCCACTGATCTATATGCATAAGACATCAAACTGAAAACTACAAAATATTGCTAAAAGTAAGTAAATTCTAAGCACATGGAAAATCTATCATTCTTTTTGGACTGGAAGACTAAGGTTAAAGTGTCAATTCTTCTCCACCTAATATAGGAAGAGAGTCAATGTAAATACAAATCATGTTGACGTAAGGCAAAACCAATACAATATTGTAAAGTAATTAGCCTACAATTAAAATAAATAAATTTATATTTAAAAAAAGATTATTGACGTTTTATAAAGTTGACATGCTGATTTAAAAGTCTATGTAGAAATGCAAAGAACATAGACAGCAAAACAGGTTTGAAAAAGAAGAAAAAAATGTTGGAGGACTCTANATGTTGGAGGAGTCTATCTGGTTTGAAGACTTAAAGTTATAACAATAGTGTTGTAGTGCCAGTAAAGCAATTTACTACAACATGTATGGTATCATGGGGAAAAAGAGTAAGAATTAGCTCTCTCAAGTTGTATGCTTCCAGGATCACATGAATGGGTCTCAAAATGCTTTATATTACCAATGAGTATGAAAAAAAAAAAAAGCTATCTGCCAAGGAGAATGAGAGGATGAGTTGCTATGGAGAGGTGGCTTATAGGAGTGAATTGAATCAAAGCAAAGACGGAAAGGATTCTGACTGAACAGAGAGGTGAAAG
The DNA here is from genome assembly GCA_006410935.1 of Redunca redunca. Lineage (NCBI taxonomy): Eukaryota > Metazoa > Chordata > Mammalia > Artiodactyla > Bovidae > Redunca > Redunca redunca. The sequence goes on along the minus strand of SJYQ01000233.1, from coordinate 344,241 downwards.
GCACTTATTCACTTTGCAGCATCTGCAGTACCAAAAAGAGCTGAGGGGGCCATCAATAGTATCCCAAATAATTGTGCAACATTGCCACCCTGCTGGGCCCCATTTTTCTACTTTCTGGAGGTCAAATGACACAGTGTACTATGGGAGGGAAAACCATCTTAATAATGCAACACAATTTACAACGTATTATAACAATAAATGAGCTTCCCTTGTGGCTCAGCTGGTAAAGAACCCAGCTGCAATGCAAGAGACCTGGGTTCAATCCCTGGGTTGGGAAGATCCCCTGGAGAAGGGAAAGGCTACCCACTCCAGTATTCTTGTCTGGAGAATTCCATGGACTGTATAGTCCATGAGGTCACAAAGAGTAGAACACGACTAAGTGACTTTCACAGAACAATAGATGGCAGAGTTGGGATTTGAACCCAAGTCTTCTAAACATCAGACCAGTGATATTTTCATGCCTTTACAAGATGATTTTCTTGGTATCATCTTTAAAAGAGGATAGTATACTACATACCTTATTTTCTATATTATATTGTTAACCTAATAGAAACATCCATTAAGACACATGCCTGTGAAGTCTTATTTGACTCATCCAAACATTATAGATAAGGAATCCCTTTATTGTTGTACATAAGGGCACATGTACATGGTTGTGTGATTATTTATTCACCTGACACTTCTAATATGAGTTTTATTTACTTGCAAGAGTAGTGGTGGCACACTTAGTTTTTTATAATGAAGAGGGAGAACAGTATCTAGCACAGGGTAGAAAATAAAGGATCAATCCATTGATAGAATGATTAGATGACCTATAATATCTGTTCCATTAAAAATATATGGTTTCGATTCTCTTTCAGTATTAAACCAGAACTGGTGCCGACAGACAAGCTCTCGTCAGGTTTTTTTTTCTTTTTGCATCTGACCCAAAATAAAACTTCTAAAAATGCTATAGTAAAACGGCAGTTCTCACAAGACTGGAGTCAAATTTCATAGTCTCAACAGGCTAAAATCAGCTCTGGATGAAATTCCAGAGGCTTGCCAGAAGTAACCTAATTTCAGAGCTAGGCTTAACCAATAAAAAATCTGAAGAAAAGGAAGAGAAGAAATGTGTGTGCGTGTGTGTGTGTGTGTGTGTGTGTATGAGTTCAGTGCATTCATTCAGTCATGTCTGACTCTTTGCAACCCCATGGACTGCAGCACGCCAGGCCTCCCTGTCCATCACCAATACCCATAGCTTGTTCAAACTCATGTCCATGGAGTCGGTGATGCCATCCAACCATCTCATCCTCTGTCATCCCCTTCTCCTCTTGCCTTTAAGCTTTCCCAGCATCAGAGTCTTTTCCAATGAGTCAATTGTTTGCATCAGGTGGCCAAAATATTGGAGTTTCAACTTCAGCATCAGTCCTTCCAATGAATATTCAGGACTGATTTCCTTTAGGATTGACTGGTTTGATCTCCTTGCAGTCCAAAGGACTCTCAAGAGTCTTCTCCAACACCACAGTTCAAAAGCATCAATTCTTCAGTGCTCAGTTTTCTTTATAGTCCAACTCTCACATCCCTACATGACTACAGGAAAAACCATAGCTTTGACTAGATGGACCTTTGTTGGCCAAGTACTGTCTATGGTTTCTCATATGCTGTCTTGTTTGTCATAGCTTTTCCTCCAAGGAGCAAGAAAAACATCTACTTCTGCTTTACTGACTAAGCCAAAGTCTTTGACTGTGTGGATCACAACAAACTGGAAAATTCTTCAAGAGATGGGAACACCGGATAACCTGACCTGCCTCCTGAGAAACCTCTATGTAGGCCAAGAAGCAGTAGTTAGTACTGGACATGGAACAACAGGCTGGTTCCAAATTGGGAAAAGAGTATATCAAAGCTGTAAATTGTTATCCAGCTTATTTAACTTTTATGTAAAGTACATCATGCAAAATGCCAGGCTGGATGAAGCGCAAACTGGAATCAAGATTGCCAGGAGAAATATCACTAACCTCAGACATCATCAGGCAGAAAGTGAAGAAGAACTAAAGAGCCTCTTGATGAAAGTGAGAGAAGAGTGAAAAAGCTGGTTTAAAACTCAACATTCAGAAAGCTAAGATCTTGGCATCTGGTTCCATCACTTCATGGCAAACAAATGGGGAAACAATGGAAATAGTAACAGACTTTATGTTTTTGGGCTTCAAAAATCACTGTAGATGGTGACTGCAGCCATGAAATTAAAATTAAATTAAAAATTAAATATATATATATATAAAACAGGTATATATAAACCTATAGAATGTATTCCAACCAGGGAATTACTGGAATAATTGACTTAGAATGAAAGTTGAATTGAGCTGGCTTCATTCAGAGAAGTGAATATAGTTGGAAAACAAACGTTTGCTCAGGCAGCTCTGTGGTGACCCTGGAGGCTGAGGTCATGGCTGTGATGGACTGGGGATATGCTGTATTTCTGGATCCCAGCAGAGCAACGGAGAACTCATGTTCTGGGAGATGGCTGCTGCAGACATGCAGCCTGGGCGACTAGGCCACAGGTGACAGTAACCTCCCAAGAGAATGAGAGAAGCTCCCTTGTCTCTTTTGTGATGGGTACTACATTTGGTGACTGAAGGAGGAGGAGAGCTGGTTAAAGAAATGAATTTTGAGTCAAGGAAAGGAATCCACAGCTGGCTTTTCTCTGTAACTGATAATGTCTTTGTTTCTATTACTTCTGAAGGTGTGCCCTCACATCATTTTATTTATTTTTCAATTATATGTAAGCCCCATGAGAGCAGTGATGAGGCCTTTTCCCCTTACCAGGGATTACTAACAGCTTACCCTTCTGTAAAATCATGGAAATATGAACTTAAAGACTGACAAAGATGAACAGGCTTGTAGGAAATCACACAAACCCATTCTACAGATGGGGAAAATGAGGACTATAGAGTAAAATGAACAGCCTCACACTGCACAGCTAGCGACTGAAAAAAGAAAGCACAAGCATCCACTCTCCCTGTTTCTCTGCTCTCACTTCCTGCCTTCCTGCCCCGCGACCCACCGCATCCCCCCACCCTCCCCACTGCAGAGGGAGGCAGGGCTGTCAGGATTGTGGCAGCACACCTCAAGCAGAGCGCCTGGCATATGATAAACTGTCTCCCCATAAATGTTGAATATTAGTGTTTTTAAAGTTTCAGGAGCTCCTTGTATCAGAGCCACTGTGATACCCTTTGAAGGGTTTTTAGCAATGATATGCTGAGAAATCTTAACAACTTGTCTTTTGTATTTGTTTTCTGCCACAACAAACTATCATGGACTGGGTGAGTGAAAAAAAAAAAAACAAAAAACAGAAATTAAATTTCTCACAATTCCAAAGACTAGAGTTGTGAGATCAAGATGTCAGCCGGTAGGCTTCTTATGAGGCCTCTCCTCTTGACTTGCAGACGGCTGTCTTCCTGCTGGATCTTACTATGATGTGTATGTGTCTGGGTCCTAACCTACTCTTCGTATAAGGATGCCAGTCCTATTAGATTGGGGTCTGTGCTAGTGATCTCATTTTAGCTTAACTCTATAGAGGCCTTGAAAAGTGAAAGTGTTAGTCACTCACTCGTGTCCGGGTTTTTGTGACCCCAAGGACTGTAGCCCCCTCAGGCTCCTCTGTCCTTGGGATTCTCCAGGCAAGAATACTGAATTGAGTTGCCATGCCCTTCTCCAGGGGAACTTCCCGGCCCAGGGACTGAACCTGTGTCTCCTGCATTGCTGGCAGATTCTGTACCTTTCTGAGCCACCAGGGAAGCCCTTATTTCCCTATATAGTCACGTTCTGGGTTAAAACATCAGCCTATAAATTTTGTGAGGCCACAACTCAACCGGTAACTTTCTATTAAAAAGAGTTATGCCTTGTTGCATTTTATGATTCCTGTGGAAGTAAATGCCGCCTCTAAGACCCCTGTGACTAAGCTACCAACATGACGTAACTCGACAGTGTCAGAGATGTACACATCTGATACTTCTGAGCCGGTGTAAGCTGCTCTAACAATATCTCTATTTCCAGTTCTATTTGTCAGCTATGAAAGAAGAGAGAACCAGGGAAAAGGGAGAATGGTAAACACATTAAAGCTCTGTAGGAAACATAAACTGCATGTTAGTGAAAGAAAGCTCCTGAGTCATTTCATGAGGACAGGATGAGTGAAAAACAAGGGGCATGAGTGAACTGCTGGAAATGATGGAGGCAGGCCATTATTTTTGTCCTAACACTTCCAAAGACATGTACATAGGTGAAAACTTGTCAAAATATATACTTTATACATCTGCAGTTTGTTTGAACATTATACCATAATCTGTTAAAAATATGCTCTGGAAATATAAAGAAAAACCATCTGACTGTGGCGTGTTAGATAATTTAGATCGTTACATAAGAAGAAAACATTTTCCTTAAAAAAAGCTTATACCTTATTTTATAGATGATATGGGCCTTTGAAAGGTTTTAATGTAGGGAAGTGACAGAGTCCTTTGTGAGCCTGCTGCCGCTTCAGTCGTGTCGGACTCTTTGTGACCTCATGGACGGTAGCCCACCAGGCTCCTCAGTCCATGGGATTCTCCAGGCAAGAATACGAGAGTGGGTTGCCATGCCCTCCTCCAAGGGATCTTCCCAACCCAGGGATCGAACCCATGTCTCTTATGTCCCCTGCATTGGCAGGCAGATTCTTAACCACTAGCGTGACCTGGAAAGTCCGACATAGTCCTGTAACTGCCGAAAAGACCACCAGACAACAGTGTGGAGGCAGGGTTGGAAAAGGCTGAATCAAGGACCCACATGTCGGTGTCGCTTTTGTTGGTTGGTTATTTGTTCCTTGTTGCCATGAGCTCCTGGAAAGAAGAAACTGTAAGAAAACATTCCAGCAGACCTGCGTTATGAATATGAATGCATGCTCCACAGGCTAGCTCTTTGTTGCTTGTCTAATGAGCAGGTGAAGGCTCCTCCAGGGCAAGAAAGGGCGCCAGATGCAGATGCAGAGCTGTGTGGGTGAGAGGGCAGTTCTGCTCCCGTTCTGTGCCTAAGTAAGCGCCTTCTCTCACTCCATACTGGGCCTGACTCTGCTGCAGCAGCTCCTGCTTCATAAAACATTATTCATGGATGGTCAAATGCTTAACACTAAAAAAGAAAACGGAAACATTAAACACCAACTTTGGAGAAACTGGCTTTGAAAAATCTTTTAGTTTCAGGTCTATTATGATTATTTGCAAGAAATACATATTTTGAAAATCAAAATATTAAGAATCTTTTATCTGCTAATCTTAGGGCTTTCTGGTCTTCCCAAATGAAAACATTTTATCTATGCACAAGTCCATGAGTGGGCTTACTGTTTGGTACTTATCTTAGCCTTTGCCATAAATGCTTTTTTGTTCCTTGGACTACATTTCTGTATAAAATTTCAACTTGATTATCCTAAGCAATAAGATGAACTTGCCTTTACTTTCTACCATTAATGAACTGTCCATCTGTCTAGTATTAAATTAGTATATATTTATTGGGCATCTACCAGTGGAGCTTCCCAGGTGGCTCAGTGAGTAAAGAATCCACCTGCCAGTGCAGGAGACCTGGGTTCGATCCCTGGGTTGGGAAGATCCCCTGGAGAAAGGCAAGACAACCCACTCCAGTATTCTTGCCTGGAGAATCCTATGGGCAGAGGCACCTTGATCCATGGACTGGGCTGCGGTCTTTGGGGTCACTTACGTAACACTTTTCCAGCCACTAAAGGTAAGGCAATGAAAAAGGATTAAGCGTCCTGACCTAATGGGGCTTAACACTCTCTTAAGGAGAAAGTTAAAATGTAGCATATCAGATCGTGATAAGCACCTGCAGAAAGAAAATAAGGCAAGGTCAGACAGTGGACTTCTGATGATCAAGACCAAGAAAATGTGAGAGACAAGATCAGACAACTAGAAGTAGCCAAGATGGCAAATGGTATCTCAGCCAAAAGTTACACTCACACACTGTGAGAGCTGTACCATTGAACACGTCATTTGTGTATTTGAACAAGTCATTTCCTTTCTTTTTATCCAATTTTTCTCAGCAGTAAACTGCAAATATTTTAATTGGTTGATAGTGACAACAGTAAAAATAGGTGATATTTACTGAGCCCTGATTTTTGTACATCAGGCGTATCTAGTTCTCAAAACAACACTGTGATATGCATTTCATTTTATTCATGCCTTTCGTAGATAAGACAATGTGGCTGAAAAAGGGTTGTGTCCTTCTTGAGGATGTCTAGCCAGCAAGAAGCAGAGCTGAAATGATGTCCACTTCACACAGCATCCACACAGTAAAGGGGACCCCTACAGCACCCCTCTTCTATTTCCTCACTAAACTGTACAGCCCTGCCTCTGGCCAGCATCTCAGGGTGCCTTTGTTATCCCCCAGCTACAAAAGTTCCTGGACTGCTGTGGCCTCTCCTAGGCCCCATCCTGCATCGCTATGATCATGTCATGTAGATGAGAACTTCACAGGACACAGAGAAACATTCAGAAGGACCTGCATGTAGAGAAATAGCCCTAAGGCTGTTTTATTAACCCTACTGGCTAATTCTTTATACGTTGTCTACAAAATAAAACCATATTAAAATCTTTTCATATACTTGCTGCATGGATATATTATTCCTGCAAAAAATAAAGCCTTAAATCCAGTGAGTAAAATTAAGAAAACACCTAATATTATTTCTATGATAATAAATAGCTCAAGAAGATAAAAATTTAAAAATAAGCACTGTCATATAGTAGGCCTATGTAAACATGTATACATGTTTGTGTACATGTGCCTGTTGGCATGAGAAGGAAAGATGCTTCTGGTTAAATATTAACCTCATCTTTTAACTATCTGTCTTGGGACCAACACTCATCTTCTCTGACCCTTGACATAGATGTTTGTCAAATTATAGCTAGGAGATCAGTCCTGGGTGTTCATTGGAAGGACTGATGCTGAAGCTGAAACTCCAATACTTTGACCACCTCATGCGAAGAATTGACTCATTGGAAAAGACCCTGATGCTGGGAGGGATTGGGGGCAGGAGGAGAAGGGGACGACAGAGGATGAGATGGCTGGATGGCATCACTGACTGGATGGACATGAGTTTGAGTGAACTATGGGAGTTGGTGATGGACAGGGAGGCCTGGCATGCTGTGATTCATGGGATCGCAGAGTGGCACACAATTGAGTGACTGAACTGAACTGAACTGAATGCCTATTTACCAGGCTGGAAGAAATTAAATGACAGCATATATGTGGAAAGAATTATTTCAATGGCTAGCTTTTAGTAGGCACTTCATTTATATTTTTTCTTATTTATGCCAAATGAGGATAGGGTCTAAAATATTTAGTTTTCATTTGAATGATGTAGTTTATATATTATGGTCCACTGCGTATTCTACCATGTGTTGGATTGTGATGAGTTAATAAATCAAAATTCCTCTCTCTACTGACAAGATATTTCCACCTTTCAATATCACATTTGTGCATGTTCCAAACCAGGCAAGCTGCCACCATTGTTGGTTAAAGTCAGCAAATACTGAAAGCAGGTAGAGTAGAAAGCAGAAGATAAAGGTTGCTGGGATTAATGTGTGGTTACTGTGTCCCGTGTATTTTCTGATTGTTGTGGTTGTTGCTTTGTTGCTCAGTCATGTCTGACTCCTTGTGACCCCATGGACTGCAGCACACCAGGCTTCCCTGTTCTTCACTGTCTCCCAGAGTTTGCACAAACTCATGTCCATCGAGTCAGTGATGCCATCAGACCATCTTATCCTCTGTCACCCCCTTCTCCTCCTGCCCTCAGTCTTTCCCAGTTATCAGAGTCTTTTCCAATGAGTGGGCTCTTCACATCAGATGGCCAAAGTATTGGAGCTCAGCTTTATCATAAGTATTCCTAATAAGTATTCAGGGTTTATTTCCTTTAGGATTGACTGGACCATTTTCCTTGCTGTTCAAGGGACTCTCAAGAGTCTTCTCCAGTTCGAAAGCATCAATTCTTTGGTGTTCAGCCTCCTTTATCGTCCAACTCTTACATCCATACATGACTACTGGAAAACGATGGCTTTGACAATACGGACCTTTGTCAGCAAAGTGATGCCTGCTTTTTAATACACTGTCTAGGATTGCCATACCTTTCCTTCCAAGGAGCAAGCATTTTTTAATTTCATAACTGCAGCCACAGGCCTCAGTGATTTTGTAGCCTGAGGAAATAAAGTGTGAGTTCTCATCAGACAGTCTGTCCTTCACTGAAGGCCACCATGCTGGTAAATTGTAGAGCCCACAGTACAGACCGTTACTGGACATAAACGTCTGGCTGCTCACCTGCCCTGAGACATCTGTGTGCCTCCCACACAAACTCACTGATTCACTCATGCATTCCCCAGACAGGTTCCTACGTTTGAGAATCCGTATGCAAATATAATATGACCTCCTCTCCCCACAAGGTCAGTCTATTTGGGATAGAATACAACTTCCTTATCTGTAAAATGGGGAAAACACACCCTGCCCATCTTAGGACACTACTAGGAAGTTCCATTTACATATTTGAAGGTCTTTCTGGGTTGCAAATTTTGCAAGTAGCAGGGAAGCACTAGTGTTGCAGCTGAAATTCTTGGGCCAGACATTGAGATTTGTGCATTTGCCATGGGAGAGGAGGAAAAAAAAAAAAAAAACACATAGGCAATGTCTTTGCCAAAGCTCAAAACAGCTCAGAGCTTTCAAAACAAAAGAAGGGAAGGACGGGTCCATCAGTCTTTCTCCCTCACCACAGGAAGACGCCACTGAGGATGCCAGCATGGCAGAGATCTTTCAGCTCAGCCCATGTGCTTTTTAATTACTTTGCTAATTAGTAGGCAAACTAAATTTAGAAGCAGCTCCCTTTTTTCCCTTAAAAAAAATATTTCCCACATTTATTTCTTGCATTTTAATTGCACCCTGTGGCTGCCAGTTATCTCCTGCGGGGACTGGAGATGCTCTAGGACTTTGGGACACAGGCTAGATCTGAGGACCCTGCAGGCTGGAAGTTAAAGAAGGTGGGTCAGAGGCTGAGGGATAAATTACAAATGCTGAACATGTAAAGATACAGTGAAATAGAGAAAATTAGTATTATTTGAACGCACACTACTCCTTGAAAGTAAAGTGAAGTTTTAGTCACTCAGTCATGTCCAACTCTTTGTGACCCCACAAACTGCAGCCCGCTGGGTTCCTCTGTCCTTGAGATTCTCCAGGCAAGAATAGTGGAGTAGGTTGCTGTGCCCTCCTCCAGGGGCTCTTCCTGACCCAGGGATCAAACCCGCGTCTCTTGTGTCTCCGGTATTGCCAGGTGGGTTCTTTACCACTGGTGCCACTTGGGAAGCTCAGCACTTCTCCTTCAGTTCAGTTCAGTTCAGTTGCTCAGTCGTGTCTGACTCTGCGACCCCAAGGACTGCAGCATACCAGGCCTTCCTGTCCATCACCAACTCCTGGAACTTGCTCAAACTCATGTCCATTGAGTTGGTGATGCCATCCAACCATCTCATCCTCTGCCGTCCCCTTCTCCTCCTGCCTTCGACGTTTCCCAGCATCAGGGATTTTTCCAATGAATCAGTTCTTCGCATCAAGTGGCCATAGTAGTGGAGTTCCAGCTTCAGGGTCAGTCCTTCCAATGAATATTCAGGAGTGATTTCCTTGGGGCTGGCTGGTTTAATCTTCTTGCAGTCCAAGGGACTCTCAAGAGTCTTCTCCAACACCAGAGTTCAAAAGCATCAATTCTTTGGTGCTCAGCTTTCTTTATAATCCAACTCTCACCTCTCTCATCCATCTATGACAACTGGAAAAACCATAGCTTTGACTAGATGGACCTTTGTCAGCAAAGCAATGTCTCTGCTTTTTAATATGCTGTCTAGATTGGTCATAGCTTTTCTTCCAAGGAGAAAATGTCTTTTAATTTCATGGCTGCAGTCACCATCTGCAGTGATTTTGCCAAGAAAATAAAGTCTGTCACTGTTTCCATTGTTTCCCCATATATTTGCCATGAAGTGATGGGACCGGATGCCATGATCTTAGTGTTTTAAATGTTGAGTTTTAAGCCAGCTTTTTCACTCTCCATAGATATCACTTATTGACCACATACTATGCAGCACAACATTATACTAAATGCTAACTCCTTTAATTCTCAAACAATGTTATAAGGAAGATTTTATTATAATGCCTCATTTTCTGATGAGGAAGCAAATGAGAGAAGTAGTTTACCTATTCATAATTATAAAATAATGAAATAGATTCAATCTAGAATGGAGTCCCCAGCCTCTAAGATCTAATGCCTAACAATCTGAGGTGGAACTGATGCAATAATAATAGAAATAAAGTTCACAATAAATGTAATGCACTTGAATCATCCCCAAACCAGCTCCTTCTCCCTTCCCGGTCAATAGAAAAATTGTCTTCCGTGAAACCAGTCTGTGGTGCCGAAAACATTGGAGACCGGTGACTTAGAGAGCTGGTTTCATAGTTCACACCCTTAAATGTGAGTTTGTTTGGTACTCCTGTTTTAGACCAAGAAACAAGACTCAAGGTCACATATGTCTTTTATCATCATTTTATGTATTAATCCAAAATCCTACAGCTTGGGCTGCTATAGCAAAATTCCCAAAGATTGGGTGGCTTAAACAAAAGAAATGCATTTATCTTACTTCTGAAGCTTAGAAGTCCAAGACTGAGATTCTGGGAAGGTAGGTTTCATTCTGAAGACTCTTCTCTTGGCTTATACCTGTAGCTTAATTGAGGCATTTTAAAGTAAAACAGACTTGATTCTTCTTTCGTTAAGTATGAGACAATAAAGAAACAAGTGGTTTACCTTATAGATGGTTCTGCTGCCTCAATTTGTACTGAGATGCCCAGTTTCAGCCACCTCTTCTTTTGTGTCATTAATGCAAATGTTCCACACAATGAAAACAGGCAAATGATCTCCTAGAATTATAATGGAAATAGTGTAGGCTTCATCACTTCCCTGGAAGGGTCTGGGGGAGCTCTGTGTCCCTAGGCACAGTTTGAAAATTGCTGTCCTAGAGTGGGATGGTAAGATCACATACTCTCCTTCTGTTGAAATACATGAACGTTTTGTGTAAGCTACTATTCATTAGGTACATTTTTAACATAGCCAAAGTCAATAATGTGGCAGTCCATGGGGTCACAAAGAGTCGAACACAACTTAGCGACTGAACAGTGAAAATAACCACAACAAAGTCAATCACTAGCTGATACAGAATTTAGTATCAAAAATAGAATGCTATTGCTATGAGAATCTAGAAGGTGACATTAGTTTAGTGGAAAGGTTTTATCGGCAGACAGAAGAGGGTAGCCATGGCAGTCTGGAGAGCTTGTGACTACTGTTAAGCAGCGTCAACCCATCTTGCCTAACTACTGTTCACATTATCTCTAGGTTCAGGCCACGAACTGAAAAAAGACAAGGTCTTAGGCAACATTATAGAAAACGTTTAGAGTGGTGAGGTGCATAGCTTCTTCTTGATCCATTCGGCAATGTCTGACAAGGGAAAATAAACATAATTTATCTTCCAAACTCAGACTCTTTCACAGTAACAGGGAGAACTATTAATAAAAACGTTGAGACAAGGAGTACAAGTCAGGATAACACCAAGTAAAGTGAAATGTATGTTCAACTTGTACATGATGGAGATAAACTCATGTTATACTACGCCACTTTGAAGAATGAAAAGGAAGAAGTATCACAGTGCTAAGGGGTGTGCTAAGTGTGTGTGGTTTGTAGTCTAAGCTCATTGAGAGTCAAAGAATTTGTAGCGCTGCTAGGTATCAGATTCACCTATATAGCTTTATACACTATTTTGTCCTAACTCAAGCTGCCTTGTACACTGAAATACACAGCCTGGGTACTAAGATCCCCAGACAATCAAATGGTTATTCCTTTATTTTAAAAAATGCCTAACTTCCCCCTTAAAATAGCTGTCTCTCTTTTGATTAAATAAACCCTGTAATTTATAAGATTACATATGTCAAATTTTGTGAAAACTCTGAAATTACCTCTGCAGGATCCCTAATTTAACACTGTGTGGTTGATTAACAGAATGGAATTGTGCACGCTCATGAACTGACTACATGTATTCTTGAGATTTTATCATTCTTTTTCTCCTTCCCTGTCCCTCTCTCTTCCCCCTTTCTCTCTTCTTCCCCTTCCCTTGTTCATCTCCCATTTCTCCTCTCCTCTGTCTTCTCACTTTCCCTAGAGCCCAGCTATGAGGATCTTAGGGAGAAAAGGAGAAAAAAGTTATCACCAGTGTAATACCTATTGTTTAAAACATATCATGGAATTAATATTATGCCAGATAGATGTGGAAAAATATCCCTCAGATGTTATATAACTTATATACATAATTCAGACAAGTGGTGGTCTTATAATTTGTGTAGTAGTTACCTAGTGGTTTATTTATTCATTTATACATTCAACAAAAATGTTCTTAGTTATCCTCGGTGTTCAAGCCCTGTTCTAGGAAAATGCAGTTGTCAACAAGATGAGTGGTGTCTCTGTGCTGATCCTGATTAGACATATATTTTTGAGAGATCAGTCAGTTTGAAAAAAGAACAGTAAACTAATACATAAAAGAGATTATGTAAATTGTGGAACACTGCAAAGAAAGTGAAGCAGAATAATTTGGCAGAGTGAAGTAGAGGATGTTGATGGAGAATGACAGTTTCAGACAAGGTGTATATAAAGAAGGCTTTTATGATAAAGTAATATTTCATCAGGGCTCTGAAAGCTCGAGGAACTCGGCAGGAGAAGATCTGGTGGAAGAGCATTCCATGCAGAGGAAATAGGAAATGCAGTTGCTGTGTGGTGAGCAAAGGAGAGTGTTTAGGCTGATGTCCGAGGTGAGGGCGGGAGGCCCATCACGTGACATGGAGAGGGCACCACTGTTAGGAGTTAAGGTTTCATTTTTTTCTGAAAATCTGGAAGTGAGTGATTCAGTGAGCAATAGAGTGTAGTTAACACTTAAAAATCACCCTATTTGACATGTGAAGGATGTTGTAAGACGGCGTTTTTGTTCAGTCACTCAGTCGTGTCTGACTCTTTGTGACCCCATGGACTGCAGCATGCCAGGCTTCCCTGTCCATCACCCACTCCCAGAGCCTGCTCAAACTCATGTCCATTGAGTTGGTGATGCCATCCAACCATCTCATCTCCTGTCATCCCCTCTCCTTCTGCCTTCAGTCTTTCCCACTTTCAGGGTCTTTTCTAATGAGTCAGCTCTGCACAGCAGGTGGCCAAAATATTGGAACTTCAGCTTCAACATCAGTCCTTCCAATGAATATTCAGGGTTGATTTCCTTTAGGACTGCCTGGTTTGATCTTCTTGCAGGCCAAGGGACTGTCAAGAGTCTTCTCCAACCCCACAGTTCAAAAGCATCAGTTCTTTGGTGTTCATCCTTCTCTATGGTCCAACTCTCACATCCATACATGATTACTGGGAAAAAAAAAAAACAAAAAACAAAAAAATAACATACCTTTGACTATACAAACCTTTGTCGCCAATGTCTCTGCTTTTTAATATGCTGTCTAAGTTTGTCAAACTTTAAGAAGATTATAAGCAGGAAAATTAAAAAGCAGACAAACAATATGCTGCAGGTGAAAGAAATCAAAGATCTGGAGACTTACCTGATAAACTTAGATCAAGTAAAATTATATGAAGCTTCAAGACTAAGCCAAAAACACTTTAGAACAACATTTTAATAAAGTAAGAAATTGTCTAGGAAGAAAGGAAACACCAAGTGCTGGAATCACTGCACCATGAACTCTTTTAACACCTCGAATTTTGAACCATGTGAACATATTACTTATACAAAAAATAAACTAAATAAAAATATTCATATATGTGTCTTTTAAATAGAAAATATAAGTTAAAATCAACCTCATGTATATCCACCCATACATACACTCTTGATTTTTCTTCTCACATTTTAAGCTTCATTACTTTCTTTAAAGAAGCTACTTTGTGGCTTGCCAAACAAAAATTCCATTTTCTTGGAAATCAAGTAAACAACGTGTTTCTGATAAATAAAACCATAGATTAAAGTACTGAGACGTGTTT
>SJYQ01000233.1:298121-330116 GCA_006410935.1 Redunca redunca | reverse complement strand
GACGTGTTTGCTCATTTCAAGTATGTTATAGAAATGGAACCATACAGTATGTGTTATTTTGAGACTCTCTTTTTTCACTCAACATGATTCTTGCAAGATTTATCCAGGTGCTGTGAGTATCAATAATCTGTTTTTTTTTTTTTTATTGCTGAGTAGTATTCCACAATGTTGATGTACCACAGTTCGTTTAATCATTTGCTCACTGAAGGATATCTGAGTCCTTTCTAGCTTAAGGATTTTATGAACAAAGCTAGTATGAACACTTGTATTCAGATTTTTTTTGTGAACATAAAAATTTATTTATCTTGGATAAATGCCCCCAAAGTGAAACTTCTAGATTGTATAGTGGTTGCATGGTTAGTTTTCTAAGAAATTGCCAAACAGTTTCTTAGGTTGTCTGCAGAGTTGGACTGTGAAGAAAGCTGAGTGCTGAAGAATTGATGCTTTTGAACTGTTGTGTTGGAGAAAACTCTTGAGAGTCCCTTGAACTGCAAAGAGATCCAACCAGTCCATCCTAAAGGAGATCAGTCCTGGGTGTTCATTGGAATGACTGATGCTAAAGCTGAAACTCCAGTACTTTGGCCACCTCATGCAAAGAGTTGACTCACTGGAAAAGACTCTGATGCTGGGGGGGATTGGGGGCAGGAGGAAAAGGGGATGACAGAGGATGAGATGGCTGGATGACATCACTGACTCAATGGACGTGAGTTTGAGTGAACTCCAGGAGATGGTGATGGACAGGGAGGCCTGGCGTGCTGCAATTCATGGGATCACAAAGAGTCGGACACGACTGAGCGACTGATCTGATCTGCAGCATTTTGCATTCCTACCACCAATGCACAAGCAATTCAGTTTTTCCACATCTTTGCCAGTAGTTAGTGTTATAACCATATCTGTAGTCATTCTGATAGAAGGAAGAGTAACAATAAATAATTGTTTTAATTTGTATTTGTTTAATGGTTAGTGGTCTTGAAAGGGTTTCTATGTCCTTATTTGTCATCTCTATATCCTCTTTGGGGAAATTACTGTTCATGTCCTGTGCCCATATTTTAACTGGATTTTTTTTTCTGTTGAGTTTTGAGAGTTCCACTTCCCATTATCTGCCTGTACATCCTCAACGTAAGATGGGCAATGGGAAGACATGACAGAATAGTCCCATTAAAAAGATACACAGGTCACTGATTTTACTTATCTAAAGGGACATTTGTGCTTCCCAGGTGGCTCAGTGGTACAGAACTAGCCTGCCAATACAGGAACTGCAGTAGATGCGGGTTTAATACTTGGGTCAGGAAGATGCCTTGGAGAAGGGAATGGCTACTCACTCAGTATTCTTGCCTGGAAAATTTGATGGACAGAGGAGCCTGGCAGGCTACAGTCCATGGGGTCACAAAGAGTCAGATATGCCTGAGGACACAGTAGAATATTTCTCTCTTGTTCTACCTTCCCTCAGTCCATCTACTTTCCCTTAGCCCCTCAACCTCTGAATACATCTTTTGTATTGATATATTTTGAATAATCTAGTCAAGAAAAAAGCACTTTACACAAACTATGTTCTGACTACGGAATTTCCTCATACTTTTATATGTTTTTCTGTATAGTCACTCTGTTTTTCTGTATAGATTTTCACATATTAAGTGCTTGATGAATGATAAATGAATTGATCAATATTTATTGAGTAATAACACATAAATTGAGAGGGAAGTAAAATTAGACACACTAAACTCACTACTACTTTGGGACGCAGAGACGAATACATATTTAATATACAGCAAATTAACATAATTTTCCTCTAATTGACATGGATTAATTAGCTTTTCAATACTGACACATGCAGAAATCTGAAAGGCTAAAAGAGTCTGCTCTATTTTTAAACAGGTAGGCTCTATTGGGCCATTTTCTCCAGAACACGACTTTGTTCAAGATGACTCTAAAAACCCTCTTGTTCTCAGGTCATGCATTAGAGTGGAGCAAGCATATTTGTACTCACACAGATCTGGATTTTGGTACTTAAAAATATATCTGGGACTTTGAAAACTTAAATTCTCTGAGCTGCAGTTTATTCAGTGACAAATTCACACATAAACTAAGCTCATGATTTTAATGTTTAGAAGCTAGATGGATCAGTGGGCAAAGAAAGTTTAAAAGGGGAGGACAAGAATGTTGCTTCAGTCGTGTCTGACTCTGTGCGACCCCAAAGACAGCAGCTCACCAGGCTCCCCCGTCCCTGGGATTCTCCAGGCAAGAACACTGGAGTGGGTTGCCATTTCCTTCTCCAGTGCATGAAAGTGAAAAGTGAAAGTGAAGTCGCTCAGTCGTGTCCGACTCTTAGTGACCCCATGGACTGCAGCCCACCAGGCTCCTCCGTCCATGGGACTCTCCAGGCAAGAGGACTAGACTGGCTTGCCACTGCCTTCTCTGAGATAGTATGACATTTGATTTTTAATTATGTGCAGCTATGAACAGTTGGTGGAAGACTGTGGGCAGTGGATGTGTCCACATGCCCAAATGGGGGCAAGTTTTGACTTGTAGGTGGCCAAAGTCAAGACAGAAACAGAGGGGAGGAAATAGGAGTTTCTGAAGTGCAAGCCCTTTCATTAACCAGCTGGTTGATGCAGAAAACCATGGTCACCAGTGACTCCTGCCCTTTAATTAATTAATCAATTAATCAATCATTACTCTTTTAAGATGAAATGTACAGATTTTATACTATTTGTTGACTTCAACCACTGTATACACCCATGCCTCACTACCCCAAATGTGACATATGATGAAACTCCCCTCCTAATCCTTTCCATCAATTAACCCTTATCACTGAACTAAGCACTTGCAGTCGTTTCTAATTTTATCATCATTATATATCTATAGATTGGTACTGTTATGTCTATTTGTAAAAGAGAAGTTCAAATTTGACTCCATATTGAATCTGTTTCTTGTACTTTAACCTCTGTAATTCTACTGATTTTGTTATAAGTTAAAATTATTGACTGGGCTTCCCAGGTGGCACTAGTGGTAAAGAACCCGTCTACCAATGCAGACTAAGAGACACAGGTTCAATCTCTGGGTCAGGAAGAGCTTTTGGAAGAGGCCATGGCAAACCACTTCAGTATTCTTGCCTGGAGAATCCCCTGGACAGAGGAGCCTGACAGGCTACAGTCCATAGGGTCACAAAGAGTCAGACATGACTGAAGTGACTTAGCACACATGCAAAAACATTGTCTCTTAGCCTGAAATATACAAGATGGCCCCTTCTCAAAACTCTGACCTTTAAATGTACTTTTCCATTCACATAGAGATAAAAAGTTGTAGAACACAGAATAAGATTTGCTTTGTAGGTTTATAGGAGGTTTACAGGAATACTGTAAAGCTGAGCACTGAAGAATTGATACTTTTGAACTGTGCTGTTGGAGAAGACTCCTGAGAGTCCCTTGGACTGCAAGGAGATCAAACCAGTCCATCCTAAAGGAAATCAGTCCTGAATATTCATTGAAGGACTGATGCTGAAGCTGAAACGCCAATACTTTGGCACCTGATGTGAAGAACAGACTCATTGGAAAAGACCTTGATGCTGGGAAAGATTGAAGGCAGGAGGAGAAGGGGACAACAGAGGATGAGATGGTTGGATGGCATCACCAACTCAATGCACATGAGTTTGAGCAAGCTCTAGGAGGTGGTGATGGACAGGGAGGCCTGGCGTGCTGTAGTCCATGGGGTCACAAAGAGTCGGACACAACTGAGCAACTGAACTGACTGA
The DNA here is from genome assembly GCA_006410935.1 of Redunca redunca. Classification (NCBI taxonomy): domain Eukaryota; kingdom Metazoa; phylum Chordata; class Mammalia; order Artiodactyla; family Bovidae; genus Redunca; species Redunca redunca. The sequence continues at coordinate 326,365 of SJYQ01000233.1, read as the reverse complement.
ACAGGAACACTGTGACCTGACCTAGCTGAACGGTTGTAAGAACAAAGAAGACCAGAACCAAGAAGTTTACACCAACCAACCACACCCCTCTCCCCTTTTAGTGTAAGAGAAGCCCGATTTCTAACTTAGGGAAGATGATTCTTTGGGACACTAGGCTACCGTCCTCATGGTCCGCTGACTTTTCTAAAGCTGCTATTTCTTACCCCAACAACTCCTCTCCTAATTTACTTGCCTGTCATGGCAAGAAGTACGAGCTTGGATTTGTTAACACATTTTAAAGATAAGGATATTGCCCAGGTTCATGTAGCTAGTAACTGGTAAATCAGGATTCTAAACGTATATCTTATTGCAAAGCATTTGTAATTTGGCTTTCAAAGAATTTGGTTGGGTGACAATGATTCAGTGGTGTTAATGGTGAAAGACTGATGGAGATGTTATGATGACCACAATTGCAGTGTTGGTGAGATGGGGTAAGCGGAACATTCAGAGTACACTTATAATTAGGCCAGAACAGTTAGTGTGTCTTCAGTGAATAAGCAGCTCTAAACATCTACAGACTATGGATACTAAGTTCAGTAACACTTTACCTAACTTCAATGAGTTTATGGTCCTCTGATGGAGAAAACAAATATATTCAGTCAACTAAATACTTTAAGAAAATATTAGTGTTCAGTGCTATATAAGTATCTCAATTGAGTGAATATTTTGTCTGACTTTTATGGGCTGAGCATGATGCTGGGTGCTCAGAAAGCAGAAAAGAGGTGCTCATGGCACAGTGGGAAACAAAGAATGGAGGAAAGGGCCACATGCTGGAAAAGGGAGAGCGACCAGCCACGTGTTGTGAGCTGCATGGCCCCAAGGTGAATTCATATGGGAGTCAGCAGAGCGAGAGGACTTTATTTGCCAGGAAAAGAAGCAGCATGAAAACCTGTCCAAGCACCCGAGATCAAAGACATGACAAGTAAAAAGCTAGGGAAACATGAAATAGCATGACACGTTTCAGTAATGTCTAAAAACTCAGTGTGCTGGCCGCAGGCATAAGGGAAAAGCAGACAAAGTTAAGACTTGAAAGCTAACCAGGGTCCCTGCCACAAAAGCCTCTTCTGCTGTTTTTCTGAGGATGAACTTCATCTTCAGGTACCACTGTAGGCCACTGCAGGATTTTAAGAACAAGGTGGACATGGGAGGGTTTGTCACATCACTCTCCAAGAACATGCTTCTTCCATGTACAGGCAGGGAGAACTCCTAGCCACGGGAGAGACCTTGACTTTCTTTCTTTTTTTGGCTGTGCCTCACAGCATGAGGGCTGTTAGTTCCCAGATCAGGGATCGAACCCATGCCTTCTGCAGAGAAGTCTTAACTCACTGGATAGCCAAGGAAATCCCAAGGCCCTCACTGTTGATGCTAGTATACCACATGTCTAACAGATCTGGCATAAAATATGCAGAGCGGTTTACTTAGTCATTCAACAAATAACGTACATATTATGTGTTTACCACTGTAGTAAATTCTTGTGTGTTTAACTTGTTTGGAGTTATGTTCCAAAGCAGATAGACAAATGCAAGCACAAAATAGTTTACATTTTCTTAATGCCCAGACATTACCCTCCTGGCTACACCTTTGTTTTATGTTGTCTCTTCATCTAGAATTTTAAAAATGCAACCCAGTGTATGAAGCCTTTTGAGTACATGGATTTTGGTGTGAAACATGCTTCACTTGAATCCCATGCCCAAAATAACTCAACTGAGGTATCACCTAGAGCTTTTACTTCACCCCTGTAAGCTGTGGTGTTGGCTTAGTAGCTAAGTCATGAGTTGTGTCCAACTCTTGCGACCCCGTGGACTGTAGCCTGCCAGACTCCTCTGTCCATGGGATTCTCCAGGCAAGAATACTGGAATGGGTTGCCATTTCCTTCTCCAGGGGATCTTTCTGACACAGGGATAGAATCCATGTCTCCTGCATTGCAGGCAGATTCTTGACCAACTGAGCTATGCAGGAAGCCCTAAGCTCTATAGTTCCTTCATTTGCAAAACATAGATTAAAATAAAACATAATTGTAAGGATGTACAAAACAAAGCTTCCCACATAGCTCAGTTGGTCAAGAATCTGCCTGTAATGCAGGAGACCCAGGTTCTATCCCTGGGTTGGGAAGATCCCTTGGAGAAGGAAATGGCAACCCACTCCAGAATTTTGCTCGGAGAATCCCATGGACAGAGGAGCCTGGCAAGCTAAAGTCCGTGGGGTCACAAGAGTTGGACACATCTGAGCAACTAAACCATCACCACCAAACAATTCCTTTAAAGCACTGAGTACCTATCTGGCACATAGCAGATGATCATGTTGGCCACAGTCATTACTTTCTTGCTAGTTAGACTACTGACATCTTCTTCTAGTTGTTCTTATCCCTACTGTATTTCCCTACATTTGAACTCTATAGCTTTCTTGTGATTGTCCTTCTGAAAGATCTGCATTAATATTTCCTGCTCTCAAAATTTCAATGATCCTCCTTTACCAGTAGAATACACAATCCAACCTCAGTCTTCTTCATTATTATGACAAAGTTCCGTATAGTCTAAGCTATGGTTTTTCCCATAGTTATGTATGGATGTGAGAGTTGGACCATAAAGAAGGCTGAACACTGAAGAATTGATGCTTTTGAACTGTGGTGCTGGAGAAGACTCTTGAGAGCCCTTTGAACTGCAAGGAGATCAAACCAGTCAATCCTAAAGGAAATCAGTCCTGAATATTCATTGGAAGGACTGATGCTGAGGTTGAAGCTCCAGTGCTTTGACCACCTAATGAGAAGAGCCGACTCATTGGAAAAGACCCTGATGCTGGGAAAGATTGAGGGCAGGAGGAGAAGGCGATGACAGAGGACGAGATGGTCGGATGGCATCACTGACTCAATGGGCATGAGCTTGAGCAAGCTCTGGTAGATAGTGAAGGATAGGGAAAGCTGGTGCTGTCCATGGGGTCCAAAGTGTTGGACACAACTGAGCCACTGAACAGCAACATTCATTTTATACCGTGTTCTAAAATGAACAAACTATTGTTACATAAACCCCGTCAAGTTTCCTGAAGCAAGCTGTTCTTTCTTAAAACTTCCCCCATGTTCTTTTTCTTGAAATCCTATTCTACTATTTTTCATGTCCTCTTGTCTTCAACTAAAAGCACCTCTATTCTCCTAAATTATCATAGCATCCTATACACTATGTTCCCCCAGTGATATCTGTTATATATATATTTGTTTTTCTTGGGATAGTGCTTTCGTGAGTTCATGCTATTTGAATTAATGATGACGATAATGCACATCTCTTGTGAGTATCTACACTTTTTTCCAAATTTGTAACCTACAATATCTCTAATGTTCACACACTTCCCTGATATAAATATCAGGGCTCCATTGATCATAAGGTGTAGGGATTTTAGGTAACTTTCCAAGATCACCCAGTAAGGGGAAAAAGTAGGTTTCCAGCTCATGCCTGATTTTAAAGCTCATTCCATTGTACGAACTTGTTCACAGTGAACCTTCTGCTTTGGCTAGATTACAGATACTTTGAAGTCAGGAGAAGTATTTCCCTCCACTCTGCATATCCTCCAGGCCCTGAGTCTATTTTTCAACACGGAGTTAGCCACCGAGTCGTGCGTGTTATTTCAAACACTGCTGTCAGCAGCTCTGAGACAGCTATTATCTTTGCTATTTGAACTCACGTATGGAAATGGAGACAAAGAGGGTTACAGTGACTGAGTAACCTGTTGTTGATGACACAGAAAGTAAATGGCAGTGGCAGGATATGAAGAAAACCGGGAAGTTCAGTGAGACACAACTGTGCGCTGGGCAACAGCTTAGGGAGCTGGATGCTGAGAAGCCGTCCCAGCCCTGGACACAAAGCCCTCTGGGTCTAGGAACACAGGAGGTGTGTGGGGAGAGCCAAAAAGATGCTTTAAAAGACTGAGAGAAGTGTTTGGGCTCCAACCAGCAAATCCCCTGTCTTAGCGAGGGCTGCATCAGATTAGGTCATGCATTTTGACAGTTCCACTCAATTTTATCCAATTTTCTCCTGAAGTTTGAAACGTACAAGATTACATAGGGGATGTTATGAAAAATGTCTATTTTTACATTTAATTTGCACTTACCAAGCTGAGAATTTTTAGGAGACCTAACTTTGCCTCACAGAAAATCCTCTCTAAGTCGTTTTAGGCCTTTTTATTCTTGGGAACCATCTGGTGAGAAACCTGGGTTCTTAGTTGGAAACTTTTCCTTTATCCTGTTTCTTTTATTTATATCATTTTTCTTCCTTTCTATTTTATGACTCCAGACAAATGCACTTCCTTTCTTCACTTCCTTCATCTCTCTAGCAATGCCTTCCTCTCTTTATTGGCTGATATGAATATATTTATGAATATTAGCAGAGAATCAATTAGTATTAGAAGAATGGTCTATTAAGAAACCTATGGACTTTGGAGATAAATAGACTGTGATTCAAATATCAACTCCACTGCTGCTGCTGCTGCTAAGTTGCTTCAGTCATGTCTGACTCTGTGCAACCCCACAGATGGCAGCCCACCAGGCTCCCCCGTTCCTGGGATTCTCCAGGCAAGAACACTGGAGTGGGTTGCCTCCTCCCTCCATGGGATTTTCCAGGCAACTACTTTATAGAAAATTAGCCTTAAGTAAGCTCTAGAACAGGCTCTGACATAATCTATTAACCTATAAAATGCAAATACTAGAATTTATGTACACAGTAGTATCTTATAAAAAATGAAAATACAGTGAAGAACTATGGTGTCAGGTACAAGGAACAGTCAACAAATGAAAGTTGTACTTATTTTTGTTATTTAGTTGCTATCACTATGCTATTTATATTTATAGAATCCATGGAGCTGCTAGATAATGTCATACATTTCTGGACAAGGAATACAGTTCAGTGCTACTGTTGCTAAGGTTGTGAGTGCCATGTACAGAAGATGTCTTTAGACACAAATGAATGTTTTTCTGGCCAGTAGTGTTTGTCTCCCAGTGTGCTTCTAGGGTAATGGACCAAGAATTAAGGGCATCAATTTTCCCATCTCTTAGACTAGAATCACTGCCCAAGGATGTCTCTTGCTTATACTTTATCAGGTAACACTTATCAGATGGCCACAGAATCACATTCACTTTCTGAATAGTTCCTTGCTTACATCCTCTAGTCTAAATACAATGTGAGGTATGAGTAATTTTATTTAATTTTAAAAAGTACTATAACTTTAATTAATCTGCTTTCTTATTTGTAGGTATTTGGAATGTAGACTAATCAAATATCACCACTTTGCAGAGTTTCTGAGTAGCTCCTAGCCCTTCCCTTGGTTTCCTAGAAGCTGTTTTTCCTTCTGCAGGACCGGCCAGTGTCTCTCTACGGCATAATGGAAACCTGGATTTAGTCCCTTCTTATGTCTTGCAAATTCTTCCCCTCAGACATTGGAGGATGTCCAGTAGAGCCTTTCTCTTTTTAAACTCTTTCTGATTTCATGGCAAAAAATCTATTTCTCTCTGCCAGTGACATAGAAGCACATTTCCTCCTAAAAATATAAAGGAAAACACAATTTTCTACCATTAGAGTTATTTTCTACTAGAAACAATTAATTTAATCTAATAAGTTTCCTTGCAGTCTACATAGGAGATCCATATCCTTCCTATTAAATTGACTGACCTTATTACTCACAAAATTATAACCCTGACTAATGGCAAGTTCCTTTCTGTTTTTAGTCATCTGGTGTTACTGGTACTACGTCCAAAGAGTTTGTTTGTAAATCTCACATAACTTATCAGCCCCTGATAGCAACGGCGACAGTTTCAGCTCATCCTGATACATCTACATAATTCAATAAGACATCATTTATTAAACATTCACTCTGTGCCAAAGTCTTTGCTAGCAGGAGAAATAAAGCACTGTATCAAACAGCTAAGCAACTCAAATACTGGGCAGACACCACGTGCCATGGTCCCTGGAATTTTTAAATGGGAAAAAAGCATCAATTCCCTTTGTATCAGCTTTCTGCCCAGAGGTTTCATACACAGCACTCAAAACTGAGAGCAATTCTGGCATATTTGGTACCATATGTCCTAGGCTTGGGGCTTTTCAAGTGGCGCTAGAGGTAGAGGACGCACCTGCCAATGCAGGAGACATAAGAGACACTGGCACGATCCTTGGGTAGGGAGGATGCCCTGGAGGAGGGCATGGCAATCCACAGAGAAGGGTGAAGGGCTACAGTCCATAAGGTTGCAATGAGTCAGACACAACTGAAGCAACTTAGCACGTGTACATGCGTGCTTAAGTTTTATCACTCTTTTTCAGTACATGGTAGATGATTCATTCCTGCATAAAATGAATACCAGGCTCCTCCCTCCATGGGATTTTGCCAAACAAAAATGAACTGAAAAACACTGAAGAAAGAAAAGAGTATTAACTACTCAAAGCAAAAACATAAATATTTTTTTAGACCTTGATCAATAAAAAGCCAATGATTTCCTGGTCCAAATGTCATTCTGTTCTTTAGGTAGGCATCCCATAGAGGAGGGCTTCCCAGGTGGCACTAGTGGTAAAGAACCTGCCTCCCAATGCAGGAGACATTAGAGATGTGGGTTTGACCCCTGGGTCAGGAAGATCCCCTGCAGGAGGGCATGGCAATTCACTCCTTTATTTTTGCCTTAGGAAATCCCATAGACAGAGGAGCCTGAGGGGCTACGGTCCATGGGGTCACAGAGAGTTGGACACGACTTTAGTGACTTAACAACAGGATATGTATTTATAGATGATATAGAAAGTAAAGAACCCAGATTACTGATAATTTACCTTTATTTGCTCAGATTATGTTTTGTTCACCAGAATATCTCCCTGGGCAAAATCACAGAAGGACAGCAAAGCATTCCCCATTAATCACCTCTGTTCTTCACAGCACTGGTGCAGGGAACATAGCCATCTGGGCCACATTTCATGTCCGAGGGCACTTTTTCACCTGAGGCCACACTGGTGACCACTCACTGTCCTGGACAGAATCCAGGTCTCCTGGATGCAGCCTTTCCCAATGTCCAGCTCTGCCTGCTGGGGACTCATTCTCTGGTCTGTTCTTCTAATGACCTAAGCCATCCGCATGTCCATGGCTAGAGGCACTTCAAATACAACCAGCAGCAGCTTGAGCGACTGTGCACAAATTCCCACTTTCTCCTATCCCTTTTGAATTTGCTCCCACACGGTCTTCACTGGGTCCCTAACATGTTTAGATTTATAACCCAGTGAGCTCTCATTCGGTTGCCATTTGCGCTCAGTAATCTGCTTTCAGACAGGCTTTGAGGAGAGAAGGATGAGCAACCCCGCTGCTCTGCCCTGTGGAAGGTGCTGGCTCACCACCCAGTCTTCAGACCCTTCTCCTCCAGGGAGCCGGGAGAGATAGCCAAACTCTTAAATATTCATTTTTTATACAGAATACTTTTGTGTTTTACTGTGACATGCTAATTTAGTATTGCAAGTCCCTTGTCTCTCTCACCCCATTGAAATAATCACTCTCATCACTCTCTTTTAGTATGATACTATTCATTTTGTAAGCTGCTTTCACATACATTAGTTATTCTAAGAGTCGCAAACACCTCATGAGACACAGGGCCACAGTAAATTTGGAAAGTAGATGGAAATAAACCTATTCGTAAGTAGCTACCCTAACACAAGAGTAGTAATAATGCTGTTGCTGCTGCTGCTGAGTCCAACTCTGTGCGACCCCATAGACGGCAGCCCACCAGGCTCCCCTGTCCCTGGGATTCTCCAGGCAAGAACGCTAGAGTGGGTTGCCATTTCCTTCTCCAATGCATGAAAGTGAAAAGTGAAAGTGAAGTCGCTCAGCCGTGGCGGACTCTTGGCGACCCCATGGACTGCAGCCTACCAGGCTCCTCCCTCCATAGGATTTTCCAAGCAAGAGTACTGGAGTGGGTCACCAGTAATGAGGGATCACTAAATTTTTATTCATGTGTGTGCATTTTTTTCTATTGATTTTATTTAACATTATGTAAGTTCTTTCTTCTTTGTACTATATAAAACTTAATGTTAATTATGATTCTAATTTCAGTAAATCTATAATTTCCCACTATACTAGCTGCTTTACACACTATCAATTCACTTTTAATAAATACCATTAAACAGATAATGTTTTTCTTATTTTGCAAATCAGAATGTTAGGTTTCAGAGAGATTGAATAACTTATTCAAGATAACTTAATTTTGTGCTATTAAAGAAACCAATTTTTCTCAATGTTAATTTTCATGTGCACTTCATTTTTGCTACTAAATATAACACCAAAATGACCTTCATAGAGTGGATTCTTTTTTTCTTCCTTTGTTTTAATTCCTTAAGTTCATTTCCAAAATCAATATCACCAGATCAATATATATGCATGTATATATACTTTTTAACTTTACTGATGGAGACTGAAGAATAAAATGCTCCAAGCTAACCAGTGATAATTTATACTTCTACCAGCCATTCATTTCACAGAACAATTGCTAGATTAGTTTGAAACATGTTGCCCCATTTTTTTTCTTCTAATTTTCATTCCTTTGAGCACATTTTTTTTCAAGTGCACTTAAGAATTCATATTTTTTCTTGCCTGTATCAATCCTTTACCACTTGCTTATTTACAGAAAACTTGCAATTATAGTCTAAGAGTCGTGTATGCGCATGTGTATGTGCAGAAGTGAGAGAAAAGTGTGATGATCCCCTTCGGAGGATGCATTTACTGCTCAGCACCCATCCCCATCTCCTGCTCCAACACCTGATCTGCCTTTAGGAGCCCTGATCCTTCCACACTAGGTCCATGTGCCGTGGATGCCACTGGCATTGGGCCCTGCATGTTCCTAGCAATGGTAACGGGGTGAGACCAGAGAGCCATAGTCAAGACTGGGGTTACGGAAGACCTGCTCAGAAGGAACTATTGGGAAATAAGTTCTCTGGAGCACCTGAGCCAGGAAACACTGTCTCAGAATTCATGGTGGCATTTTTTTTTTTCCTTCAAGGAAAGTTTTCCTGGGAGTAAAGCCATCATTGAGAAGAGTAAAATAAAAACAGAGAAAGAGGCAGCGTAGGAAGTCCCGGATTCTGCTAAGACTGAAACTAATCCCAAATGTGATCTTTCCGGCCATGTGAGACTCTAATTTGTGTCAGTTGATCTGAATCCTGTCACTCACAATCAAATACTCCATCTGAGTCTATCTGCCTGCTTTCTGTTCACTGCCCTCGCTGGTTCCAAGAGAACCATTTGTCTAAACCATGCTTCTCACTGGGTCCCATCTACTGCCTGTCGCTCTTTCCATTTCCTTTGTCAAGGGTTTACTCGTGGGTTATAAAGCCCATCCTGGGAGTCCTCAGAAAAGAGCTCCCAACTGAGGATAATTCCCATTCCTGCTGACTTCTTAAATTTCTTGCTTCAGGTTGCCCTTCCTGGCACACCATTTTTTTTTTTTTTTTAATCTGAGTCCTATGACCCTGCCTAGAAATTCTCACAGGTGGTGGCTGAAAGTCAACATTCCAAGTTGTTTAACTCCCCGTGCTGTGTATTACTGATCACTAGCTCAGTAGCATCCGACTCTGTGACCCTCTTAGCCCACCAGTCTTCTCTGTCCAGGGGATTTCCCAGGTGAGAACACTGGGGTGTGTTGCCATTTCCTCCTCCAGGGAAACTTCCTGACCCAGGGACTGAACCCACATCTCCTGTCTCCTGAGTGTCCTGCATTAGCAGGCAGATTCTTTACCACTGAGCCACCTGAGAAGCCCAGCCCAGTTGCAGTCATGCCCTAAGTGCAGAATTCCATATCAATAGTCAGGACAGATTTCCTTGTGTCACCACTAGCTTAAACTTCCAAGTAGGTAGAAAATACTCAAAAATACTTTTGTGACTGAATGATTGCATAGATCAATTTTACTCATATTCTGGCATAGTTCAACCATCCTAAAGAGGAAAACACTGTTTTACATTTGACATATTCATATGATACTATGTGAAGAATACCAGGTGTATTTGGCACTAAACTTTATTGATGTGAATTTTATTAATATGTATTATTCACAGCTTTTGCTCATGGCTTGCACAGCTAAAGCTATTGCTGAACTTTAAGCTTCCAAATAAACAAGATTCATATTCAAAGGTCACAGTGATCATGACCACCAGAATACTTCAAAAAAATAAGTGATTCCATCCAATTATGGTCACACGCAGGTGAAAGGCAAACGATTAAGAAACTGAAGTAAACGTGTTCTTCCTCAGAACCATCCTTTAGATTGAACAGATACTAGGTCTGGAATAGAAATGTCTTTCTGACCAAGTCCTGCTGGGAATAAACTCAGTTTAGAATTAACCTAATACTGTCTCAGCCTTAATCACATTGTCTTTTTTTGATGTCATTCTCTGGTTCTTTTAGGGAAGCTTAGTTGTACTCAGGGACATGTAATTCCTCCTTAACTCTTTTTATCCGCAGACTTTCATATCTCAAATTTTGTTAATTGACAGCAGAAGTTTTTTTTTAATAAAATGAGGGGAAAATGTTTTTTCCTTATTTCCTTCATTAATGTTTCTGGTAAGCACCTTAAAAACAAGATAACATTCTGTCTGCCACTTACCTCCCCTTCCCTTCCCTCTTGGTAAGCTGCCAAGTTCTTTCCCCCTTCTGTATACTTGGCTTCAGACATAGAGATCAACTTCTGGGCTGATTTTGGGGGTTAATATCTCTTAATTATTTTCTTTGATTCATATCTTATAATGGTGATGTCACAAGAATATATGATTTGAAACTAAAAACTTTGGATTCAAAGTCAAGCTTAATTTTTATGATTAGTTTACTCACTAATCTCTGAATATCTCTTCATCTGGAAAAAAGATTTTACAGTACTTAAATTATATAATGACGTCATTTCTGCCCTTCATACTGAACATGAACATTACGGAGGCCAGAAACCCTGTCTTCTTTGCATATCTGCTGTTCAGCTGTGCTTGCTCAGTTGTGACTGTTGCTGCTGCTGCTGCTGCTAAGTTGCTTCAGTCGTGTCCGACTCTGTGCGACCCCCTAGATGGCAGCCCACCAGGCTCCCCTGTCCCTGGGATTCTCCAGGCAAGAACACTGGAGTGGGCTGCCATTTCCTTCTCCAATGCATGAAGGTGAAAAGTGAAAGTGAAGTCGCTCAGTCGTGCCCTACTCTTAGGGATCCCATGGATTGCAGCCTACCAGGCTCCTCCGTCCATGGGATTTTCCAGGCAAGAGTACTGGAGTGGAGTGCCATTGCCTTCTCCAGTCGTGACTAGTAATGCATATAGTTGTTACTGCCACTTTGTAAATATAGGTGTTGCCATGAATGACATGAGGACAGAAATTCATCAAACAGGGTTTATGTCATTTCACTTATTCTTTAATAGCACTGAGAATAGTTCACACATAAAATCTACATAATACCTTTTATTTGCTTTATTGAAAAGGCTGTGTTTTTTTTTTCAGACTGCCTCAGTTCACTCATACACACATTTACACATATATACACCTTGCTTGTAAGTATCTTATAATTATAGATTACAGACTAATTAGGGTGTTACTTATGCCTGAAGATTATATACTAATTATATGTTAAGTTATTATGGGAAACCTGGCAAAAGCAATGTGAGCAATGACTGTAAAATTATAAGTGGATGCTGTTTCATTTTATGATTATTTGTATCATATGAAATAACAAGTAGCCACATATCAAACCAGAAGGGTGTTGTGAATCTGTTACCCATGTCCTTTCAATATTGCCGAGCCCTCGTAATGCCAGAAGCACAGCTTGCTTTGGTTTCAATGACAGTGGCCTTGGAGGCAGAGCAGAATTTAGAATTTATGCCTATGATAAAGCAAGTGCAAGCTGCCTTGTGAAACCTCAGAGATGCCTGATTTGGAGCTTGGGGATAAATGGGGAGGAAGGAACTAAGGGGTAATCATGAGTTACTGGGTAAAACTGTTAGTTTTCTAATCATCATCAACATCATCATCATACTAACAAATATTTTCAGAATAAATAATAAAATAGTAGTAGCAATTTGCGCTTCTTCTGTGCCAAGCACTGTTATAACACTTTTACATATTACCTCATCACACCCTCCCGTCAGTCCTGTAAGTGTCATTCTATGAATTATAATCTTTTTGTTTCAGAGATGAGGGACTAAGAGAGAGAGAGACTTTGAACCTAGTCCCACAAAGCGTAGGACAAGGACAAGGATGCTAGTTGCCCATTCTCCCTCAGTTTCTTCCCCCTTGGCTTGAAGCACGTGACAACAAAGCACATCTCTATTTCCTTTCCTCCAGTGTCTAGAAGGGGAAACACTTAACCTGTTCGGATCCGGAGCTTCTTGCTCCTTTGACTCTGCTTGCTTTCTCTTTCCTCTTCTGGTGACATCCAATTGGTTTACAAATGTTGAGATTTTTCTCACTTCAAAAAACATCCTTGCATACTACTTCTCCATAAATCTGCTGCTGCTGCTGCTGCTGCTAAGTAGCTTCAGTCGTGTCCAAATCTGTGCAACCCCATAGACGGTAGCCCACCAGGCTCCCCCGTTCCTGGGATTCTCCAGGCAAGAGCGATAGAGTGGGTTGCCATTTCCTCCTCCAATGCATGAAAATGAGAAGTGAAAGTGAAGTTGCTCAGTTGTGTCCGACTCTTAGCGACCCCATGGACTGCAGCCCACCAGGTTCCTCCCTCCATGGGATTTTCCAGGCAAGAGTACTGGAGTGGGTCACCAGTAATGAGGGATCTCTAAATCAGCTGGTCTATCTAATTCCTATTCTACATCAACATTATATAAGAAGGGTCCTATTCACATCATCCGCTTTGCCCTGTAACATCTACTGTCTCCATGCTCAGGCGATAAGTCGTGTCTGACTCTTTTGTGACCCCATGGATTGTGGCTGGCCAGATTCCTTCATCCATGGGATTGCCCAGGCAAGAATATTGGAATGGGTTGCCATTTCCTCCTTCAGGGGACCGTCCTGACCCAGGGATCAAACCTGCATCTCCTACATCTGCCGCATTGGCGAGCAGACTCTTTACCTGCTGAACCACCTGGGAGGCCCTCTGTCTCCACGGACTCATGGTCTCTGGGTGTCATCTTCTAGTTCACTATGTTTTAATGCAGTCTCCTGTGGGACACACAACTCTGTTTTTGTGAGGATCCCCGTGCTTTACTTACGAGTCCTATGTGTCTCCTGAGCTCCTTCCTCTTCCTGAACTACTGTGATTTCCCCTGCTGGATGTTACATTTTCTCACTGTTTTATTCTAAGTCCCTAATATGCTTCCTGGCAGATAATAGATGCCTGATACTAGCTGAATGAATAGAGAGTAGAATGAAAAACGCATCCTGAAGGTGAAAATTTGCTTTTATTTTTCATGTTCTGAGATGATATTTGTTCACTGGCTTTTGTTTGTTCCTGTCTCCTGACAACAGAATGCATCCTCCACGAGGAGAGAAACTGGTGTGACTTATTCATACTTTCCGCCTCAATGTCCAGAATAACCTGCCAGGCAGTGGGTGCTGAATAAATATGTGCTCAACTAGGACAGGAATGTACCTTGTCAAAAGTGGAAACAAGCCAACCAACCTACAGAAAGCAGTGCATGAAGATGAGGAAGCTGTTAAAGAAAAGTGAGAGGAGCAGAGAGACAGAAGAAGAAAGAGGATGGAGTGGTATCCTCTGTCGAGGACCACATGTGTCTGACTCTATGTGTGGAAGTGACTCTCGTCACACAGTGATGTGTGTTTGTATGTAGAACCATCGTGTTAGACTGTGTGTGGTGAGACAGCTGCCATGTCATACTGTGTCTGAGTGTTTGTATCTGTGCTAAGGTGTAACAGTGAATACTAGTTAGTTTCCACAATCAATGTACAGGGAATGGAAATATTATGCTTGAGCATCTACTGTGGGTAGGTAAACACTAGTTAAGCGGCAATCATAAATGCCTGCCTGAATTTCACATCAGTATTTGAAGTGTGTAATCATGTGGAGGAATCAAACCTTGAAACACTTTTTTGTGTGTCTTAATGAGGCCTGATAGAAAGAGCTCAATAAATCATAGGTTCATAAACTGTCAGTGTGTGATGTGGTCTTAGAAGTTTAACAGCTAAAGGAGTTGGTAAAATTGATGTCAATCATTATCAGCATTAGCTATTCCAGCCTATTCAATATGTGTTACATGAAGATGATGATGGAAGAGAAAAAAAGGACCTTCCAATATTTCATTTGATGCAATGGAAAGTAATGGAGAAGTGTCATAACACCCAGGTCTTTGCTACTATAATAAATACGTGTCATTGGTGATGCCTCTTAGACTCTAAGGAAAACAGTGAAAGGGCAGGAGGTAAGTCAGGCAGGAAGGAAAGCTTTGTTCAGATGTCTTACTAACCTCGTTTGGTAATAGGCCTTTCAATACTCACAACCCCTCATCTGGACCACCCTCCTGTGCAGACACCCTGCCAGATTGTTCCATAGGTTAGAACATGAGTGGCACAGGGCTTAGCAGTCACAGCCTTGAGTGTTCCTAGATTCAAGTACTGGCTCAGCTACTTACTAGCTACATGACCCTTGGCGAATTACCCAGATTTGAGCCTATGTTCAACATCCGAGCCTATGTTCCTGGGGATAAAGCATTTGCAACTCACAGGGTTATAGCAGGGATACACTAGCACTCTGCTTTTGGAGAAATAAATGAGATAAATGTGTGAAACACACTGTAAAATGCTAAGTATATTTCAGTTATTTATACAATTATTCACATCTGTTATATTATTTCATATATAATTAGGTTGGAGGGTTGATGAGAAAACTGTGGTTCAAAGGACTGAATCGCTTCCTAATATTTATTAAAGGTCCATCCTATCTCTTTGCATTTGAACAGTTGGACAAAACTTGAATGACGGTCAAGTATCCAAGATCCACACAAGCCCAGAGTTCTTCACGTTTCACTTTGCACAGAGGCATCCTCTGAGACTCTCTGCCTCTGTTTGGGTCCTTCCTTTTTCTGACATGCTCAATGCTTCAGATTCTACCAACTCCAGCTTGGATTCTCCACTTCTAGCTTGCTTCTCTCTCCCTAAACTGGCTCTTCCCAGGTGGCGCTAGTGGTAAAGAACCTACCTGCCAATGCAGAAGACATGAGCAATGTAGGTTCAATCCCTGGGTTGGGAAGATCCCCTGGAGAATGAAATGGCAACCCTCTCCAGTATTCTTGCCTGGAGAATCCTATGGACAGAGGAGCCTGGTGGGCTACAGTCCATAGAGTTGCAGAGAGTTAGACACGTCTCAGATGTTCAAGCTGATTTTAGAAAAGGCAGAGGAACCAGAGATCACATTGCCAACATCCGCTGGATCATCAAAAAAGCAAGAGAGTTCCAGAAAAACATCTATTTCTGCTTTATTGACTGTGCCAAAGCCTTTGACTGTGTGGACCACAATAAACTAGAAAATTCTGAAAGAGATGGGAATACCAGACCACCTGACCTGTCTCTTGAGAAACCTATGTGCAGGTCAGGAAATAACAGTTGGAACTGGACATGGAACAAGGGACTGGTTCCAAATAGGAAAAGGAGTACGTCAAGTCTGTATATTGTCACCCTGCTTATTTAACTTCTATGCAGAGTACATCACGAGAAACACTGGGCTAGAAGAAGCTCAAGCTGGAATCAAGACTGCTGGGAGAAATATCAATAACCCTAGATATGCAGATGACACCACCCTCATAGCAGAAAGTGAAGAGGAACTAAAAAGCCTCTTGACGAAAGTGAAAGTGGAGAGTGAAAAAGTTGGCTTAAAGCTCAACATTCAGAAAACTAAGACCATGGCATCAGGTCCCATCACTTCATGGGAAATAGATGGGGAAACAGTGGAAACAGTGCCAGACTCTATTTTTTGGGGCTCCAAAATTACTGCAGATGGTGACTGCAGCCATGAAATTAAAAGATGCTTACTCCTTGGAAGGAAAGCTATGACCAACCTAAATAGCATATTGAAAAGCAGACATATTACTTTGCCAACAAAGGTCCATCTAGTCAAGGCTATGGTTTTTCCAGTGGTCATGCATGGATGTGAGAGTTGGACTGTGAAGAAAGCTGAGTGTCAAAGAATTGATGCTTTTGAACTGTGGTGTTGGAGAAGACTCTTGAGAGTCCCTTGGACTGCAAGGAGATCCAACCAGTCCATCCTAAAGGAGATCAGTCCTGGGTGTTCATTGGAAGGACTGATATGCTCAAGCTGAAACTCCAGTACTTTGGCCACCTCATGTGAAGAGTTGATTCATTGGAAAAGACCGTGATGTTGGGAGGGATTGGAGGCAGGAGAAGAAGGGGACGACAGAGGATGAGATGGCTGGATGGCATCATCGACCTGATGGACGTGAGTTTGAGTGAACTCCAGGAGTTGGTGATGGACAGGGAGGGCTGGCGTGCTGCAATTCATAGGGTCACAAAGAGTCAGACACGACTGAGCGACTGAACTGACCTGAAGTGAATTAGCATGCACACATGCAAGCTGGCTCTTCATGTTTGACACTCTAGGCAGTCTTTGTGAGTAGTATGATCGCTGTTATCAGAAAAGGACTTTCTATCACCCTTTGCTTCACGTCCTCACTTCCTCTCCAGCTGTACTACATTTACTGGCTGAATGTCACCACCAGGGCATCAGCCTAGTCTACAACACAGGTTTCCTTGGGTAGGAAGCCTGGACTCCAAACTGGGTCAGACTGTCCACACCCGGCTCTGACTGATTATAATCTACAGCTTAAGCTGTTTCACTCTGCTTCTACTGCCCACCTGTCCTCAGGTACCCTGATCCAAGAACTCATTTCCAGTCTGTTAGTAACAGCTGCACAACAGACATACTACTTCACTGTCCCTTCTCTCCTCACATATAACTCACATTGGTACCTGGATTCCGTGTGTCTCCAGCTACAAGAAAAATAAGTTTTTCCATCCAGTGCACACCCTGCTGGAGATCTTCAACCACTCTTAGTAAATGGTGTGCTAAGGCTTGAGCCTTTCTTCCCATCCCATCCTTTTGTAAGTTTCTGTTGACCATCCCAGCACACACTGTGGAGTGTGCAGATCCACGGAAGGAGGCTGGTGGCTCAGACAGTAAACTCAAGAGCATTGCCAGCATACAATCAGCTGATAAATTACATCATATCAAGAGCAAGGATGCTTTCAAATAAATGTGGAGGGACTAAAAATGAAGACAGATCCACATTCTCTCTCTCTCTCTGTCATCTGAGTATATTTTGAAGCCAAGGTTTTGGCTTTGTTCTTATTTCTCTTTTTTCCCATCTGACCTCCTCACTGGGGAGGGGAGTAGTCAGATGTACCAGATGGGAACGTGACAATGTTACAAAAAACACGTCCTCTGGGGACGTCTCCATAAGCACCACACTCCAGGAGGGTACCACTACCCTTCTTTCAAAGCGTCCACTACATCCTTCATCTCGCATGGCCAGTGGCAAAGATTAGTGACACGTTAAAGGAGAGGGAGTTTGGATTGTAAGGATGTTTGCTCATCCCTCATTTATTTATTTCCCCCTTCACTTGTTAAATCTAAGCGACACTTCTACGCAACGTCTGCCATTACTTTGCCTTGATGACTGTCTGACCTTCATTTCCAGAAACTGACTCCAAGGAAGGATGATGGTATGACATTAGAGTTTGTAAGTCTTTCATCTTTCATCTTCTCCTGCCTCATTATCCGATGCTGCAGAATTCATCTTTGGTTATCTTTTTCCAACTCATAACGCCTCTGTATCAATCCAACAAGATCGCTTGGAGGTGACAGAGGAGCCGGCATGATTCACCATGAGAAACACTGAGAAGCAACCTCCAGTTGTTGTTCCCACATCAACCATGACCCTTCAGCTAAGACTCACTCAGAACAGAGAGGAAGCAATTGGACACCCCCTAAATATACTCAGAACTTGTCTGTTTCTTGACGACAATGGTGAAAGAAGAATAGGTTTGAAATGACCACAGTTCTATTACCTGTCAAGGATGAGAGTAAATACCTTCTAGTCCAACGAGCAAACTGAAAGCAAGGCTGTTCCTGCTTTAAGAAACCTGCTGCACTGCCGCCTTCTCCCAGAATGTCCAAGAAAAGCACATTGAGCAAAGCAAGAATGAGAGACAGAGAGGGAGAGGTTAAACAGGTTTTATATACTTGGTAATTTCAATATATGCTAGTGTGTGTTACTTGAGGGGCAAGTATTTGCAGAGGTGGCCTAGGGCTCCCTACCTCTACCCTGGAATGCAAATTCTGTAAGAAACTGTAGAGGGTAATCGTTTTGTTCTACTTCCTTAGTTGTGCAGTTTCAGGTCCACAGCAGTTAAGTGATTTGCCTAAAGCCACTCAGAGAATTAGCACAAAGAAACAGGGTTGTATCTTGAAAGAAAAGGAAAGCTTTGATGTTAGGACAACAAAGTGTCTGATCCTGATCCTTGCATTGAATGAGAGTGATCACAAGCAAATTTGTAAACTTCTAAGCTTCAACTCTTTCTATTTTTAAAGAAAAGAGGAAAATATCTACCTCACTGTGTAATCCTGAGAGTTAAAATAACAGGGAATTAACAACATAAAACAGAAAAATTTACTATAGCAATGCCCATAGCACACTGCAGTTTTACTGTCATTTCATCCATAGGATGCCCAGCGATGATTTACAGCATGCTTACCCTGATCTGACCAGGGCTTCCCTTGTGGCTCAGCTGGTAAAGAATCCGCCTGCAATGCGGGAGACCTGGGTTCAATCCCTGGGTTGGGAAGATCCCCTGGAGAAGGGAAAGTCTACCCACTCCAGTATTCCGACCTGGAGAATTCCATGGACTGTATAGACCACGGGGTCACAAACAGTCAGACATGACCGAGTGACTTTCACTACCATGATCTCTGTAGTCTAGCTGCACTGTACTGGCTCTGGGTGCCCCCGTATGCCCAATTCAATGCCAGGTACAGTGAAAGCATCACTCTTTCCCTGGCAGAGGTGTGGGGATCTCCTTCCACTCTTACAGATGTTCTTAGCATTTGGTGGGGGCAGGCTGCACGGAGCCATTCTCAGAAAGTGTCTGGAGGGGGGCAGGAAGGCACTGTGGCGTCACTCGGATCCCTCAGTCCCATTGCTGAAAGGACTGGCCTGTGGCTGGCGAGGACATGTGCATTATCAGTAGCATAGATTTCTCTATAGCTTAGAAAATGGTAAGTCACCAGCACATACCTGGGCTCAGCTGAGCATGAAGCTCTCATCCTTTAAATATATGACTCTAATCCATCATAGTCCCAAGTGTCTGAGTGATACTTCTCACAGAGGCCCTCCTGCAAACCCACCACAAAACACCTACCAGCTGACATGCACACCTTTCTGACAGAGATCCAGCTCTGAGATTCCTGGCATCTACCTTTCCCTCCATTCCTCTCCTCCCCTGCCTCTTAAACTTTAGAACCAAACCCCTTTATCCCACCTTTAAAAACCTAATTTTTTTCTTCTCTCCCATAACAGCTCTGGGTGTCTGTTTAGGAAGAATTTTCACTATATGCAAAAAGCTGGAGCCCAAATAATTTCAAATGTGAAGGCTGGTCTCCTTCCCTAGTTTTCAAGGTCAGAGAGGACTTTTCTTCCGAAATACAATGAGCAGGTATCCATNTACATACCAACTATATCAACAAATAAAAGATATGAAAATTTGGCAGCAAGTATTGGCTCAACAAATGAAACCCTTAATCAGTCCTATTCTAATGATTTTGACTCCTCGGAAGCCCCTACATTCCCAGGATGTTTTAAGCTTCCTATGCCTCTAGTGGTCAGGAGGCTGCAAACAATCACATGTGTAGTTGTAAGAGTCCATCAGGCAGGCTAGAAAGCCATCAGAGGGGTTTTTTGGATTGAAATGCTTATTATGCCCAGGAGACTTATTATCTAAAAGCTCTAAATTAACTTTTTCCAGAAAAAGGTGGTGGGGGGACAGCCCACTGTTAATGTCAGAAGAGTAGGTGGAAAGCATAACACAGTAAAGCAGTCAGACTCTGGTTTTGGGGGTAGAGGCTCGAGAATATCCAGGGGGACCCCCGAGGCTTGATCCCGCCTTTGCTTAATGTCAAGCCTCCTTCCTCATGACCTTTGCCACGGCGGGATTCCTCACGCTGGCTCCCGGCACAAACTCACTCAGAAGGACGATGCAGATAGTGAAAGCAGTTTATTACACCAGGGGGCCCAAGGCAGAGTCTCGTCTTGGGACCCCGACCAGTTTTTGTGAAAACCTTATATACCCTGAGTGTATGTGCCCAAACCCACCTCCCCAAAATCCCTAAAACTAGTCTGAACAAAGGAAAAGAAAGATACAATCAAAGTTAACCCATGATTCATATGCCTTAAGCCCAGGTAATTAATAGTGGACAATTATCTCTAGGCTTGTAGTCATACTCCAGCAAACATAATAGAATTTATGATTCTATTCAGTTACACAGATAATTAGGGTATTCTTTTAGGCGATGGAGAGTCTAGGTACAAGCTCTGGGACTCTTCCATCAGGGGCCTGGTTTTCCAGTTGGTATGTCATTTCCATAGATACTGGGCATATAGCTCAAAATCCACAGTCGAGCCCAAATGGAGTCCTGATTTCAAGATGGAGCCTGTTCTATCTGTTTCCTCCTTCAATACAATCAGATTACAGCCATGATTCATACTCAGAAGGGTCAGCTGGTTATACATTGTAGCCTACACCAACGGGTGCCATAAAGAATACAAAGGTGATTGACTACATAGGGGATGATTGCATTCTTTTTGGCGATGGGAAATCTTGGTATGGAATCTGGTGTTTATCAGAGGGAGGCCAGCTGGGCCCTAGGTATGTTATCCCTATGGCTACCAGGCACATAGTCCAACGTTCACTGAAGGTGCAGGCAGGCATATAGTCCAAAGTTCAGTGGGAATGTAAGATGGAGTTTCCTTCTTTTCCAAGATGGAGTCAGCTCGGCCTGTTCCTTTCCTCCTTCATGGCCACTTGCTGCAAAGAACTGACTCATTGGAAAAGACCCTGATGCTGGGGAAGAGTGAAGGCAGGAGGAGAAGGGGACAACAGAGGATGAGATGGTTGGATGGCATCACCAACTCGATGGACATGAGTCTGAGCAAACTTCATGAGTTGGTGATGGACAGGGAGGCCTGGGGTGCTGCAGTCCATGGGGTCACAAAGAGTCAGACACGACTCAGTGACTGAACTGAACTGAACTGAAAGGTTACAGCATTGACTTCTCAACCACTCCCTCATATTTTTCCTGTCCAGCTGTTAATTAACTTTAAAATAATAAAAGTGTGAAATGAAAATATCTCTGGCCATACCAGTAAGCAAAAAATGCCGTGGTCATCAGTGATTTCTGGCCTCCAAATGTGAATGAGGGCTCCCAAAACTGTGATCCAGCAGATGCTGCCACCCCCTAAGGTGATTGCAGAGGAGCTGGGGGAATGCAAGAAGCAAGGTGAAAGAGGAAACAGAATTGGCCCCAGATAGCCGAGGTGCATATGAATGGAATGAATGCAGTGAGCCCAGAGGCTTGCATATTCCCATATAGAGAATGCTAAATTCTTGACACCTGATCTTTGCTGTGCAGACTGCCTGCCCACTTTGTTGCAAACATATATATAGCCTGACTCCCCTTCCTGCCTCCTTGGAACAGTTTTCTCAGAGCTCCTGGGATGCAGTCTCCTGGTCTCTAAACATTCTCACCAGAAAAAATAACTCTCTACTTTCATTTTGAACGCATTTTTTCAGTCGACAAAAGTAATTTCAAATTCAGCATTGCCTGGCCAAAGCATAACTTGTAGAAGGCATTTCCCTCACTATCCTCACTTCTAAGCTTCACTGGTAAACAGATGTTTCACTGAGAGTCTCAGAACAACTGGTAAGCATCCTTCAGTCAATTCAGTTCAGTTTAGTCGTTCAGTCATATTCGACTCTTTGCAACCCCATGGATTGCAGCACGCCAGGCCTCCCTATCCATCACCAACTCCCAGAGTTTATTTAAACTCATGTCCATCTAGTCAGTGATGCCATCCAGCCATCTCATCCTCTGTCATCTCCGTCTCCTCCTGACTTCACTCTTTCTCAGCATCAGGGTCTTTTCCAATTAGTCAGTTCTTCACATCATGTGGCCAAAGTATTGGAGTTTCAGTTTCATCATCAGTCCTTCCAATGAATATTCAGGACAGATTTCATTTAGGATGGACTGGTTGGACCTCCTTGCAGTCCAAGGGACTCTCAAGAGTCTTCTCTAACATCACACTTCAAAAGCATCAGTTCCTTGGTGCTCAGCTTTCTTTATAGTCCAACTCTCACATCCATACATGACTCCTGGAAAAACCATAGCCTTGACTAGACAGACCTTTGTTGGCAAAGTAATGTCTCTGCTTTCTAATATGCTATCTAGGTTGGTCATAACTTTTTTTCCAAGGAGTAGCCATCTTTTGATTTCATGGCTGCAATCAACATTTGCAGTGATTTTGGAGCCCCCCAAAAACAGTCTGCCACAGTTTCCACTGTTTTCCCATCTATTTGCCATGAAGTGATGGGACCAGATGCCATGATCTTAGTTTTCTGAATCTGAAGTTTTAAGCCAACTTTTTCACTCTCCTCTTTCACTTTCATCAAGAGGCTCTTTAGTTCTTTGCTTTCTTCCATTAGGATAGTTTCATCTGCATTTCTGAGGTTATTGATATTTCTGCCAGCAATCTTGATTCTAGCTTGTGCTTCATCCAGCCCAGTGTTTCTCATGATGTACTCTGCATATAAGTTAAATAAACAGGGTGACAATATATAGCCTTGACTTACTCCTTTCCCTATTTGGAACCAGTCTGTTGTTCCATGTCCAGTTCTAACTGTTACTTCCTGACCTGCATACAGGTTGTTCAAGAGGCAGCTCAGGTGGTCTGTTATTCCCATCTCTTTAAGAATTTTCCACTTTGTTGCGGTCCAAAGAGTCAAAGGCTTTGGCATAGTCAATAAAGCAGAAATACATGTTTTTGTGGAGCTCTCTTGCTTTTTCAATGATCTAACAGATGTTGGCAATTTGATCTCTGGTTCCTCTGCCTTTTCTAAATCCAGCTTGAACATCTGGAAGTTAACGTACTGTTGAAGCCTGGCTTGGAGAATTTTGAGCATTACTTTACTAGCGTGTGAGATGAGTGCAATTGTGTGGTAGTTTTAGCATTTTTTGACATTGCCTTTTTTGAGATTGGAATGAAAACTGACCTTTTCCAGTCCCGTGGCCACTGCTGAGTTTTCTAAATTCATTGGCATATTGAGTGCAGCACTTTCACAGCATCATTTTTTAGGATTTGAAATAACTCAACTGGAATTCCATCACCTCCACTAGCTTTGTTCACAGTGATGCTTCCTAAGGCCCACTTGACTTCGCACTCCAGGATATCTCATTCTAGGTTGGTGATCACACCATTGTGATTATCTGGGTCATGAAGATTTTTTTGTATAGTCCTTCTGTGTATTCTTGCCACCTCTTCTTAATATCTTCTGCTTCTGTTAGGTCCATACCATTTCTTTCCTTTATCGAGCCCATCTTTGCATGAAATATTGCCTTGGTATCTTTAATTTTCTTGAAGAGATCTCTAGTCTTTCCCATTCTGTTGTTTTCCTATATTTCTTTGCACTGATATCTGAAGAAGGCTTTCTTATCTCTCCTTGCTATTCTTTGGAACTCTGCATTCAAATATGTGTATCTACCCTTTTCTCCTTTGCCTTTAGCTTCTCTTCTATTCACAGCTATTTGTAAGGCCTCCTCAGACAGCCATTTTGCTTTCTTACATTTCTTTTCCTTGGGGATGATCTTGAACCCTGCCTCCTGTACAATGTCATGAACCTCCATCCATAGTTCTTCAGGCACTCTGTCAGATCTAATCCCTTGAATCTATTTCTTACTTCCACTGTATAATCATAAGGGATTTGGCTTAGGTCATACCTGAATGATTTAGTGTTTTTCCCTACTTTCTTCAGTTTAAGTCTGAATTTGGCAATAAGGAGTTCACGATCTGTGCCACAGTCAGCTCCTGGTCTTGTTTTTGCTAACTGTATAGAACTTTTCCATCTTTGGCTGCAAAGAATATAATCAATGTGATTTTGGTATTGACCATCTGGTGATGTCCATGTGTAGAGTCTTCTCTTGAAAGAGGGTGTTGTTGGAAGAGGGTGTTTGCTATGACCAGTGTGTTCTCTTGGCAAAACTCTGTTAGCCTTTGCCCTGCTTCATTCTGTACTCCAAGGCCAAATTTGCCTGTTACTGCAGGTATTTCTTGACCTCCTAGTTTTGCATTCCAGTTCCCTATAATGAAAAGGACATCTTTTTTGGGTGTTAGTTTTAGAAGATCTTGTAGGTCTTCATCGAACCACTCAACTTCATCTTCTTCAGCGTTACTGGTTGGGGTATAGACTTGGATTACTGTGATATTGAATGGTTTGCCTTTGAAACGAACAGAGGTCATTCTGTTATTTTTGAGACTGCATCCAAGTATTGCATTTAGGACTCTTTTGTTGACTATTGTGGCTATGCCATTTCTTCTATAGGATTCTTGCCCACAATAGTGGATATAATGTTATCTGAGTTAAATTCACCCATTCTCGTCCATTTTAGTTTGCTGATTCCTAAAATGTTGATGTTCACACTTGCCATCTCCTATTTGACTACTTCCAATTTGTCTTGATTCATGGGCCTAACATTCCAGGTTCCTATGCAATATTGTTCTTTATAGCATTGAACTTGACTTCCATCACCAGTCACATCCACAACTTGCAGTTATTTTTGCTTTGGCTCTATCTTTTTATACTTTCTGGAATTGTTTCTCCACTGATCTCCAGTAGTATATTGGGTACCTACCCACCTGGGAAGTTCATCTTTCAGTGTCCTTTTTGCCTTTTTTACTGTTTATGGGGTTACACTTAACAAAAGCATAGGAACACATAGGGGGGAAAATCACTAAAATTAACACAGATGGGCCTGATTTTAAAATATGACTTGACTGCGTGCTGACTTTGGACCTTCCAGAGTTAATATAGTCTCTTTCTGCCTCAGTTTGCTCATACATAAATTAGTGAATATAATTACTACCTTGCTGGTTCTATGTGCTCAGTTGCTCAGTCATGTCCGACTCTCTGTGACCCCACTGACTGTAGCCCATTGTGCTTTTATGTCCATGGAATTTTCCAGGCAAGGATACTGGAGTGGGTTGCCATTTCTTTCTCTGGAGAATCTTCCCAACATAGGGATCAAACATGCATCTCTTTGCATCTCCTGCATTGGCAGGCAGGTTCTTTACCACTAATGCCACCTGGGAAGCCCAGTGCTGGTTCTGTTGTGAAGACCAAATCCAACATGATTCACAAAGTGTTACCAGACACACACATGGCACACACACATACTTACATTGCCACTGTAAAATTAGCCAAGAATGGTCCTATGCCAAGACGAAAACTATTTCACTGTTCATTTCCTTTCGTTTTATGTTGATCTATGACCAGTTCAGCTGTATCCCATTTTTCATTTGTTGAAAAGGTTTATTGACATTTGTTCTCATTTCACTGTTACTCTTGAATTTAATTACTTACACTGTATTTGCCAAGCATTGGATCAATTTCCACTTCCTGAATCTTTTTAATCTATCCCATTTCTGGTCTAAATCCACTAAGGACCAAGTTCCAGGACCCTGGCAAAGCATTTAAGAGCATACACTTTAGATCATTGAAAGTTTAAGTTCATTTCTACCACTTATCATTTGTATAAATTCAGGCATGATTAATTTCTCTGAACCTCAGTTTCTATAACACATACTTAAATTTTGGCTAATGATATCTACCATCTATTAAGTGAAAATTAAATAAATTAACATATGTATATTAATCAAATAAATTAATATATGGATATGTGAGTGTTTGATATATAAAGTACCTTATTGTATACTGGTACATAAAATATATAATACAAGGTACCAAACATAAATGTTATGAAAGTTAGCTTACTGCTATTAATAGACTAATCATAAATGGGCTTTATTTTTTCAGTAACCCCAAATCACAGCACAGCATGGTGATATGCTAAATGAAATAAGAACATGTGTCCTTCCTTCCTTCAAAATATTTCTAAGGCATCTCTTTTCCCTCCCATGAAGTAGTTCAGCATATGCACATTCATGTCTGGAAGATTGGCAAAGGAAAAACTTTCTATGCTTTCAAAGCCATCCAATTCCCCAGCCTGATCCAGGAATGGAAGTGAAAGGACAGTGACAAATCTTTGAGATAATAGCAGCGGGCGGGATCACGGAGGTGAAGAATCTGTTATCTGATGTAAACTGCTCATCCGTGTGAGGTGAATGAACTCTTTAAGGGGTGCCATTTAGTTCATGGGCAAAGATAATTTACTGAACACTATCCGGTGCCCGAGGCTGCGGAATTTGTTCCATTCTGCTAAGCAGGCTGTTCTAAAGAACTTGTTTATTTCTCCCTGTTCATCAGCTCATTAATAAGAAATGACAAATGATTCATTCACACTATGTATTGTATAACTCTAATAATAGCCATTCTGCATTTCTAATGCATAATTTTGTTTTGTGGAAGCTTTTGTCTCGTTTGTGGGGTTTCTTGGCTGGATTTTCAGATAGGACCAGCATCTTGCTGGCTGTGAGGGAAGGTCAGACTGTGGAACTCCTCAGACTCAAATTTGCTACTGGCTTAACCATTCTTTTTCAATGTGACCTTAAAACAACCTCTTCTTGACCTCAGGAAATGGAATACGTGTTACACAGCACACAACATGTGCTGTCAACCCAGCATCAAGTACACAAAATAAGACATACTGCAGGTTTAGCATTTTGGGACTGGGGTGAGACTCTGTGTGGGGCTTACAGTGACTCCTGATGAGAACTCTTAAGTCTTCAGCAGTATTTTATTTCTAGATTTAATAGTTCAGACAGTAAAGAATCTGCCTGCAACGTGGGAGACTTGGGTTTGATCCCTAGTTCAAGAAGGTTCCCTGGAGCAGAAAATGGCCACCCACTCCAGTTCTCTTGCCTGGAGAATCCCATGGACAGAGGAGTCTGGCAGGCTACTGTCCATGGGGTCGCAAGGAGTCAGACACAACTGAGCAACTAACACATTTTTATGTTAGTTCTCAAGCTCTAAAAATTTATTAAATTGCTTTCCACACTGTGTGAACTTTCAAAATTTGTAGTTTTATAAGGAAGAGGTTCAAGTTAAAAAAAAAAAAAAAAACAAGAAAGAAACAGTCATTTTCAGAGTGCTAAACATCGCTCATCTCTGTAAGTGTTGAATAAATATTTGAAATGCAAAGAGCATACAGTAAAGGTCAGTGGCACTTGGACTGACAAAAGAAATGTTTACCTTTATGAGTTTTGCTCTGGTCTACTCACACTGCCCTTTCTACTCTGTATGCATCCTAGTCACCCCTTATCTCCAAAGTCAGGAATTAAGATGACACTTGCTTGACATCTCTTGTGTTCTGAAAAGGTTTGCCTATTATCCATTGTGTACGTGCGAGGTAAGTCTCTTCAGTCATGTCTGACTCTTTCCAACCCTGTGACCTTAGCCGGCCAGGCGCCTCTGTCCACGGGAGTCTCCAGGAAGAATACTGGAGTGGGTTGCCATGCCCTCCTCCAGGGGATCTTCCTGACCTAGGGATCGAACCCGTGTCTCTTATGTCTCCTACATTGGCAGGTGGGTTCTTTACCACTAGTGCCACCTCGAAGCCCCTATCACCCGTTATCCAATTTCTATTAGTGAAAGTGAAGACAAGGCCCTAGCACTTAGAGCAAGAACTTATTCATCACAGGACCCCGTGATGACAGCTTAAGTACACATATTTTCCTTGCGATCAACAGAATTTAACTCTTTAAGTTCTTGTTGTCTTGTTCCGTGAGCCACTAAAATAAACTAAGGAAACTCAGGTTATATCTCACGTCTCTGTCTAATCTTCATACTTTTGTGAGAACAGTGAGGCCAGTTTCGCACTCCTCTCTCTCTTCTCAGATTAGTTTTCTTTATAGTATATGTCATCATATGATGCCGAATATATTTTGCTAATTTTTTTATCTCATGCCACTAGAATGTAAGATTTGTGAGGTCAGGGACTTATTCATATTTCTTATTTTTTGTTTTTATTTGATAT
>SJYQ01000233.1:255091-275337 GCA_006410935.1 Redunca redunca | reverse complement strand
TATATAATATAGAATACTATACATATATATATATAAATACATAATAGAATCCTGGTGGAGGGAAGGATGGTCAGAGGAAGAAGAGCCTGCCCTGAGAGAAAGAAGTGCTGA
Source organism: Redunca redunca (assembly GCA_006410935.1). Taxonomy (NCBI): domain Eukaryota; kingdom Metazoa; phylum Chordata; class Mammalia; order Artiodactyla; family Bovidae; genus Redunca; species Redunca redunca. The sequence continues at coordinate 275,226 of SJYQ01000233.1, read as the reverse complement.
GGGCAAAGGAAAACCAGGAGGGTTCAGAAACAAAGAAATGGTACTCAGTTGTGCCAGACACTGCTGAGGCCAGGTCACATCAAGGTGAAGAAATGTCCCCTGTACTTCACAGCAAAGACATGAGAGTATTCAACAGACCAGTGGTGGCAGCCTTGAGAAGGTAGATAGTGAGATGGAGGTGAACTGGAAGCAATAATCGGGCAACTTAGAAGATACAGAAAACACGGAAAAGAAAATTCAAATGACCCTCAACCTCAACACCTAGAGATGACCATCATCGCCTTTTCAGTGTGTTCACCGTCCCTTTCATCAGAATGTGTATTATTTGGCTGTGCCGAGTCTTCACTGCCGCATGTACGATCTTTTAGTTGTGGTATACAGGATCTAGCTCCCTGACCAGGGATTGAACCTAGGCCCCCTGCCTTGGGAGCACAGAGTCTTAGCCACTGGGCCAGCCAGAACACACACATTTTCACAAACTTCAATCATATTGTACATCACGTTAACTAGCTTGTTTTAAGAAACCAATACATTATGAATTACTTCTCACATCCTTGTTGTTGTTCAACCTCTGGGTCATGTCCAACTCTGACCCCACGGACTGCTGCACACCAGGCTTCCTTGTCCTTCACTATCTCCCAGAGTCTGCTCAAACTCATGTCCATTGAGTTGGTGATGCCATCCAACCGTCTCATCTCATCCTCTTAATCCTTAATTCGCCCCCTTCTCCTCCTGCCCTCAATCTTTCCCATCATCAGGGTCTTTTCGAATGAATGCTCTTTGCATCAGGTGGCCAAAGCATTGGAGCTTCAGCTTTAGCATCACTCCTTCCAATGAATATTTAGGGTTGATTTCCTTTAGGATTGACTGGTTGGATTTCCTTGCAATCCAAGGGACTCTCAAGAGTCTTCTCCAGCACCACAATTTGAAAGCATCAATTCTTTGACACTCAGCCTTCTTCATAGTCCAAATCTCACTTCTGTACATGACATGTCATTAGACAGTTTATTTTCATAGATGGATGTGTTAGGGGAAACACTTTGATTGAAACTGCCCACCCTGCCCAGGCACCATAGTAACTATTTGCATGAGTTGTTTTATGACAGGAGATCCTGATAAGGAATATGGAACTAATAAGCCACCACCAACCGGAAGAGTTCAGGTAAGGTGGAAAGGAGACACCGAGTGTCCATCCACTTCCCAGAACCCCTCTTGCTAGCATCCATCTTGGCTGAGTGATGTGTGCGCCACCAGGAAAGACACTGAATTAGAATGATTGGCCAAAGACCACCTGGAAACTAATCCCATCACCATAAAACTGAGATTGCGAGCCACGCGGCAGAGCAGTTCTCCTGCGTTCTCTTACCCTACTGCTCTCCACCCGGGTGCCCTTTCCCAATAAAATCTCTTGCTTTGTCAACACATGTGTCTCCTCGGACAAGTCATTTCCGAGTGTTAGACAAGAGCCCAGTTTCGGGCCCTGGAAGGGGTCCCCTCCTGCAACAGATGTACATTAATTTACTTTATGAATGTGACACAGTCTAGTGGGACATTTAGGCAGTTCTTAATTTTTTTCTCTATTATAAATGAAGGAGGATGTAGGAAGTGCCCCAGCGGGGAATCAAACCGACCACAAGACTGTCTCAGCCTCCCTGGAGGGCGGGGAAGTTGATATGCTTGAGACACTTCTGACCAATGAAGGAGGAAGTCAGTTTGCAGGGCCTGGGGTAGATGCACAGGATGAAGAAGACAACATCGTCTGTGTAGAGTGCTAGTTACAAGCTAGCTTCGTGGACTCAGATCTGAGGCAAAGAAGACAGGAACCACAGCAGAAGCCAAAGAGCTGCTGTAAAGCCACAAAGAGGACAGCGTCTAAAGCCCAGGAGTCCACGGCACACACTTTCCCTGGCAACATGCCGGAAGTCCACACTTGCCAAGACACTCATTGACTTATCCCCACACAACTCTGTTCATCCCCTCTTGGGTTCAGTCTCCTACCTCATCCCTTTCCTGCCCCAGATTCTCTCACCGGCCCCTCTGGGATTTCAGGTCAACAAGAACCTCCAAAGCGTCCACCTCTTCTCTTGTTTTTTCTCTTTGCATTCTTTTTTTTTTTTTAATCTAATGTACAGATCTTTAATGAGTATTGGTATAGAGGTTACTGGAGATTAATGCCAAGTTTTCCACTGGAAATAATATAGTTGTTACTCTTATTGTTTTCCACAAAGAGAACTGTTGCTTAATAGAAGCTGCAATACCAATACAAACAAACACAAAGATTTATTGTATATCATGCAATAAAGGTTGATATCAAATTGAAGTTTAAAATGCTCATATTCATATGGTAAAATGCTTATAATTCAAAAGGTAACAATCTCAAAGCTGGATGGAAACCTAATCCCTTTGCCTTCTTGCTCTCAGATGTTTGGTTATCCTCCAAAGCCCCCTTTGAAGAGGTATTTTTCCTCCCACATTCCACACATTCTGGGGTGAGGCCGTTGTCTTCCTTATCTGTTTTTGCTTTGAAAAAATTTCTCCTCCCTTCAAAACCCCAGCCTCTCAGAAGCACCTGCCAGCAGCCTAGACCAGCCATCGCCCTGCCTTGTGGCAATCATCTTGCAACATCTACCAGTTTCATCAAAGGCTTATTCATTTGGCTTATATTTACTTCTTCATCATTAATCATGTCTTTGTTTATGCAACTGAGACATCCTCTGAGATAATGCATCCAGCAGCCCAACATCTCAGTTCCTTCTCGTCTTCTCTGCCACTCAACCTCAGCCACAAGCTGAAGTAACTGCACCTCTTCAAACCTTCAGATTCCCAGCACTCCACTCTATCCATCCTTCCAGTGCACTCTCTGATATCCTCAGTTCAACAATCCTTCAACCTTTGGTTTCTCTAGTCCATTGTCCAGTCCACATTTTCACTGTCCATCACCCTCTTCACATCTTCACATCCCACTTAACCCAGCTTAAGTTCAACAGTCTATAACTATAATGATTCCTTCGTGTACACTCTTCTTTAAATTCTTTTTTTATCTTATTTATTTATTTGGCTCCTCCAGGTCTTAGTTGCAGCATTTGTTGTTGTTCAGTTGCTAAGCCATGTCTCACTCTTCTCAACTCCGTGGGCTGCAGCATGCCAGGCTCCTCTGTCCTTCAGTATCTCCTGGAGTTTGCTCAAATTCATGTCCATTGAGTTGGCGATGCTATCTAACCATCTCATCCTCTGCTGCCCTCTTCTCCTTTTGCATTTGATTTTCCCCAGCATCAAGGTCTTTCTAGTTCTCTGACCAGGGATTGAACCCAGGCCGCCTGCATTGGAGCTCGGAGTCTTAACCACTGGACCACCAAGGAAGTCCCCTTTGTGTACACACTCTTAATCCTCTGTCCTTCTCCCACCATCTTCTATACAAAACTGCAAGAAGGATCAAACCAAACTCTACCAACAGTGAGACTTTCCCTGAGCTACTGAGTAAGGCTGAGGATAAACGACTGTGTTGACAAATCTCACTTTGAATCTGTAATGATGAATCACAAGCAGGCTCTTAGTATGGCTGGCAATCCTATGGTTTCCCTGCTCAATACTGTACTTTCTTCTGCTCTCCGAAATTCCCCTTCTTGCCTTGAGTGATGACACTGCACCCTCCAACCTCCATTAGTGATATGAAAACTTGTTTTCCAGAGGAAAGAGAAACAATCAGAAAAGAACTTCCTCATCGTCCCACCAGTGCTTCTTATGATAGCAATTTCTTACAATTTCCTTTTTTCTATTTTGGTCCTCCGTGTTAAATTCATTCGTGTTAAATGTCTGGTCATGCTTTCTTCTCTATTCACATCCCAAACCATTTCGATGAAAGTACTCCTGCTGAGATAAGGCCAAGCCCAATGGTCATTACGCAGCCTCTTAGCAGCATTTAAGAGGTGTTAAATGCACTCGCTCTTTGAACTCCTGTGTTGGCCTCTGAGATAGCACTCTCTCCTGGTTTTCCTCCCTCCTTACCGGAGGATCCTTCTGCTGGTTCCTCCTCCAGCCTGTTTTCCTATCTTTTCCTTTCTCTGATTACTCTCCTTCTCCCATCCCTTCACCTATCTTTCCTGTGCTTCTTCGTGTTTATGAATGGCCCCTCCCACCCCATCACTAAGTCTTAGGGTTCATCAGTGCCCATAGCCCTCAGTAGATTCCAATGGCTCTACATTCAAAATTTGCCCCAGGGGACTTTCCTGGTGGTCCAGCGGTTAAGACTCTGGGCTCCCAATGCCCCAAGTTCGATCCCTGGTCAGGGAATAGGTCCCCCACACCGCAACTAAAAATACTACATGTTGCAACTAAGCCCTGGTGTAGCCAAATAAAACACAAAAACAAAACTCTACCCCAAATCCAATCACTTGTCACCCTCCTCTGCCTTTACCACACAGTTCAGGCCACCACTATCCTTCACCTGCACCACTGCAATAACCTCCTCACCTGCCTCCCCTCCTCCGGTCTTACTCTCCTTCAATCCATTCTCCTCAAAACAAAGGGTAACACATCAAACCTTGCTCCAGGCTGCCACATGGCTGCCCCACGACTCCAATGACGGCCTTCAAAGCCACCTCTTCAGCTCTTTCCTCACTCACCGAGCTCTATCCACTCTGCCATTCTTCGCTGCACCCAAAGCAGGTTAAGCCTGTCTCCCCAGGGACATTGCACTTGCTGTTGCCTTCACTGGAACAGTCTTCCTCCCAAAGCCCACTTCCTTTCTGAAGGTCACTGCCTCCGAGAGACCTCCCCTGACCTCCCTAACAAAAACAGCTCTAAATACCTGTCAATCTACCTCCTTGTCATGTTTTATTTTTCTTCATAATAAGTATTGCTCTCTAAAGCTGTATAAGTATTGTTGACTTGTTTATTGTCTGCCTTTCGTCACTGAATACCCAGAATATTGAACAATGCTTGGTACACAGAAAATGCTCCATAAACCTTTGTTCTATGAAAGAAAGAAAAGATTGGGGAGTGGGGAGGGAAAGAAGAGAGGGAAGAAAGAGCGGAAGGATAGGCAGGGAAACAAAAAGCCTGAGAAAACAAGTTTTGGTTAAACCAACTTAAATCACTGGCTCCTCCCTTCTGCATATTCCATCAATCATAGGTAGCATAACAATTACAAACAGAAGAGTCTGCCAGGCCTGAGTACAAGTCCCAGCTTGACCGGTGCCAGCTTTGGTTTTAGGCAAGTTACTTAATCTCTCTGAACCACACATACCACCTTGGCAAATTTTTATGGTGACTACATCACAACAGGGGCATTATACCATATCTGTTGTGAGGATCATATATAAAATAACATATTAAAAGTCTCTGGCATTAATTGTAAGTGCTAATAATAAGTACTCAGAAATCTGGAGTCATTTCCGCCAGTTCTTCCAGTTTTGCCATGATACATTCTCAACACCTATTTATAACCTTCAGTGTTTGCAATCTGGATTTGCTGCTTTGGGTTTTTATTATTATTATTTGGCCACGCCATGCAGCATGAGATCTTAGTTCCCCGGCCAGGGATTGAACCTGTGCCCTGTCCAGTGAAACTGTGGAGCCTTAACCATTGGACCAGCAGGGAAGTCCCCGAACTATTTTGGGGTTTTTAGAAGGCTGGGTTTTCTTACTTAGTTCAGTTCAGTTGCTCAGTCGTGTCCAACTCTTTGCAACCCCATGAATCGCAGCACGCCAGGCCTCCTTGTCCATCGCCATCTCCCGGGGTTCACTCAGACTCACGTCCATCGAGTCCGTGATGCCATCCAGCCATCTCATCCTCGGTCGTCCCCTTCTCCTTCTGCCCCCAATCCCTCCCAGCATCAGAGTCTTTTCCAATGAGTCAACTCTTCGCATGAGGTGGCCAAAGTACTGGAGTTTCAGCTTTAGCATCATTCCTTCCAAAGAAATCCCAGGGCTGATCTCCTTCAGAATGGACTGGCTGTATCTCCTTGCAGTCCAAGGGACTCTCAAGAGTCTTCTCCAACACCACAGTTCAAAAGCATCAATTCTTCAGTGCTCAGCCTTCTTCACAGTCCAACTCTCTTGTAAATTTCTGGTTTGCTGTACTGTGGTCAGAAAAGGTGGCCAGTACAATTTCAGCTTTGAAGTTATCTGGTATTTCCTTCAGAGCCCAATATTTTATCAATATTTATAAATGTTTCATTAACGTCAAAAAAAATGTGTGTTCTCCATTTATGAGATACAAAGTTCAATAAATATCAATTGAAGGCAAGCTCCAGGATGGAGACTTTATTGCTGCATTCCTGGTATCCAGCAAAGGGCATGGTGCACGTCATACACATTTAATAAATATTTGCTGAATGAGTGGCTAATTAATCAATCATCTTATTATCATTTATATTCTCAATACCTTTGTACCCTTGGGTAATTTTTCTTACTTCATCTACTACAGACTGCTGAGTTATGCCACAGTTTCTTGCTACTATTATATAGTCCTTGTAGCTATATATAACTATATATATTTGTATGTTTGGTTTCCCAGGGTATCTGTTTTGACTTTATATATTTCAGTACAATATGATTTTGTGCCTAAAGCTTTATCATTGTTATATAATCAACATAAATATACCCTATATCAGTATAAAATGAACACATTATCTATACTATATGCTTTAATTTTAATATGCACTTATTATTTTGAATAATCAAAACATAATAATAAAATTCAAAATACCCAATAAGACCCTTCCCTGGTGGTCCACTGGCTAAGACTCCACACTTCCTAGGCAGGGGGTCTGGGTTCAATCCCTGGTCAGGGAACTATATCCTGCATGCCGCAACTAAGACCCAGTGCAGCCAAATAAATAATTGTTTTAAAAAGATGCAATCATACATTTTCATAAAGGTGAAAAGCAATTTTCCTTTCCCTCTTGTCTTCCATATCTTGTTCCTCTCCTCTGAGGTATCTACTGTTAACAGAATTTTTTTGATTAGCTTAATTTGAAAACATTAATTTTTTTCATAGAAGAGTTTAAAATATTTTCATGAATTGTTCTGATCCACATATTTGGTATAATCAGTCATCTTACTGTATGCTTTCTCTTTCTTATGCCTCTTGATACTTTATCTCCTGCTATATGGATTAAATTTTCTTTGTTTTCATCTTCTCTGGAACTTTTTAAAACATATTGCTGTTTAGTCGCTAAGTTATGTTCAACTGTTTTGCAACCCCATGGACTGTAGCCTGCCAGGCTCCTTCTTTCCATGGGATTTTCCAGGCAAGAGTACTGGAGTGGGTTGCCATTTCCTTCTCCAGGGGATCTTCCCAAACAAGGGATTGAACCCATGTCTCCTGCATTGGTAGGCAGGTTCTTTACCACTGAGCCACCAGAAAGCCCAACTGGCACGTTACTCTCTCATAACTCCCATTTGCTCAGTTGTCAACCAAACTTGCAAAAATCTTTTCACAAGAGGGAGGGAAAGGGGCCTTGTGCTTCAGTAGTGTGGTCCTTGGAACAGGAGCCTCAGCATCACCCAGCTGCTTTTAAGAAATGTAGACCCTCAATCAAAAAATATACAAACAATAAATCCTGGAGAGGGTGAGGAGAAAAGGAAGCCCTCCTGCACTCTTGGTGGGAATGTAAATTAGTGAACAGTATGAGGAAGGGAGAACAGTATGAGGTTCCTCAAAATACTAAAAATAGAACCACCATATGATCCAGCAATCCCACGCCTGAACATGTATCTGGAGAAAAATACGGTTCAAAAAATGCATGCACCCCAGTGTTCACTATAGCACTGTTAACAGCAGCCATACACAGAAGCAACCTAAACGTCCATCACCAGAGGAATGGCTAAAGAAGATGTGGTGCCTATATACAATGGACTATTACTCAGCCATAAAAAGGAATGAAATAATGCCATTTGCGGAGACATGGATAGACCTAGAAACTGTTATACAGAGGGAAAAAAATCAGAAAGAAAAAAACAGATATATAATATCTCTTATATGTGGAATCTATAAAAATGGTATAGATGAACTCATTTGAAAAGCAGAAACAGAGACACAGATGTAGAAAACAAACTTCTGGATACTAAGGTGGGGGTGTGGAGAACTGGGAGATTGGGACTGACATATATACACTACTATGCATGAAACAGATAACTAATAAGCACCTATTGTATAGCACAGGGAACTCTACTCAATGCTCTTTGGTGACCTATATAGAAGGGAAATCCCAAAAAAGAGGGGATATGTGTATACTTATGGCTGATTCATCTTGCTGTACAGTAGAAACTAATGCAACATTGTAAAGCAACCATGTGCTATGCTAAGTTTCCTCAGTCATGTCAGATTCTTTGCAACCCTGTGGACTGTAGCTTGCCAGGTTCCTCTGTCTATGGGATTCTCCGGGCCAAAAAACAGGGATGTGTTGCCAATTCCTTTTCCAGGGGCTCTTCCAGACCCAGGGGTCAAACCCTGGGTTTGATCAAACCCAGGAGAGAGCAAACCCAGGAGTTCTGTTAAGGCTCCTTCATTGGCCGGTGGGTTCTTTACCACTAGCACCTACTCCGATAAAAATTAATGAAAAAACAGAAATGCAGACCCTCAGGGCTCCCTCAGAATCTGCATTTTAACAAGATCCCCTGGAGGTCTGTATAAAGTTAAGCTGAGAGCCATGGAGGAGCCCCTCTTGCCAAGGTCTCAGTGTGGTTCTGGCTCTGTAGCCACAGGATATAGAGCAGCCACCGGCCCAAGTTGCTCCCCATCACATCACATTGCTGATTTCCCTCATAAAATTCAGCACAGTCTTGGGACTTCCCTGGTGGTCCAACGGATAAGAATATGCCTTGAAATGCAGAATCGGGTTCAATCTCTGATCGGGGCACTGAGACCCCACATGCTACGGAGCAACTAAGCCCTTGAGCCACAACTAGAGTGTGTGTGCTGCAATGAAAGATCCCACAGAGAGGGCTTCCCTGGTGGCTCAGTGGTAGAGAATCTGTCCGCCAGTGCAGGAGATCAATCCCTGGCCCAGGAAGATCCCATATGCCCCAGAGCAACTAAGCCCAGGCACCGCAGCTATTGAGCCTGTGCTCAAGAGACCAGCAGACACGACCACTGAGCCCAAACACCACAACTACTGAAGCCTGTGCCCCACAGTCAGTGCTTCCCAACAAGAGAAGCCACCGCCACGAGAAGCCTGGGTACCTCGACTGGAGAGTAGCCCCCACTCGCTACAACTGAAGAAAAGCCTACACAGCAAGAAAGACCCAGCACGGCCAAAAATAAATAAATAAAACTGTTTTAAAAGAGATCCCACATGCCACAACTAAGACCAGACGCAGCCAAATAAATGAAGACTTAAAAAAAAAAAATCTGGAATAGTCTCTAACTTTTAGTTTACTGCCTGTCTCCCAGAGTATAACATAAACTACGGGGAGGGACCTTGTCTGGCAAGTTTAGTGCCAAATCCACTGGGTCCAGAACTGGGCCTATAAAGAGAATTTCTTGAGACATCGCCAGAGGTGACACACACTATTATTCTAAGAAAGAATGCTGCCTGGTACGTGATAGAACAATGCTTTCCTAGCACTTGAAATGTTTGTTGTATGCTAATTAAAAGTTCTTCCAAAAAAATCATGTTGATGCATACAAGAAAAGAAAACTGCAAGTAAAGTAAATTGGTTAAAATAGTCCCCAAAGTTCTTCAAAATCTGACTCTTCTGATTTGTTTCCTGGCTGAGTCATAGATAACTGTTTTCATACACAAAACTGACTGTTGTGCCCTCAAGGGCACTGGTGATGCAGCTTTTCTCAAAGGTGTTCCCCTAGTGTCACCAAGATTTTCTCCCAAAGTCCTGGTGCTTTCTTTTTTAAAAGTTGTTATTTATTTACTTTTGGCTGTGCTGGGTCTCTGTTGCTGAGTGCAGACTTTCCCTGGTTGCAAGTTTCTGACTGCGGTGGCATCTCTTGTCGTGGAGCACAGGCTTATTTGCCTTGTGGCATACGGGATCTTCCCAGACCAGGGATAGAACTGGAGCCCCCTGCATTGGCAGGTGGATTCTAATCCACTGGATCACCAGGGAAGTCCTGTGGTTTCTTGTTTGACCACACGGTAACCACAGAATCAACACCTTTACTCAGTCCAATTTGTGTTCCACTACTTTGTTTCCATGACTTTCTAAATATATCATTAGCTTTTTTGTCTCTGCTTTAAAACACAGTGCAACCTTTTTTGAGACTTCGAAACTGAAATATAGTTGACATATAACATTGTATTAATTGTATTCTACTAGTATATTTTAAGTTTACAACATAATGATTTCCTGTATATATGTATAAGGCTTCCCTGGTGGCTCAGCTGGTAAAGAATCTGGCTGCAATGTGGAAGACCTGGGTTCAATCCCTGGCTTGTGAAGATTCCCCTGGAGAAGGGAACAGCAACCCACTCCAGTACAGATGGCTTCCCTGGTCGCTCAGACAGTAAAGAAACTGCCTGCAATTTGGGTAACTCCAGTTCCATCCCTGTGTCGGGAAGATCGCCTGAAGGAGGAAACAGCAAACCACTCTAGTATTCTTGCCTGGAGAATTCCATGGACAGAGGAGCCTGGAGGGCTACAGTCCATGGGGTCACAAAAAGTTGGACACAACTGAGTGATTCCATATATATACATCGGAAAAGGCAATGGCAACCCACTCCAGTACTCTTGCCTGGGAAATCCCATGGATGGAAGAGCCTAGTAGGCTACAGTCCATGGGGTCACGAAGAGTCGGACATGACTGAGCGACTTCACTTTCACTTTTCACTTTCATGCACTGGAGAAGGAAATGGCAACCCACTCCATTATTCTTACCTGGAGAATCCCAGGGACAGGAGCCTGGTGGGCCACCGTCTATGGGGTCGCACAGAGTCGGACACGACTGATGTGACTTAGCAGCAGCATATACTACTACAAAATGATTACTACTGTAAGTTTAGTTAACATTCATTACCTCACATAGTTATAATCTCTTTTCTCATTAGGAGAATTTCTAAGATTCACATTCTTACAGATCTTGAGAACAGATGTGTGGTTGCCAAAGAGAGAGGGAGTAGGGGAGGGAAGGACTGGGAGTTTGGGATTAGCACAGGCAAACTATTATATATAGGGGGGGATAAACAATAAGGTCCTACTATACAGCCACCTGAACCAATAAATGCTTTTTGTTTCAGTAGAGTTGAGTTTCTGTGACCTGATACAGTTCTTTAAAATGGACTCTGGTCATGGCAGGCAATACATGATTGACATCTATACTGTTGTTAATATAATTTTTAGAATTCACTCTATATATTTTCTCTTTAAAATTATTTTTGAAACTTTTATTTTGTGTTCTAACTAGGTTTATAAAAATTATTTAGTTATGCCAAGATTTCCCCATTTTGGAGTTTTCATTTCACTTCATGTCTCAGTAAGTTAAAACATCTTTTTTAAAAAGGAGAAGAAGGAGTCACAATGGTATTTCCAAACCCAAACATTCTCAGAAATTCTGTTGCCCCTCACATGCAAAAAGAAACTTGGATACATATAAAATAATTGACTCACAACTTGTGACATAAATGTAGACGTTGTTCCTTTGTCTCCTGGGCATTGCGTGTCACAGAGAAGTCTCAGGCTTGATTGCTTTTTGTTCCTTTTTAGGAAGATTTTTCTTTTTTTTTTTTTAATTTGGGGTATAGGCTTCCCTTATGACTCAGCAGGTAAAAGAGTCCCCCTGCAGGTTCAATCCCTGGGGCGTGGAGATCCCCTGGAGGATCGCAACGCATTTCAGTATTCTTGTCTGGAGAACCCTATGGGACAGAGCAGCATGACGGGCTACACAGTCCACAGGCCCACAAAGAGTTGGGCACGACTAAGTGACTAAGCACACAGGATAGTTGCTTTACGATGTTGGGTTAGTTTCTCTGTACAACAAAATGAAACAGCTATGTGTATACAGCTATATTCGAGAATCAGCTATATTTGAGATCCCCGGTGGCTCAGCGGTAAAGAATCTGCCTGCCAATGCAGGAGATGCCGGTTCGATCCCTGGGTCAGGAAGATCCCCTAGAGGAGGGCATCACTATCCACTCTAGTATTCTTGCCTGGAGAATCCCCATGGACACAGGAGCCTGGCGGGCTACAGTGTATGGGATCACAGAGTCAGACAGGGCTAAAGCAACAGAGACAGCACAGCACGATATTTGCAGTGAAGTAAGTTCTGAAAGAGATGGGAATACCAGACCACCTAACCTGCCTCTTGAGAAATCTGTATGCAGGTCAGGAAGCAACAGTTAGAACTGGACATGGAACAATAGACTCGTTCCAAATAGGAAAAGGAGTACGTCAAGGCTGTATACTGTCACCCTGCTTATTTAACTTATATGCAGAGTACATCATGAGAAACGCTGGACTGGAAGAAACACAAGCTGGAATCAAGATTGCTGGGAGAAATATCAATCACCTCAGATATGCAGATGACACCACCCTTATGGAAGAAAGTGAAGAGGAACTAAAAAGCCTCTTGATGAAGGTGAAAGAGGAGAGTGAAAAAGTTGGCTTAAAGCTCAACGTTCAGAAAACGAAGATCATGGCATCCGGTCCCATCACTCCATGGGAGATAGATGGGGCAACAGTGGAAACAGTGTCACACTTTATTTTGGGGGGCTCCAAAATCACTGCAGATGGTGACTGCAGCCATGAAATTAAAAGACACTTACTCCTTGAAAGGAAAGTTATGGCCAACCTAGATAGTATATTCAAAAGCAGAGACATTACTTTGCCGACTAAGGTCCGTCTAGTCAAGGCTATGGTTTTTCCTGTGGTCATGTATGGATGTGAAAGTTGGACTGTGAAGAAGGCTGAGCGCTGAAGAATTGATGCTTTTGAACTGTGGTGTTGGAGGAGACTCTTGAGAGTCCCTTGGACTGCAAGGAGATACAGCCAGTCCATTCTGAAGGAGATCAGCCCTGGGATTCCTTTGGAAGGAATGATGCTAAAGCTGAAACTCAAGTACTTTGGCCACCTCGTGGGAAGAGTTGACTCATTGGAAAAGACTTTGATGCTGGGAGGGATTGGGGGCAGGAGGAGAAGGGAACGACAGAGGATGAGATGGCTGGATGGCATCACGGACTCGATGGATGTGAGTCTGAGTGAACTCCGGGAAGTTGGTGATGGACAAGGAGGCCTGGCGTGCTGCGATTCATGGGGTCGCAAAGAGTCGAACACGACTGAGCGACTGAACTGAACTGAAGTAAGTCTGGGAAGCCTTTTAACTTTGCTGAGATGTATTCTTTAATTCAGATATTTAGTCAGGATGGATCTGGGTTCAGTTCACGTTAAAAAAATAATAATTTTATATATTTATTTATGTACTTTGAGCTGTGCTGAGTCTTTGGTCCTGCAAGGGCTTTTCTCTAGTTGTGGCAATCCAAGGCTACTTTCTAGTTGCAATCCACAGACATCTCATTGCAGTGGCTTCTCTTGTTGCGGAGCATGGGCTCTAGGGGATTCAGGCTTCAGCAGTTGCGGTTCCTGGGCTCTAGAGCACAGGCTCAATGGTTGTGGCGCACGGGCTTAGCTACTCTGCAGCATGTGCCATCTTCCCAGACCAGGGACAGAACCCCGAGTCTCCTGGCATTGACAGGCAGATTCTTTATTACTCAGCCACCAGGGAAGCCCCTGTTCACTTTTAATACTTCGCCTGGGATACAGTACACCCTCCAGCCCAATAACTTAAGTGGCACCACACCCTGGAGAAACTTCCCAGCACAGATTTGTCACTTGTGACGTCACTCCCACCAGTTCCGTTCTTATCTTTGGGAGCAGCTGGTTTCCTGACCTTCCACCTCTGTTCTCTCACTCAAGTTCCCTTACACTATTTTTGTTGCTGGTCCTCTTTCCTAATCTTCCAGTCTTTTACTTGTGCATTTTGCTCAAGTTTATCCTTAATATCCCTCACCAGCTCTGTCCCACCTTCAGTCCCATTCTTTAGTGCTTCTCACATGGACTTTGGTTATCTTTGTGCATTTTGAGTTTCCAGGCAATTCTCTGTCTCTCCCAAAAGAGAACCACTGGTGCCTTTTCATCTCAGCCTTTTGTTTCTTAAAGTACTCTGCTCCTACTTTTAGTGAAAACCTTCCTGAAAATTCCTTTCAAATACTACAGTAAATATTTCTCAAGAATTCTGTTTCTTTCTTTCAGTCTTCAGGAAAATATGCCCTTCCTTCGTTTTGATGAAATTTTTCAGAATACCTATAATGTTTTTAACATTATTTTATGCACACAAAATTGCACAAAATGTAATATAAATAAATACCTGTAAACCACACAACTTTTCTTTTTTTTTTCTCTTTACTTATCCTGAAAAGCAGAATCATCTCTCAGACTCAGGATTGATGACCTTGTAGACAAATATGCAGCTTGCTCTGGTCCCTGTTCCCAGTCCACTGGAACAATGGCTACAGTGGGAACACCTGCCAGGTGGGCATCACAGCTTCTCTGGTGGCTCAACGTCACGTCCAGTGACTCAGCAGAAACACTGGTCATTCATCTGCCTCTACTTTCCAGTGCTTGTGCTTCTTCCTCCTGTACTGTTATATATATGTATATATTTGGATATGCTGTGGCATGCAGGATCTTGTTCCCTGATCAGGGACTGAACCCAGAGTCCTTGCATGGAGAGACTGGAGTCTTAGCCACTGGACCACCAGGGAAGTCCCTTTCTTCCTATGGTCTGTTTATTTATGGATGCAGCTGCTTCGTGGCTTCTGTTCACTCCCTGCTTTCATACTGTCCTCAGTTTCTTTTATACTTTTGTTAGTTCTGGGCCGCCCCTCTGTCTGATGACTCTCAGGTTGTCTGTAGTCAACTTTCTCAAGAATGAAGATCCAATTTGTTGATCAGTCATCATTCAGTGAGGGTACCTCTCTCTGTTGGGTAGAGTTCTTACCTTCGGCAATCATACAGGTCTCTGGTTTCATGTCTGCTTTTGGGTCGCCTACTTTTTCTTGGATCAATCACCTGTGGCCTAGATGACAGGATCTGTGTGAGTCAGCTATTGGTGTGTTACAAAACAATCCCGAGAAGTCTTCAGTTCAGTTCAGTCAGTTCAGTCGCTCAATTGTGTCCAATTCTTTGCAAGCCCAAACAAATCTTTGTCCATCGAGTCAGTGATACCATCCAGCCATCTCATCCTCTGTCGTCTCCTTCTCCCCCTGCCCCCAATCCCTCCCAGCATCAGAGTCTTTTCCAATGAGTCAACTCCTCGCACGAGGTGGCCAAAGTATTGGAGTTTCAGCTTTAGCATCAGTCCTTCCAATGAACACCCAGGACTGATCTCCTTTAGAATGGACTGGTTGGATCTCCCTGCAGTCCAAGGGACTCTCAAGGGTCTTCTCCAACACCACAGTTCAAAAGCATCAATTCTTCGGCGCTCAGCTTTCTTCACAGTTTGACTCTCACATCCATACATGACCACTGGAAAAATCATAGCCTTGACTAGACGGACCTTTGTTGGCAAAGTAATGTCTCTGCTTTTTAATATACTGTCTAGGTTGATCATAACTTTCCTTCCAAGGAGTAAGCGTCTTTTAATTTCATGGCTGCAATCACCATCTGCAGTGATTTTGGAGCCCAAAAAATGTCTGACACTGTTTCTACTGTGGCCTACAAATATAAGCATTTATTTTACTCATTCATGTATGGATGCACTGGAGGTCAGCTGACGTAGGCTGGGATCTGTTCAGGGCTTTTTCTTTGTATCTTACACACTCTTTTGACCACTGGATGTCCTTCTAAATGGAGAACCCACAGCTAGGGCTTAATGAATTTTGTGTCAAAAAAGACTCTTTAGGGAATTCCAGTGGTTAGGACTCCAAACTTTCACTGCCGAGGGCCCAGGTTCAATCCTTGGTCAGGAAACTAAGATCTAGCAAGCTGCACAACATCCCCTCGCCCCCAAAATCTACAGAGTCAATGTAATCTCTATCAAATTACCAATGGCACTTTTCACAGAACTAGAACAAACAAATCTTAAAATTTCTATGTAGGGACAAAAGACCCTGAATAGCCAAAGTAATCTTGAGAAAGAAAAATGAAGGAGGAAGAATCAGGCTCCCTGACTTTAGACTTTACAACAAAGCTACAGTCATCAAAACACTATGGTACTGACACAAAAATGGTAATATAGATCAATGGAACAGGATAGAAAGCCTAGAAACAAACCCATACATCTATGGTCAATTAACCTATGACTAAGCAGGAAAGACTGTACAATGGAGAAAGACAGTCTCTTCAGTAAATGCTGCTGGGAAAATTGGACAGCTCCATTTAAAAAAAATGAAATTAGAACATTCGTTAGCACCACACACAAAAATAAACTCAAAATGGATTAAAGACCTAAATATAAGATGGAATACGTAAAACTCTTAGAGGAAAACACAGGCAGAACACTCTGACATAAATTACAGCAATAACTTTTCCAAACCATCTCCTAGAGTAATGGAAATAAAAATAAAAATTAATAAATAGGACGTAATTAAACTCAAAAGCTTTTGCACAGCACAGGAAACCACAAACAAAACAAAAAGACAACCCATAGAATGGGGGAAAAAATTTGCACACAACGCGACCAACAGGAGTCTAATTTCCAAAATTTATGAACAGCTCATGTGGCTAAATATCAAAAAACAAACAACCCAATCAAAAAATGGGCAGAAGACCTAAACAGTCATTTTCCCAAAGAAGACATACAGATAGCCCAGAGGCACATGAAAAGATGCTCAACATCATTATTAGAGAAATGCAAATCAAAACTACAATGAGGTATCACCTCACACCAGTAAGAATGGCCATCATCAAAAAATCTACAAATAGGACTTCCCTGGCAGTCCAGTGGTTAAGACTCTATACCTCCACTGCAAGGGGAATGGGCTTGATCCCTGGAATGAGAACTAAAATCCCACAAGTCTGGAGAAGGAAATGGCAATCCACTCCATTACTCTTGCCTGGAGAATCCCTTGGACAGAAGAGGCTGGCAGGCTACAGTTCATGGAGTCGCAGAATCAGACATGACTGAGCAGCTGACACACACACAAAATTGAGGAGATACTTGATGGCTCAAGTGTATACTTTATCTACTGTCCCATTTCCTGCAGGAAGCAGGATGGGGCAGGCAGGACCTGGGAGGCAGGATGGCTCGCCCCCACTCCTTCCATCCCTCCTGGAAGTCTTCGGCCCTCAGTGCCCGCAACAGCTTGCCTTGGGCAAATAAAAGACTAAGTTGTTTACTGGCAAAAAAAAATCCCACAAGTCAAGGAATAGGGGAGAGGAGGAGACTTAGTCTCTCCATCTCGTCACTGTTCTTTCCTCTGGATTTTCTTCACTCTCCAGCAAGCAGGCAACAATATGCCACCGGCGACTCCATCAGCACAACCACATCAGGAATTATTTGACCTCAGATCTCCAAAAACAAGAACCAGAAATAGATTCCCATGGGACTGGCCTAGATCAAGGGGCCATCACTGAATCAAACAACAGAGACCAGGGGGATGGAGGCTTTAAAAAATGAGACTTCAGTGGATAGCCCACCTGAGAGACTCAGGTGATGGCTTCGACAGGAGGAGGGTTTGATAAACAGACACTGACAAGAAGACTCTATACATGGACATCACCAGATGGTCAATACCAAAATCAGATTGATTATATTCTTTTCAGTCAATAATAGAGAAGCTCTATACAGTCAGCAAAAACAAGACTGGGAGTGGACTGAGGCTCCGATCATGAACTCTTTATTGCAAAATTCAGACTTAAATTGAAGAAAGTAGGGAAAACCACTAGACCATTCAGTTCAGTTCAGTTCAGTCGCTCAGTCGTGTCTGACTCTTTGTGACCCCATCAACTGCAGCACACCAGGCCTCCCTGTCCATCACCAACTTCTGGAGTTTACCCAGACTCACGTCTATTGAGTCGGAGATGCCATCCAACCATCTCATCTTTTGTCATCCCCTTCTCCTCCTGCCTTCAATCTTTCCCAGCATCAGGGTCTTTTCCAATGAGTCAGCTCTTCACATCAGGTGGGGAAAGTATTGGAGTTTCAGCTTCAACATCAGTCCTTCCAATGAACATTCAGGACTGATCTCCTTTAGGAAGGACTGATTGGATCTCCTTGCAGTTCAAGGGACTCTCAAGAGTCTTCTCCAACCCCACAGTTCAAAAGCATCAATTCTTCAGCGCTCAGCTTTCTTTATAGTCCAACTCTCACATCCTACATGACTACTGGTAAAACCATAGCCTTGACTAGATGGACCTTTGATGGCAAAGTAATGTCTCTGCTTTCTAATATGCTGTCTAGGTTGGTCATAACTTTTCTTCTAAGGAGTAAGCATCTTTTTATTTCATGGCTACAGTCATCATCTGCAGTGATTTTGGAGTCCAGAAAATAAAATCTCTCACTGTTTCCACTGTTGCCCCATCTATTTGCCATGAAGTGATGGGACCAGATGCCATGATCTTTGTTTTCTGAATGTTTTCTGAGTGAAAAAGCTTTAAGCCAACTTATTCACTCTCCTCTTTCACTTTCATCAAGAGGCTCTTTGGTTCTTCTTCACTTTCTGCCATAAGGGTGGTGTCATCTGCATATCTGAGGTTACTGCTATTTCTCCTAGCAGTCTTGATTCCAGCTTGTGCTTCATCCAGCCCAGCACTTCTCATGATGTACTCTGCATATAAGTTAAATAAGCACAGTGACAATATACAGCCTCCTTTTCCAATTTGGAACGAGTCTGTTGTTCCATGTCCAGTTCTAACTGTTGCTTCCTGACCTGCATACAGATTTCTCAAGAGGCAGGTCAGGTGGTCTGGTATTCCTATCTCTTGAAGAATTTTCCACGGTTTATTGTGATCCACACAGTCAAAGGCTTTGGCATAGTCAATAAAGCAGAAATAGATGTTTTTCTGGAACACTCTTGCTTTTTTGATGATCCAGTGGGTGTTGGCAATTTGATCTCTGGTTCCTCTGCCTTTTCTAAAACCAGCTTGAACATCTGGAAGTTCACGGTTCACATACTATTGAAGCCTGGCTTGAAGAATTTTGAGCATTACTTTGCTAGTATGTGAGATGAGTGCACTTGTGTGGTAGTTTGAGCATTCTTTAACAAGGGACAATGCTAAAGAATGCCAAAGACCATTCGGGTATGACCTAAATCAAATCCCTCATGATTATGCTGTGGAAGTGACAAATAGATTCAAGGGATTAGACCTGATAGACAGAGTCCCTGAAGAACTGTGGACAAAGGTTTGTGACATTGTACAGGAGGCAGTGTTCAAGACCATTCCCAAGAAAAAGAAATACAAAAAGGCAAAACGGTTGTCTGAGGAGGGCTTACAAATAGCTGAGAAAAGAAGAGAAGTTAAAGGCAAAGGAGAAAAGGAAAGATATACTCATTTGAATGCAGAGTTCCAATCATTAGCTAGGAGAGATAAGAAAGCCTTCCTCAGTGATCAAGGCAAACAAACAGGAAAATAATAGAATGTTTCATTTGGGAAAGACTAGAGATCTCTTCAAGAAAATTAGAGATACCAAGGAAATATTTCATGCAAAGAGGGGCAATAAAGGATAGAAACTGTATGGACCTAACAGAAGCAGAAGATATTAAGAAGAGGTGGCAGGAATACACAGAAGAACTATACAAAAAAGATCTTCATGACCCAGATAATCATGATGGTGTCATCACTCATCTAGAGCCAGACATCCTGGAATGGAATGGGAAGTCAAGTGGGCCTTAGGAAGCATCACTATGAACAAAGCTAGTGGACGTCATGGAATTCCAGTTGAGCTATTTCAAATCCTCAAAGATGATGCTGTGAAAGTGCTACACTCAATATGCCAGTAAATTTGGAAAACTCAGCAGTGGCCATTGGACTGGAAAAGGTCAGTTTTCATTCCAATCCCAAAGAAAGGCAATGCCAGAGAAAGTTCAAACTACCACACAATTGCACTCATCTCACATACTAGCAAAGTAATGCTCAAAATTCTTCAAGCCAGGCTTCAACAGTATGTGAACCGTGAACTTCCAGATGTTCAAGCTGGTTTTAGAAAAGGCAGAGGAACCAAAGATCAAGTTGCCAACAACCACTGG
>SJYQ01000233.1:225231-241186 GCA_006410935.1 Redunca redunca | reverse complement strand
CAGATGTTGGCAATTTGATCTCTGGTTCCTCTGCCTTTTCTAAAACCAGCTTGAACATCAGGAAGTTCACGGTTGACATATTGTTGAAGCCTGGCTTGGAGAATTTTGAGCATTACTTTACTAGCATGTGAGATGAGTGCAGTTGTTCGGTAGTTTGAGCATTCTTTGGCATTGCCTTTCTTTGGAATTGGAATGAAAACTGACCTTTTCCAGTCCTGTGGCCACTACTGAGTTTTCCAAATTTGCTGGCATATTGAGTGCAGCACTTTCACAGCAGTACCTTTCTCTAAGAGGTATGGCTTTTCAAGAATAACATGACTCAATACAGTATTTATTAATATACATAAAAGTTCAGCAATCATTCGTTCCTTAATGCTCTAAAGTATTTAGTGTTCACATTTCCAATTATTTCTTAAATATCATAATTTAAAACATACCTAAAAAGCTGTTAGTATTTGTAGTATAACAGTAAGTTAAACACCATAAAAAGCAGCAATGCAAATGTTCTTAGATTTATTGCACCTACTTTTTCTTTTCAGTGTCTTGATATGCTGGAATGCTTAGGAATTCCCTGGGTCCAAGCTGCTGGTGAAGCTGAAGCCATGTGTGCCTACCTCAATGCCAGTGGTTATGTGGATGGCTGCCTCACCAATGATGGAGACACTTTCCTTTATGGGGCCCAGACTGTTTATAGGAATTTCACTATGAACACCAAGGTATTTTTTCTTTCTCTTTTTCAGCATTTGTTTTAAAAACTAATTTCTTAAAGGGGATTATTAGAAGATTAGATAAACTAAAATGTATAAAATGCTTACCGTAATGCTTATGATTTTTTGTGTGTGCACATGATTGCGAAGTCTTGTCTAATTCTCTACAACCCTACAGACTACAGCCCACCAGGCTCCTCTGTCCATGGGTTTCTCCTTGCAAGAACACTGGAGTGGGTTGCCATTTTCTTCTCCGGGGATCTTCCCAACCCAGGGATAGGACCAGCATCTCCTGCATTGCAAGGGGGATTATTTACCATAATGGTTGGTACACAGCAGTTGCTAAATAAAATGTTTACTCATATTAAAAATATCACTACTGCATGGTTAAATGTGGATTTCTCTAAGAACTCGATTTGTTTCACATGGTATACTTCTAAATCAGTTTCCATTATGTATTATAAAATGTCATGTGATATGTATTGCCTTGAACCAGAATTTCCACTGTTAGTAAGCCTCAAAACACCTCCAAGTATGCAAAGAGAGATATACAAGGATGTAATTAGTAGTTGCAGCATTGTCAATACTTGCAAAAACTTGGCAAACAACCCAAATGCCCATTGATAGGGAATGGCTAAATACAGCCATGGTTTTCATAGAGACAGGTACTGTACAAGGGACATATTCAGTGTAACTGTTCAAGGTTGAGCAAGGGAGACTATGGACATTTGATGTATCGAAGCCAGGAAAACTAAGACATTTGCCAGAGAATTCTGTTATCTTTCTGAAAATGCTCCCAGTGTCCCCATTGAGAAAACTGTCTTGGAGTCCATCTAGTATAATAGTAAGCAGTCATTAAGGCCTAGGTGGCTCTGGTAGTAAAGAACTCACTGTCGATGCAGGAGACATGAGAGATGTGGATTCAATCCCTGGGTCAGTAAGATACTCAGGGAGGAAGGCACGGCAACCCACTTCAGTATTCTTGCCTGGAGAATCCCATGGAAGGAGGAGCCTGGAGGGCTGCAGTCCATAGGGTTGCAAAGAGTCGAACACGACTGAAGCAACTAAGATATCCAAATGTATTAGTGGGCAAGAAATATGGCAAAATAGTATTTTTATATAAGCCTATTTTTACTTTAAGCATTTGTATATATGTGTTAAAGAAAGAGTTTCTTAAAGGAATATGCGTGGCTGTCAATAATAGTTACTTCAGATGATGCGTTTACAGGGAATGTTTACTTTCTATAATATACATTTTATGTTTAGTTATGTAAGATGAAAATCTACTTTTGTAGACACCAAGAAACAGGAAGAAAAAAATGACTACTGTAGTTGTTTTTTTAAAGCTATTTTTGAAACTTGATTTTATTTTCAGATGTTGAAGTGTTAGGTTATATGAAGATTCTGGTGATCAAGATAATTTTAAACTTTTAGGAATAAATATTTAGAGGCAGCTTTGACAAATTGGAGAAGGAAATGGCAACCCACTCCAGTATTCTTGCCTGGAGAATCCCATGGACGGAGGAGCCTGGTGGACTACAGTCCACGGGGTCGCAAAGAGTCAGACACGACTGAGTGACTTCACTTTCACTTCACTCTGATAAATTATGTTTTACAATGTTGATTTTGTTTAGTTTTCTGAAGATGAAACTAAATCTGTACCTTCCAGGACCCACATGTTGACTGTTATACAATGTCATCCATCAAGAGTAAACTAGGTTTGAATAGAGATGCTCTGGTTGGGCTGGCAATACTACTTGGCTGTGATTATCTTCCAAAGGTATGCTGAAATTGTATTTATTTAGTATTCATAGTGGCTTTTTCTCATAACCTTACATGGTACATAAATATGAATATAATATGGTGTTATATAGTTAAGGACCTAATTTAGATATGGGTGTAATAAACTGTTCAGTAACTAAAATAATCAACATTTCAAGTGACATTAAAATGCTTGCTCACTGTGACACTGAATGTTATAAATGGGAATAGAATCATAACTGGTACTACAGCCTGAATCTCAGTATACTATTACTCTAAGAGGTTCATATTCACATTTGACTGTCCTTTTAGAAAAATAGGAGCTACTCTTTTCTTGTCTCTTGCCAATATTAGTTTCTATCACTGTTTGTCTGTGTTCTGATTTTGAATCTCCATAGTAACTTTTTAACTGTACACATGCTCCATGTTATTGTTACTGTTGCTAGGCAACATGATTATTGGGCTAAGTCATTCATCCCTCTATGCCTCTTAGCACTGCATTGAGCTTTGCTCATGAAAGCCTTTTTATTTTATATCTGAAGATAACAATACATACTCAGTGACAGGTATAATAGGTGAGGGATGAATTAAGAATTAAAATGATAACCCCATTCATAAATATGATATTTAAGAATACAAAATGATTTATATTGTAACTCCTACTGTTTTTATATAGTCCCATTATTATGTCCCTGCTGATCATCTTTGTATCCTTTTTAAATCCTTCATTATACTATAGACTGTATACCTAAGAGAAGTCTAAAGAGGGATGACATGTATTGTTTTTCACTAGGGCATAGAAGAGGGAAAAAATAATAGGATAGTAAGATTATTAATTTTGATTTCTAATCTGTGTCACCAGTGACCAGATAGAGAAATCAATAATTTTTTTAACAAGAAAAGAAAACAGGAGGAAAAAAAGCTGTTAAATAACACAAAAAAATAATTATTGTAGTTCTCATTCTGAAATAGAAAATTACTATTTCCTATATGTAATTGTATCATAATTAAAGTCTGGAAACAACCCAGTGTTGAATATAAGAAAAAATTTGCAAACTTGAACTCACAAAAACCAGTTTCAGCTATAGTGGTATTTATTATATTATAGACTAGCCTTGCCTATTTTGATTTTTTATATCTTTGCAACCAAAACTGCTATCTATTTATACATTGTACTTAATGATCTTTAAGACACTTCTATAATAATATAATTTGCTGAAAAATTTTTTGGAAAAAAAATCTAATATGTNTGCTGAAAAAATTTTTGGAAAAAAAATCTAATATGTAACTAAATACTAATACAAGATGGGTCATATGCAAAATATCTAGTAACTGGTTTACTAAAGACATAGGCTATAGAAATGGAACAAGCTTCTGGTACCCTCTGTTGTGCCATGTGTAACCCTAATCCTCAGTGTAGGTGGGTTGGGAAGGGAACTCACATTAGGGAGAAGACTTCTTTGCCAGCAGGCACTCAGGATATGTGGGCAGTGACTGTTTACTAACCAGTTTGGAAGTATTTTAACACTGATATGTCTATCCTGATACATATTGACTAAAGAGCAGCATTGCTTACAAAGACATATTAATAAACTTTTATAGGAACTAGAAGACTCAACCTAAACCAGAAATTATCATGTGAATATACTTATTTATATATATAGATAAATAGATGTGTGTGTGTGTGTGTGTGTGTGTGTATATATATACACACATATATATATACACACACATATTTTGGAAATTAAATGTTTGTTTTAATTTTCTTAAGTTAAAATATTATCAAAATAATGAACATAGAAAATGAAATGCTGTTCATCTAAAATGCTGTTCCTCCCTCTCCTAAAATAAACTGTAAGTGCTTTTGTATGCAACTCTCTGACTTTTTTGGTTACATAAGTTAATACTGTAATTGCTATTTAACCTACAAATCTAAGCCACACCGTATTCTCTTCTGCAGTTTTCATTTACACCTAACAATGCGTCTTGCACACGTAGAGTCACCTTCTTCTCTGAGCTGCACAGTCCTACACTGAATGAATGCATCATCCTTCAATCTGTTCTCTAGTGATTAACATTTGAATTTCTTTTCCCACTTGCTGAAAGGGAGTCCCTGGAGTTGGAAAAGAGCAAGCATTAAAACTGATAAAGATTTTGAAAGGGCAAAGTTTACTTCAGAGGTAACTAAAAATTATTTTTGCTTATGACATTAGTCTAGTCTTGTTGAATTTAATAGTGTATACAATAAGTATTGGGCTTTCCAAACAAGGGTTTTGTATTTTTAAGCTGACCTATATTTTCATTGACAATCACTTATTTATCTGACGTTTTCCAAAGAAAGCTGAAAAGAACATGTCCTAAGCCATGCTTTGTATCGTCAATATTATTAGCTCACTACAAACATAAGTAGGAAGATTTCAGATGGGTTTATTTATAACCATGGACATTTGCCATAAGCTATCTTAGACTATTTTATCAACAAGTAAAGATAAACCAACATAATTTTATATTTTAAATTATTTTTATATAAATACTTCAATATTGTATTTTTCTATAAATGAAATGTCTTACATGTTGCAAATACTTAATTAGTAACACTTGATCAAAAGTTTTACTTCACTACCCTTTGTTCTATATCTGCACATTATAATGAATTTAGCCTTTATGATTTGAGGATTCAGGTTTCTCTGGTAGTTCAGAAGGTAAAGAATCTACCTGTGATGCGGTAGAGCAAGATCTGATCCCTGGGTCTGGAGATTCTCCTGGAGAAGGAAATGGCAACCCACTGCAGTATTCTTGCCTGGAGAATCCCATGGACAGAGGAGCCTGGCAGGCTACAGTCAGTGGGGTTGCAAAGAGTCAGACATGACTGAGCAACTAACACTTTCAGTTCATTTGAGGATTCAGGAAAATTAAGAGTATATTGAAGTTTGCAAACTATGCTGTTTTGTTTTGAGCTTTCAAAACAAATCTATCAATTATATTTGCTTGATGAGGCCAATGTTTTATAAAAAATGAGTATTGATGATAATAAAGCATAGAATGAATAGAAGGAAAGGAACCAGGACACTGAGACAGTTAAAATAATTTTGGCCTCCAGTAGGTATGAGATAGTAAATGAAAAGAAGCATCAAGTGGTAGAAATGAAGATTGGAATGAACATGAGAAAGATTTCAGATATTCATGCTCTTTCCTAAGATGCCTCTCTTTCCACTGTAAGGCTAATGATAGATCTAAGACTTTAATAAACTCATTATTAATATCAGCGATTACTATTTTCCAAAGCAGGAAAGCAAAGGTGTACTTTGGCATGGGGATGAATTAAGGAATGATTTGGGAAGTGTGAAGAATAAAAAAGGAAAAGCAAGCAAATATGACTCTTGGCTAACTATAAATCATTCTTATTGAGACAGTTTCAGCAAAGGCAAACTTTTGGCAATATTTTATGTTTGTCTTCACAGTTGAAAATAATGAGATTATATTTTCTTATAGTAATTTGTCATTCTGATTTTTATTAGTTTAGACTAACCTTCCCCTGAGTTTTAAATTTTTTTATGTTTTTATGTTCCCAGGCTAGGACAGCAACTTTACTGCCAAAGGGAAAATAAGTAGGCAAGTGGAAAGGATCAGAATAGCCTGACCTTTGAGAACATGGCAGTTTGGTAACCTTAGTATTTGTTTGTTGTTTTTTTTTAAACCATTTTCTTTTAAAGGTTTAATCAGTGGAATGAAAAATCTTGTTACTCTAATTCACAACCAGTACTCATTAACAAACTGGCTCATTGCTCTGTGTGTTCCCATCCAGGTAAGCAGACATAAGGAGTGATATCTCTAGAACACTGCTGTCAAGCTACCTATGTTTAGTATATACCTATGTTTCATCTCTATTCCTTTGGTACTTTTTACTTACCTACCTTCCTTACCAGATTGGGAACCCGCAGAGTCAGGAGTTGTGTCACATAAATACAGTAGACACTCAGTAAATACTTACTTAATGAAGTAATGTCATATCAATGATAGATATAGGATAACTGTAGCTTCAAACTGTATTATCAAATTACTTCAGTGTTAAAATTATGTTTTCAATGTAGAAATCCATTTTAAGAAAAAATTATACTGATAAATCTTAGGGAAAAATGGAAGTGTTTTTTATATCAGTNAAATCTTAGGGAAAAATGGAAGTGTTTTTATATCAGTGTTTTGTTTATATTTATATGGTATATTTTTATTGTGTGTGAAGATAGTGACTTAACATTAATTTCTAATACATGTTCACTGTTACTGAAAATAGCTTGGATTCTCTTCATTAGTCTTGATTTAAAAAATGATGTCCCTGGAAATACCCTGGCAGTCCAGTTGCTAGTACTCCATGCTTTCACTGCCAAAGGCCTGAGTTCAATCCCTGATCAGGGAACTAATAAATAGATTTTAAAAACCCATCTCTCTGTTTGCAATATAAGAATTATCTTAAAAAAAAAAAAGATGTTTCTGACATGTACTGGGTCAAAAAAGCCTTTTGCTCTCAGGAGAGATTAGGAGATGATGTTAGCTCATCTTTTAAAAGAAATCCTGCTCTATCTATTTTTCTTAATATATTTTCATTGGCATTTAAGAATTATAGATGATAGCATGGAAGAAATAAATGTTTTTATAGATAAGATGCCATTCTGCAGGGTGTTTTTTTTTTTGATGCCTTATGAATGGTGGTTTTAGGTCATATCACTTATGTAAGCTCTCATGTATTCTCAAGACAGTGCTAAAGGTAGTCATTCTTTCTTTTTAATGGTCACGAGGGCCCAACATCCAGGCCACAACCAGAATTTGTTTATATTCCAAGCTTAGTTTAAAAATACCTATATAGGTAACTGAGGGCTAGCCACTAGCAGAGGTAGTAACTGCTGTATTCCTTTCATATTCTTATTTTTTTTAATTCCAAGAATTATTCTATTGACTAAATAATTTTTTACCATCAATATCCTTCTTGTGTGTAACTACCACATACTTCACAGTCTTTCATTGATTACTCTAAATGTACAGTTTCATATTACAAATGAACACTTTCAGATAGAAGAGTAATTTACGAAAAAATAAAATAGTGTCAGTGATGGTAACAGCTAAGGACTTAGTTTATCCTAAGAATTACTGTTGTGTTTATTACTCTATTCAACCTAAATGTATTGAAACCCTTCTATATGCTAGGTGTTATGCTAGGCAGTGTTTGTTTTTGAAAATTTAGGTAAGGCGAAGAAAAAAATGTATATAGAAGATAATTCTAAAAGGCAGTGAAAATTATACTTTTTGTGTCTCCTTAAAGGTTCATCTAAGGATCATGAACGTAAGGGATGCAAATTATGTCAAACTGATCGATATTGTGAACCACATGATTATGAATACTGTTGTCCTTGTGAATGGCACCGTACAGAACATGAGAGGCAACTGAGTGCAGTAGAAAACAATATTAAGAAGTAAGGTTATATTTTTGTACTCATTGTTTTCTGCTGTGTGACCTATTTATATACCTTTGGTTGAATTATTTCCACATAACTTCCCCTCATGTGTAGATTAATAATGTTTCACAAAATCCCTTTCTTGATTCTGTTCAAAAGTTTGGCCATCTTATATGATAGTAATTTAATAATATTTCAGTGAGAAGGTTGATAATTGTTATACTGTGCAAGGACACTTTTCAGTAAAGGAGATGAGATTAGAGCTGATGATTTTCAGTTCAGTTCAGTCGCTCAGTCGTGTCTGACTCTTTGCAACCCCATGAATTGTAGCATGCCAGGCCTTCCTGTCCATCACCAACTCCCAGAGTCCACCCAAGCCCATGTCCATTGAGTCGGTGATGCCATCCAGCCATCTCATCCTCTGTCATCCCCTTCTCCTCCTACCCTCAATCTTTCCCAGCTTTTCAAATGAGTCAGCTCTTCACATCAGGTGGCCAAAGTATTGGAGTTTCAGCTTCAACATCAGTCCTTCCAGTGATCACCCAGGACTGATCTCCTTTAGGATGGACTGGTTGGATCTCCTTGAAGTCCAAGGGACTCTCAAGAGTCTTCTCCAACACCATAGTTCAAAAGCATCAATTTTTCAGCACTCAGCTTTCTTTATAGTCCAACTCTCACATCCATACATGATTTTAGAGTCTATCTGAAATTGCCTGATTATATTAATAACCTGTATATAACTTATTTTCAGAAAAGCTTGCAGTTGTGAGGGATTCCCATTCCATGAGGTAATGAGTTATAATTCAACTATGTATTTATCTCAGAAGGTTTTTATAAAAGTTTGAAGTCTCCATTCTTAATTTCTCTTCTCTTGCTAGGTTACTCAAGAATTCCTTCTTAATAAGGATAAATTGGTGAAGGCAGTCANNCAGGTACCAAAGACCTGATTTATTATTGTTTCAGGTATCTGAAAATAAACTCTTACTTTACAGTGTAAAGTTGGATACTAGAAAGATAAGAAGGGGTAATCACTTTGATTGCTCTGAGAGGAGGTTTGAAGTAGATAGCTGTTGAGTGCATGTGTATTTTGCAGGCATTTATATCTACTTTTCATTCCTTTGTCACACAGTAGCTATATATTGCAGACCGTAAGACAAATCACAGTTATGCTGTTCTGTATAAGACACCTTAAAGGCCATGTGCAGATGTGTTGTATTCAGGACTGTGTTGAGGGAGAGATGCTAATACCTGGAGAATGTAGAGATCAAGTATATTGTTTCGGATGACAGTACAGTTTACAAGCATAAATTTAAATCTGGACAGTCTGTCACTTACCATGTAACCCTGGATATGTGTTTTCCTCAAAAATAGAAACAAGGTTACCTATCTTGTGAAGTCACTTTGAGGATTAAATAAGACTATTTGTATTAACCCCTAGTATAGTAAGTAGAGAAACAGTCATTCGATAAATTGTAACTGCTTGTTGCTTAGCTCTACCAACCACAGTAATAACAATGGCAACCAACATTTATTGAACATTTAAAATTTGATATTATATTTAACACATTGCATGTAATCTTCCCTAACTTCATAATCCGTGTGCTGGATTGTATTTTACAGAGAGAAAACCTGAGGCTGAAAGAGGTTAAGTAATTTACCCAACATCTAGGAAATATGGTGGCATTCAGACCCAGAACCCTCACACTGAAATCATTGTGCAGTATTGCCTCCTTAGGAGGCTCACTGCTTATGGGAATCTTCTTGTTGACACAACTTGTAATACTAGTTATCTCTTAACGGAAAAGATAAGATCACCTGAGAGTGCTATTTGTTCACCAAGAGATAATGTAGTCTTATTATATTTTTTATTACATTTACAGAGATTTACTCTTGAAAAAATGGAGTGGCCCAATCACTATGCATGTGAGAAATTGTTGACACTGTTGACCCACTATGACATGACAGAAAGGAAGCTCGGTCGAAGGAACTCTAATCAACTGCAGCCAATTCGGTAATATAAAGAATTGTATGGACAACTCCCTGTGTTTTCATGGGAACATCTTATGATCTAAAATATTCTTCTTAATATCTTTAATAGCAGGATATATCAATATATCTCTTTGTTTTAGAAGAATGGAGGAAAGGTCTGCTGGAGTATTAAAAGCTTGTTCAGGGGTTAGTGTCAAGATAACATAGTAAGTTGATGCTTTGATACTTTTCAGCCTCAAACATGTAGTAATAATAGACTATTAAAGAAATATAAAAAGTTGTGCTGTGCTAAGTTGCTTCAGTTGTCTCTGACTCTGTGCAATCCTATGGACTTCAGCCCGCCAGGCTCCTCTGTTCATGGGATTCTCCGGGCAAGAATACTGGAATAGGTTACTGTGCCCTCCTCCATGGGATCTTCCCGACCCAGGGACCTGTGTCTCTTATGTCTAACCTGCAACAGCAGGCAAGTTCTTTACCACTAGCGCCACCTGAGAGGGCCCTATAAAAAGTTGTAGCTAGGCTTAAGTAGGTAATTATCTCAGTGTCAGTGGACCAGAAAGGGAACAGAAATGTAAAGTAAGTGGAGGGGCTGAAACTGAGAATTGGTGACTCTCAGTGAAGGGTATATGATTATTCATTTTACTATTCTTGAAACTTTTCTTAATGTTTGAAAATTTTCAAAATAAAAAGTTTTGGGAAAATATTTAAAAAGATAAGTTCCAAAGGAGTCACAATCCATTAGCGTACATCTTTGATGACAATAGTAGGCATCAGAATGATGGAGTAATATTTCAAAGCTTTGACTAAAAATAATTGGCAACCGAGACATCATTAAAATTATTCACTGGTTGGCAATACACTTGCAGACATATGAAGATTATCTGATAAGATCTAACAATTATAAACACTATCTTTTAAATAAGCAAATCAGAAATAACTATACAGTCGTTCCTTACAGAATCTTTAGAATATTATTAAAACAATAAAAATTAGTGGGCATTGAGTTATTCAGTCAACAAATTGAAGATTTCCAAATAACTCATGCAATTAGACCCCATTAGATGTGGTTTGTTTTTTTTCAGAATCGTTAAAAACCGAATCAGAAATGGAGTTCATTGTTTTGAAATAGAATGGGAAAAACCTGGTATGTACATACTTTAAGGAAAATTTATAACATTTAGTCATGTATGTTTAGCAGATATCATATGTAAAACGTGTGTATATAAAAAAGAAATGAATCACATACATCAGTGTACCTGTACTGTATGTAACTCATAGCAAATTTTAAATGTCTTAAATTGATATTCCTTTTGTAGTTAATGTTTACAAAAACAATATGGAAATGGTTTTGATGTCTATTTCTAAAGAAAATACTACTACAAATAGTCTGGTCATTGGATTTCACTGTATAGTCAGTTCTCAAGAAATGAAGGTTGCTGATAGAATGAAGCACCTGTGGTGCTTCCTTTCCTTTCTTCCTTTCCTTCCTTTTCTTTCTTTACTGTGTTTAGTTTTCATGGGAATTTATAGTGTCAAATGACTCCTATTTCCTGTAGACAGAAATGCAGTGAACTCTGAATTAGCTCCAAAACTGAAGGCAGGGGAAGAACTGAGCCCTTAAAATGGAAAATAATCCCGAATTCATTTCTGTTTGGCTTTGAAATTAGATTGTATAATTACATGTGACTGAGTGAGAGAATAGATTTGTCAATAAGTTCTAGTTGATGAACAATGAAGAATTACATAAGCTGTTCAAGGGAATAGTAGAAAAGTAGCTAAAGAATTTTGAAAACCATATAGAAAGAATTTCACCTACTACAGTGTATTTTCAGGAAAGACAATGCCATTAACCCAGTTTGGCCTTGCATCTCTTCTGTCTAGAACTCAGGGTTAGGTGCCCACTTTCACTTATCCTTGTTG
The DNA here is from genome assembly GCA_006410935.1 of Redunca redunca. Taxonomy (NCBI): domain Eukaryota; kingdom Metazoa; phylum Chordata; class Mammalia; order Artiodactyla; family Bovidae; genus Redunca; species Redunca redunca. The sequence continues at coordinate 229,362 of SJYQ01000233.1, read as the reverse complement.
GAGTTGTCCCTTAAGGAGAAAATGTACCCCAGGTTGCTTTAAGAAATACTAAAGTTCATTTGTTTCCATTGTTTCTACTTCGGACACATTAACTTACATTTCTTGATAGTTTGGCTTCTTACACAGTTTTGCCCTCATAGAGGATAAACATAAGAATCTAGTGTAATATTTATGTATCTCATTGTAAATGTACACATTAGCATTCTCATTTTTGTTTATTGAGTTCTTGTGAGTCCAAGTAAGCCTGGGTATTTCCTTGAGAGACTGATAATCTTTGAAACGCAATCTGGAAAATGGTAATAGTTTTGATGACCTTTCAATTCTGTCCTTTTCAGAAGCTACTACTAAAGAAAGCCAATGTTAAAGTTTTAGGAAATTGTCTGTTTTCATTCTTTATCTGGAATTTTACACTTATACTGAATTAAAACTGACTAACCTTTCTCTCGACCTCTTGGCCGCCGCCCCTGACCTTGGGCAAGGGACAGCCCCTCTCAGCCACTGCAAGGAGATCCAACCAGTCCATTCTAAAGGAGATCAGTCCTGGGTGTTCTTTGGAAGGACTGATGCTGAAACTCCAATACTTTGGCCACCTCATGCGAAGAGTTGACTCATTGGAAAAGATTCTGATGCTGGGAGGGATTGGGAGCAGAGGAGAAGGGGACAACAGAGGATGAGATGGCGGGATGGCATCACCAACTCAATGGACACGAGTTTGAGTGAACTCTGGGAGTTGATGATGGACAGGGAGGCCTGGCATGCTGCGATTCATGGGGTCGCAAAGAGTCGGACACGACTGAGCGACTGGACTGAACTGAACTGAACTGAACCTTTCTCTAAGCTGTTCCTACCATCTCTAAAACAAGAGAAATTTAAAGTTCTAATTTAAATGGAATTTCTTTCCAGCTCTTGCCAAGTGGAAAAAGATGACTTCTGTATCAACAGATTATTAGAATAGAGATGTTGTACAGTAAGATTTGCATGAGTTATCCATTTGTTAATAACCTAGTTGACCTGGTAAAATGAGTTACCTGGGAAAATGGAGTATTTCAGATCTGTTATTAAGGTTGTTTTATTGTATTTTTAATCCATTAGAACATTATGCTATAGAAGATAAACATGGAGAATTGGCTTTACAAACAATAGAAGAAGAGTCATTGTTTGAAGCAGCTTATCCTGAGATTGTTGCTATTTACCAAAAACAAAAGTCAGAAAATAAAGGGAAGAAACAAAAAAGTAAGTATCACATTTGATAACTATTTATGNAAGAAAATAAAATAGATTTAAAATAGATTTTAATTGTATTATATATTCGTTTCTTTTCAGGCATGAAAATTAAGTCTAAAGGAAACAGTTTGCAAGAATCAGATGAGATGATGAAAGTTCAGTCACATATGACTTTAAAACCCACATGGGAAATCTTTCCTAAGCAGAATTCCAAGTTAAGCTTGGAAATTTCCCCTAATTCTGCATCACCCGAGGAATCTATTTCCACATCACTGAGTGTCTTGCTTTTACCTGAAGATGCTGCCTGTTTGACTACACAAGAACAGTTAATATCTTCTTCAAGATCTTTGGCTATGCAGCAAGTTAAAGATATCAGTAAGTCTCTAATTGCAGAATCCAGTCAACCTAGCACCTCATCCCATAATATATCTGCAGTTGCTGATCTGCACTTGAGCACCATCGACTGGGAAGGTACTTCTTTTAGTAATTCTCCGGCCATCCCCAGGAACACATTTATTCATGGTTTAAAATCGGAACTTGAAACAGCTATTCCTGACAGTTTTAAAAATAATCCAGAGCAGTTGTATTGTGAAGCAGAGCGGCACACCACCAGTGTTAATAAACTGTCCTGTTGGGATCTTCAGAAGACTAATCCTGAGGAGCACCTACTTTCTGGCATTAGTGATTTACATCTTCAGGATTTACCCTTAAAGGAACGAATACTTATAAAATCATATCCTCAGAATACTGTAGAACCAGATATTGACCTAAAAACTTTCTCCCTACTTACTGTAAATGAACAGTGTGTTGCTAATAGTACTTCTCATTGTCCACCACATCTTTCCAAGGATCTCCTAGGAATTCATTTGCAAAATGAATCTAGAAACTGTAAAGTTCTAAAAGGAGACCAGCTATTTCAAGAAAATGATAAATCAAATACATCTGTACCCTTGTCTGTCAATAACCCAGGAACAAAAACCTCCAATGTTAGAACTGGGCCACCAAATGCTGCTTTATATCATAGTACAAAAGCTGGCGTTCAAATCGCTCGGAAAACTGTAATGAAGAAGAGTGTTTGCCTTGACAGACCTTCCTCTGATGAAGAAAGTGTCCCAGAGTTTAGGAAAGCTAAATCCACAACTCAAAAAATGAAGCGGAGTTCTCAGAAGCATAGCCCAACCCAGTTCAAGAAAAATGATGCCAACAAATTGAGTAACCCTAAGGCACATATTAAAGAAATTGAGCAGTGTGTCCCGGCTTATAAAACAGCTAGAAATGAGGAAGCCTGTCTCCCAGATGCAGCAAAAGAGCCTCCTAGTTTTCTACGATACCATAAGGATAAAGATGACTCTGGTACCTGTTTGGATAGTCCTCTTCCTTTAAGTCAGAGATTAAAACTAAGGTTCAAAAACACTGGAAATTTAAAGTATTCAGGTATGACTTAGTATTCTAGACTGTTAGCCTTAGCAGAAGCAGAAGGAAGGTATCTGACTAATGTGTAGTAGGAAAATTTAATGTGGTTCAATATATTATGAGACCCTTGCCATTTTAATCAAAACTGTAATTAAAATGTTCCCTAAAACTTTGGTTTTAAAGCATTATCCTCTGTAATGAAAACTCCAGATAATGTATATTTTTATAACATACTTTTTCCATTTTAAAAAATAGCTCTATTGATTATGCTTTAGTTATATCCTTGAAATGTTTGCGTAGCACTAAACAGAGTAAATACTGCACCCATTTGTTCATTTTTACTTATTTCTTCCACAAGCCTCTAAAGCATTTTTGGATATTACAACTTGTTCCCCAGAGGATAACTCTTTATAATTGCCTGCATTCTCATGTCTTCTATTGTACCTTTCTGGGAATTACGTTTACTTTTTTTTTTTTTTTTACTTTATTTTACTTTCAATGTGAAGATACTTTGAACTGCTCTTCCAGTTTCAGTAATCTTATTCTCTTTTGTGAAATAAAATTCACAAAATTTTATATATATTGAAACTCATGGTTGTAGTAGTTGATTAAATTTGGAAAGCTGCTTCTTACATATCCCCAGAGGTTCACAGGTATGCCAAGTGGACAAAGATTTGAAACAGGATGTATAACCAGAAGAGGATTAGAAACTTGCTTGGGGTCATGCAACTAATTAATAGTGGTATGGGAACCAGATTTCTTTTTTATAGCACTTTTTTCTTTCCCTTTTTGTAAAAAAAAAAATGAATCTGTGGCTTCCTGGGTCGCTCAGGGGTGAAGAATCCTCCTGCAATGCAGGAAACACAGATTTGATTTCTGGGTCAGGAAGATCCTCTTGGAGAAGGAAATGGGATTGAGCCAGGTCCCCTGCATTGCAGGTGGATTCTTTACCAGCTGAGCCACAAGGGAAGCCCAAGAATACTGGAGTAGGTAGCCTATCCTTTCAATGGATCTTCCCAACCCAGGAATCAAACCAGGGTTTCCTGTATTGCAGGCGGATTCTTTACCAACTGAGTTATCAGGGAAGCCCAAGGAAATGTCAACCCACTCCAGTATTCTTATATTATTATTATTTTTTTTAATTTTTTATTTTTTTTACTTTACAATCCCATGGACAGAGGAGCCTGGCGGGCTACTCTGGGAGCATGAGGTCACAAGAGTCAGGCACAGCTTAGCAACTAAACAACAACATAGAATACTCACATCAATACCTCCAAATATTAAGTTATTCATTACTTTACCTACCACTCAAAAATTCTAAAGGGAATCAGACTGAAAAGAAAAAAGTAAAATTATTGCTACTTGCAATGGTAAGACCTCATTTTATGAAATTCTGAGGAATTCACTAAAAACTATTAGAACTGATCAGTGAGTTCAACAGGTTGCAGGATACAAGGTCAAGATACAAACATCAGTTGTATATCTATACTCCTG
>SJYQ01000233.1:167640-225056 GCA_006410935.1 Redunca redunca | reverse complement strand
TTCATGGACCAGGAGACCTGATATTGAGATGAGAATACTTCCCAAACAAATTTGCAGATTCAGTGCAATCCCCACCAGTTCCAGCTGATTTCTGTATAGAAACTGAAAATAATCTAATTCTGAAATATATATGGAAATTTAAAAGACACAGAATAGGCAAAATAATCTTTACAGAAATGACAAGGCAGTACTTGCCCTTCTGATTCTGATTTCAAAAATTACCATAAAACTACAGTAATGAATGTGTAGAATGCCATAAAGGTAGACATATAGAGCAGTGAGATAGAATGGAAGGTCCAAAAATATGTCCTTGGGCTTCTCAGGTGGCTCAGTGGTAAAGAATCTGCCAGCAAGGAGACGTAGGATAAAGTGGGTTTCATCCCTGGGTTGGGAAGATCCCTATAGGAAAAAATGACAACCCACTCCAGTATTCTTGCCTGGAGAATCCCATGGACAGGGGAGCCTGGCAAGCTACAGTCCTTCAGGTCACACAGAGTCAGACATGACTTAGCGACTAAACAGCACCAATAACAAAAACTCATTTGACTTTGCTATAAGTTTCCTCTTTTAAAAATTTCCCATATGCCTTTAAATAGTTTAGTTATAAATAACATGAGTTTACATATGAAAACAATAAATTTACTTTGAAGGCCTGACATTAGAAAAATTGACAGTATGGTGGCTACCAAGAGTGTTATTTCCTTGGTAAACTTAACACATTTTAGAGTTTAGCCAGGTTTGAACTAGTATCACATATTTTTAGCAATCTCAGTTTTAAATGCACATGTAGTATAACTTAAATTTTCAAGGACTTATGCTTTTGGCATAAATTGGACATTAATTACTACATAGATAGGTGTACAGCTCTAAGTTCTGAGGTTAGAGTTGAACAAAACCCCAGTACTATGCATTGAAGGGGATGAGGATGAAGTTCTCCTTTGGAGTAATTAATTTGGATTTGAACTGCTTACCTGACCCCATGTGCAGTAGATTTATGTTCTCAGACATATACCTAAAGACTCCTTTTCCACCGACTTCTTTTTTATTGTACAATTTACGTACAGTAAAATCCACTCATTTAAAGTGTAAGTTTGATGAATTTTGGTAATTGTGTCCATTTGTGTAACTTACACCACAATCAAAATATGGAAAATTTCTATCACCCCGAAGTTTCTTTATACTTCTTTGCAGTTAATCCTCTCTCGCAAGCCTTGATCCCAGGCAACAACTGAAATGCTTTTCTCACTATGGTTTGCTTTTTCTAGAATTTCTGTAAGCAGGACCATACAATATATAGTCTTTGACTTTCTACTTAGTACATTTTTAAGACTTATATGTGTTGTATATATTAATATCTTGTGGTGTAGAGTAGTATGCTGCTGCTGCTGCTAAGTTGCTTCAGTGATGTCTGACTCTGTGCGACCCCATAGACGGCAGCCCACGGCTCCGCCGTCCCTGGGATTCTCCAGGCAAGAACACTGGAGTGGGTTGCCATTTCCTTTTCCAGTGTATGAAAGTGAAAAGGGAACGTGAAGTCACTCAGTCGTGTCTGACTCTTGGCAACCCCATGGACTGCCGCCTACCAGGCTCTTCCACCCATGGGATTTTCCAGGCAAGAGTACCGGAGTGGGGTGCCGTTGTGTGACGTAATTTAATTGTAGAGCAGTATGACAGGATACTCAGTTCAGTCATTTAGTTGTGTGCGGCTCTTTGCAGCCCCATGCACTACAGCACATCAGGCTTCCCTGTCCATCAACAGCTCACAGAGCTTGCCCAAACTCATGTCTATCAAGTCAGTGATGCCGTCCAACCAACTTGTCCTCTGTTGTCCCCTTTTCCTCCAGCCTTCAGTCTTTCCCAGCATCAGGGTCTTTTCTCATGAGTTGGCTCTTCACATCAGATGGCCAAAGTATTGGAGTTTCAGCTTCAGCATCAGTGCTTCCAATGAGTATTCAGGGTTGATTTCCTTTAGGATTGACTGGTTGGATCTCCTTGCTGTTCAAGTGACCCTGAAGAGTCTTCTCCAGCACCACAATTCAAAAGCATCAATTCTTCAGCACTCAAGTCTTCTTTATAGTCCAACTCTCACATCATACATGACTATTAGAAAAATCATAGCTTTAACTATATGGCCCTTTGTTGGTGAAGTAATGTCTCTGCTTTTTAATACACTGTTGAGGTTTATTATAGCTTTTCTTCCAAGGAGCAAGTGTCTTAATTTTGTGGCTGCAGTCACCATCTGCAGTGATTTCGGAGCCTAAGAAAATAGTCTCTCACTGTTTCCATTGTTTCCTCATCTATTTGCCATGAAATGATGGGACCAGATGCCATGTCATTTTTTGAATGACATAATATTAATACACCATAATTTTTTATTATGTCATCAGTTGATGGAAATAGAGTTGTTTTCACTTTTTGGCTATTATGGATAGTGTGGCCATGAGTATTCAGAAAGAGGTCTTTAGGTGGACATATATTTTCACTTCAGATAAATAAGAATGGGATTGCTGGTTCATTTGATCAGCGTATGTTTAATTTTTTAAGATACTACCACAGTCTTCCAAAAAACCATTGTGTTCCTAGCAACTATATATTGGGGTTTTAATTATGCTACATTGTCACAAAAACTTAATGTTGTCAGTCATTTTAGTCATTCTAATTGATGGATGGTGGATCTCATTGTGACTTTGTCTTTTCCTGATAATTGAAGAAGTATCGTGCCTATTGGGTGTTTGTGTGTCTTCTCTTGTGAACTGCCAAATTTTAAATCGGGTAGTTTGTGGTCTTGTTATTCAATTATAAGTGTTATTTTTTTCTAAATACAAGCTGTTTGTCAGATATGTGTTTGCAAATATTATATCCCTGAGTCTTTCATTTAACTGTCTTTAAGAAAGCAAAATAATTAAAATTTTATGTCTATTAATTTTTGTTTCCACTGGCCTATTTTAAGATATATTTCTCTAACCTAATGTCCCAGCTATTTTTTCTGTTTTCTCCTACAAGTTAAGTGTGTTTACCTCTTACATTTGGGTCTGATTTGTTTTAAGTTAGTTTTTGTGTATCATATGAGATAAGAACTGAGGGACATTTTTTTCCTATATAGATATCCACTTGCATGATCACAGATTGTTGAAAATTTTCCCTCATTGAATTACCTTGACTCCTTTGTTGAAAAATCAATGGCCCATGAAAAGTGTGAGTCTGTTGCTAAACTATTCTTCCCATTGATCTGTTTGCCTATCATCACTCCAACACCACCATCTTGATTACTGTAGATTTATAGTAAGTCTTGAAATCAAGCAGTTTATCCTTGTTCATTATATTTTCTTGTCAAGGTCACCAATTGACCTCCATATTACTAAAGCTAATAAACAACTTACAGTCTTAAATATACCTTTCTGCAGAATCGAGGACAATTGAACTTTACTTGAAATATTCTGTTATCTTGTTTTCCATGTCATTTACCTCCCTCTTCCTTGGCTATCATTTTAAACTCCTCATAGGTGCAAATATTCATGCTCATTCAATATTAATACTTGTGTTCCTTCAGTTTTCTCTCTTATTCACTCTAGATATTTTCTACCCTCATGACTTCAGCTGCTTATGTGCTTATGACTCAGACATGGATCATTAGCCAAAGCTTCTCTCCTAACCTATAGATCTGCTTACTTAACCAATTTCTGACATCACTGGGAATGAGTACAGTGATAGAGATAGGTTGAGGCTCCGAGATGACTGACATATCTAACCCTGGATGTAGTTCCAAGTCTTGCTGTAACTGATTCCTGATTCTAGGTGAAGTCATTTGGGTAGTGAATATTCATTCAATCTAGAGATGACATTAACTCATGGTCAATTAAATAAGTATTATGCACATCAAATGTCAAGGACTGCCAGGAGAGACAAAGTGGAGTAAAACCCATTGTTTACTTTCAAAGAATTGACAATCTAGAGCAAGGTAGGGCAATGTGGCATATTTATACCCAAGAATAAATTGTACTGGCAAGCACAGAATTGTTCAATGAATGAGACAGACAATACTATAGGAGTCTTTCAAAGGAAGGAAGATTCCTTCAGCAAACAGAAAGATTTGACTGGGCTTTGAAGGGTAATTTCGCTGGTGGCTCAGAAGGTAGAGTCTGCCTGCAGTGCAGGAGACCTGGATTCAGTCCCTGAGTTGGGAAGATCACTGAAGGAGGAAATGGCAACTCACTAGTATTCTTGCCTGGAAAAACCCTTGTGGGCTACAGTCCATGGGATCACAAAGAGTCAGATACAACTAAGCGACTAACCCTTGTGTCTTGTGTAAAGGGTAGGCAACAATTTGATTGACAGAACTGGAGCAGTATTACCAGCAGAGGACATTTCAGTGGATGAGTGAATAACTTCAAGAAACCTCGACATGGACTTCCCAGGTGGCATGGGTGTGTGGGGGGGTGGGGGGAATCCACCTACCAAGTAAGAGATACCGGTTTGATCCCTGGAGAAGGAAATGACAACCCATTCCAGTATTCTTCCCATGAACAGAGGAGCCTGGCAGGCTATAGTCACTGATGTCTTTTTTGGAACTCCAGGCTCCATAGAATAAATCACTATGCAGGCAAAGGAATCACCAGGAGTTGTAGAGAAGTAATGAGGAATTTGGAGCAGAAAACAAACTAGGATATCTTAGGGCAAAGGGAAAAAAGAAATGTAGCAAAGAAACTGACCTGGATGCTAAAGGATTCTGAAAATATAAACCACATATGAAAGTTCATGTGTGAGTGCATCAGTTCACACATTTAAGTACCCAAGTTGCACCCAACCTGGTCATAGAAAAGAAGGAAGACAAGGAGAAGGAATTTTAAACCACTGGGCAAGGGAGAAGACTAACTTTCTTGAGTACCTACTATGAATGTGCAAATGAAGTTTCTTGATGAGTTTTTATCCCTCAACATCTCTGTAAGGACTGCATTGCAATATTGTGTGCACTCAGAATGTTGCACAGAGTTTGATTCTTTGACTCACTAATTCTTAATTTACCAATCAAGACTCAGTGTAAACATAGTTTTTCTAAGAAGGAAGTATATAGCTTCTTATGGGTCTCTGCTAGTCCCTAACATCTACGATATTAGCTATAAGTAGTTTTGTATCAATTGACTTGCATTTTGTCTCAGGCACCAAGCTGTGAGCATCTTGTATTTCTGAATCTGTAGCACCTAGCAGAGGGGCTGGCACAGAAAGCATTCCGTGAATGGGTGCTGATTGCTGGTAATGAATTCAGGATCTTAGTTCTTCCACTCTGGAGAAAGATCAAATCCATTTGGATGGTTCCTTGATCACTAGTCCGCTTTAGTCATTTTAAGGTGCCACAGCGAGATGTCTTGCTTTCTGAAGGTGAAGGGGCTCAATCACCTGCTGACTGTTCCTGTTGTGCTGGTAGCACTTAGGGTAAAACAGCTTAAATAATATTACTAAAGTCAACTGCCTTTCATCTGCAGATCAACGTGGCAACATTTATCACCTTCTCAGCCAGGAAAAGCTTTTATCGGGCTCAGCTAACAGCTCGTATTAGTCTCTTGCAAGGACTTGCCACATTGCCTTTAAACTGAGATGCTGCAGAGTCAGCCCCAGAAGTAATCCAAAAATGTGGAACCTTTTCTGATGATTGTCAGAATAAATGGCTTATTCAGCCCCGTTCCAGATAAATTCAATAAATTGTTTGGCAGTGGTGAGGAGGGTCATCAGCAAAGTAGGCTGACCCTTCTGTGGGCAGAATGACTTTGAATATTTTGCTAATATTGGAAGAATTCTTTTCGTAAGCATCAAAGCAGAATTTCTTTACTACGGATTAAGTGTCTGGACTTCCTCAGCGTGATTCTCTGCCAAGACCTGAAAAGGGAGACATTGACCTCCCAAATGGCAAAAGATGCCGGTACATTTAGAATTGTCTGATCAAAGACCTAATGAATGAGTTCTCTGATGTTTGCATCATCATAACTTAAAAACTTCATTTCCCACTCAGCGGATACCCGCCTTTCAGCTGTGAGTAGAGTCTGAAAAGGGCTGTCCTTTGAGAATGAGTGACTTATTCAATAGGAACGTAGACTACAAATCTTTTGCCTTTTTGTCTTGTTTTGTCTTAAACCAATACTGGTTTCAGTAACTGCTCCAAAGGAATTCTTATGATTAAAATCATTTATATTTTTGTTAAACTGAGAATGCTTCCTCTGTGGATGCCAGATGTCAGAAGGCTTGTTTTATAGGGTTGTGTCCAAACACAGACCCCTCTCGTCTGGGCCCCATGAAGGCGCCACGACTTCACAGCTGGGATAGTTCTATAGGAGGTGTCAAAGGACTTGGCACAACCAGGTGGACATCCTGTGACACAGACCGAAGGACACTGTCCTTAACCTGAGTCGCGGTTGGAATAGTCATCCTGGCTCTGAAGGAAGCTGACTGCCTTGGGCAAACCTTCTCAGCCTTCAGCTCACCTTCTTCTAAGTAGGAATGATGTTCCTGCCTCGCTTGGTCCTTGCTAACACACCCAGGACAAACGGCTTTTGAGAGACACATATTAATGTATAGATTTAGCACTACTAATTGTGAAATGCTAACTCTACATTGATGAATCACAAAGGATGTCATTAAAATGTGTTCCACCATAACCTGTATACATTTAAACAATTTATTTTCACATGGCATCCTTTTTCTTAATTGGGGTTTAGCTGCTTTACAATATTGTGTTAGTTTCTGCTGTACAACAAAGTGCATCAGCCATATGTATACATTATATCTCTTCCCTCTTGGACCTCCCTCCCACCCCACTCCGCACCCCACCCTTCTTGGTCACCACAGAGCACCAAGCTGAGCTCCCCACACTGCACAGCAGCTTCCCACTGGCTCCCTGTCTTATACATGGCAGGGCCATACGTCAATCCCAATCTCCCAATTCATCCCACCTGTCCTCATGTCCACCTGTTTGTTCTCTATGTTTGCATCTCTATTCCTGCCCTGCAAATAGGTTTGTCTGTACCATAATTTTTTTTTTGAGAAGGCAGTTGGCTCTAGTTTTCATATGAAGAAAGAGAGACAAAGCATATTGGGCATTAAAGAGTATGGTAGGTTCACACGGTGATGCAAAGTATTAGTGAATCTTGGGAGAAGAGAAATGACATATACTGTTCATTTACTGTTTTGTCTGCCCACTTTACTGATTCTTCAAATTCCTCCTGTATGCTCCATGGAAACTTAAAGGCAGGCACTTTTACCTTCATTTATGTATGAGGCTAAGAGGAGCTAAGGAATTTATCCAAGGTTAACATCTATTAAACAGCAACACCAGGATTTGAATTCAGACCTAGTATAACTTCAGAGCTTCTTTGGCAAGATATAAGGCTTCTGTATGCTCCAGATTTACTTGAGTTTGTGGCACTTTTAAAGAAACTACCCATCAGGGAGATACAATGACCTCAACTAATCTTATTTACAGGAAACTGGCCATTAAGAGTAGTTTATAGTCCCAGAAAAGCAGTATTGTGAATATTCAAGAAATGATCACCAAAGCTACTTTAATTTTCAGAATTAAAAAAATTATTCAGTTAACACTTGGGGAGGTTGGAGATTCTGGTTTGTGAGTAAGGAAAAGGGTGTGATGGGCAGACAGGACACAAAATATCCCAGAAGTTTCATCTCCTTTTTTCAAAGCTCTAATCACAAGGGCCAGATGTTCTCAAGACGAGTTAGTCCTCAGCTTCTCAGTAGAGCATTAACTGTGTCTCCTTTTTAGCTTTCATATCTGACTTGAATCACCTTTGCAGAGTGCCCACAATGAGCCAGAGACCCCATAATAATTGAATTCGTCAAGCACATTATTCATTAATCTTGAAAGCAACCCAAAGAAGCAAGGCAGCACTCCCATCATCACACCATCAGTACAAACATCTCCCTCCAGTTGTAGTGCTACCTCCAAAGAGCAGGGACAAGCATCTGTTGCAGGAACTCCTAAGAGCGCCTTCTAACTGATGTTGTTTCAAAGCACTCGTGCCCTTCGTTGTGCACACATCAGCCAGATAAATCAAATGCAAATCACTTTCTAACAGCACCCCGGCAAAAACTTCCCATCCCTCTCAGTCTAAACTGCAGAGCCCTGGACAGAGCCTGTGAGGTCCTCTGTGGCCGAGCCCTGCTTGTCTCCCTAACTGTATCTCCTGCCTCTTCCCCCTTGCTCACCTTGCTCTGGAGGCACTATCTTTCACCTCCTTAAACACACAGAACTCATTCCACATTCCAGCTCTTAAACTTACTGTTCCCTCTGCCTGGACTTCTGGCAGATCTCCAGATAGTAAGCTCCTTCACACCATTCATCTAGAACTTTTGTGACCACGCCAGCTGAGTGGCCTCCTCGTCTCCCGACTCTAACCCCAACTATTTTCTTCACAAATAATTGTATTTTGTGTGTCTCATGTCATTACAGTAACAACACAAGAGAAGACACTTTGTCTGGTTCTTTGTTATAGTCCCAGAGCTTGCAGCAGCATCTAACGTGCATTTAATACATCCTGGCTGAATGAATGAGTGGCTGAAGGTAACCTTTGAACCCAAATTTTCCTGAAGCTAAAGCTCAAGCTTTGACCATCAACATGCTGCAATTTTTCATTGAAAAATTCAATTCATCTTGAGATGGATTCAGTCTAGGTGAGGCATGGGGCAGAGCACACGGGATAATTCCTGTTTCTTCTCTTCATGTTTATAACTTAGCTGTAATATCAGATGTTTATAACTTAGCTATAATACCAGACTAATCTGCTCTTGAAATAACAGATACTATGAATAAATGCTGGGTGAAGGGAGTGGCACCAGAGGGCATCAAAAGGCTAAAAAGAGTGGTCATTGAGGACCCAGGTGACCCTCAGAGGCTGTCTAGTGCTTAGGGACTTGATAGAATGCTCAAATGGCAGATGCAGTTTAGGGATGGGGAAGGAAGGCTCTCAAGTTCTTGGATATGATGAAGTCAGGTGAGCTTGTCCACAAAGATCTCATAAATGACATATGTTTTAGGGCTTTCCACACTGGACACATGTATCAGATTCTTTTGTCTTTGGAAAAAAAATAAAACCCAGTCACCCATTATGTATAAGTACAATCTCATAAGAAAAACAAGGCCAGCAAGGGAAGAAGAGAGGAGGAAAGGGAGTGGGGTTCCCTGTTTCTGACTGAGGGTGGTGGGGGGAGGGGCAGGGGCAAGGGGAACCTGAACCTGGCATATGGTGTCATGTATGATTGCTTCTCTTACCCCTGAAGGTCTCCTCTGTAACATTCCCCTGGAATTCCATGCTTTCTCCACAGATCAATCACCAGAAGGGACTCATGCGAGGAGGCCACCTCTTTGGGGTACACAGAGGGCAGAGCTGCTCTGTAGCACCATATCTGCCCAAGAAGGGGCAGCACAGAGCTCAGGCCACTGGCAGACACATCAGCCATCCAAGGGTTTCTTAGGGGGACACAGCTGCCCCTCAGAGGGGACTCTCTCCACCTCTAACCATGGCTCCCAACCCAGTGTTGATAAGGAGATCCCAGAGAACCAGGTCATCAACTGGTGAAGATGACTTACGATGCTCAGAATTAACATCTGTTCATCCATCCATCCATCCATCCATTCCGTTCATTCATTCAACAAGCAGGTACTCTATACCATGCCAATTGCTGGGGCTATTGTAAGGGTTAGACAGTTTCCTTGAGAAACTCATGGTTCATCCACAGAGAAAACCATTTGGAGTTAGTGTCTGAACTCTACTCATGCTTTACTCATGAATGAAATCCTGGTATGGCCACAAAAGTCACATCAAACCAAAGCAAAACACTTCATGAAGGGAAAAACTATGCTTAACCATTTTTTTTTTTTTTCCCCCTCAGGCTCTTCCCAGAAAGGTGATAATGGAAGATTTAGTCCCAACAGAGCCACAGACAAGGAATTTGCATTTTAAAGTTTGACAGATATTTATAGGCCTTTTGATCTTCTTTCCCTACTCTACACACCCACCCCCAGTCTTGCCTGCCTTCTCCTCCCCCAGCTCCCATCTTTCTACGTTGTACCAGGTACAGACTTGAGAAATGATGGCTCCAGGCCCAGAAGTTTCTAGGATATGTGCCCTGGGTGCTATGCTCACGGTCATACAGCTCCTATTTATTAATACCAACTCTATAGCAAATACTTTTCTTTATTTCTGACTCTCACAGGCTCACTGCAAGTTTCATTATTTACCTTTTTAGTCATTGTTAAGGGAGGAGGAAAATGAGGCTCAAGGAGGTTAAGTAACCTTGCCCCAAATCATGGATAAGACATAATGGGGGCACAGTGAAAACTCAGGTCTGTGTATCTTCAAACCTATGACCTTTTCACAAAGCCAGTCTGACTCCAGTTACCAAGCCTGGTTGTTGCAGGCTACTTAGCTGAGGTCCCTCTTAGAAAAAGATGATCTCGCATTCCAGTTTTCTTGCTGGTGTTATTCTGGAAATAGCCCAATAAACGTCACAATTTGATTTACTCGGGGCCAACTTGCAGCTGTCTTCCTTTGCAACTCTTCTTGGGCTCTGAGCTTTTCCTTTTCTTCTACTCCTCTTTCACACAGGCCTCTGGAGGCCCAACAGCTGCACGACTTAGTTTGCAATTGCCCTCTGTGGCCCCCACTGGATTTGCTGAACAGAGTCACTCTCTGCCCCCAAAGAAACCTGTTGGAAACGGGAGCTCAGAATCTCAGGAAGCCTTATGCTTTCACAGCTGGAAGGAATCCTAGAAGCCATGGAGGAGACAGAGGTTCCAAGAATGACTCATGCAAATTGGCATCAGATTTATGAGAATGCCTGCTGAGTGTTTGCTATGTAAAAGTGAGAGATGAAAGAGACAAATCACACAGACACCTCCACGTGCTGGGTGCTTTTTCATATTTAATCTCCACTACAATCCAGTGAGATACAATTAATGATTAGCCTCCTGTTTTGGTTCAAAGAAACAACTGAAGGTTCCCCTGCAAGTAATGAGAGGACTCGAGAACTGAACCCATGTGATTTTAGGATGACACAGAGCTTTCCTTGCCACGGCAGGAGATGCAGTTTGCTGAGTAGTACAGTGTCCTGGCTGCTGTGACCGGCCTGTGAAACATGCTGCTGTGCTTAATTCAGAGCAAAGAGCCAACAGGACAAACAGATGAATGCAGTCATTTCATAGATTTTGTAAGAGGTCAAGTCTAATCGAAGATCACCTGCCATTCACCAACCAACCATCTGGGTGGTCTTTTGACGAGTAAAGCCTCCCCCAGACACAAGGATCAATCACCCACCCGCAGCCTCTGCCCAGACTTTCTGAGACTGTTACAAATCAGACTGCAAGTTCCCTTCCTCCTTGGAAAAATCCATCCCCCCAACTCTCAGAAAGGAAGCCTTAGAAGTGCCAAATTGGGAGCCATAAGCAAGTCGTCGCTGGTGCTGAGTCTTCCTGTTGAGGTTGAGAGATCAGGTTCAAAGCTCAAGCCGCAGCTTCTCCACCTCCCTCCCCAAACCACCTCCAATCCAAGGAGGCAGCTCCTTCCCTTCCCCCTACTGCAGTCCTGTAAGCGCCGCTGGGTTGTGCTGAGCTGGGGGCCAGGGTGTGGCATCCTCAGATACCAGCTGCACAGCAGAGGCTCTTGGGAAGGTTCCTCTCCAGGAAGAATTGGCTACAGAAGCAGAGATCCCCACTCCTGAGCACCAGGGTAGACCTGCTGTGGATTGGGTTGTTCCTAAGCAGGCTGTTTCCTGAATGACTCCTGCCAACTGTACAGTTATGGGTCCCTAGTGTTCAGAACAACATGGGTAGATGACACTGATCCAGCAGGTTCGGATCTTACCCAGCAAGCCCTGGCCCAACCCCAACTACTCTTCAGGCACAGCTCACAACCCATTTCTCCCAAAACATTTTTCTTGGCCACCTATCCATACTAACCTTCACTCTTCAGAAATGAAATATATCTACACGTAACTATCTGGAGGGTAGCCTGTCATTGGTGGCATTTAGTGGTGCTTCCAGGGACACCTTTGACCTCAATACAAAAGGAAACTCTCCTGTATCTTGATGTCACCGATTCTGGAGCAAAGACTTGACCCCGTCACAGCACTGTGACTGATGATCCTGACTTGGCATCATTTTTGCTAGCTTGCAATGATGACATTTGCTAGCTTGCCAGTGATGACACTTTCTCGTTTTAGAAAGAACAGTGAACATTGTTATCAGTCCATCCAGTAGCTCTTAGCCCTTTTTCAGTTATGCAAAACCTTGAAAACTTTTTGAAAACTTTTACCTACCTGTGAACTTTTGGCTCAGTGGTAAAGAATCTGCCTGCCAATGTAGGAGATTCGAGTTCAGTCCGTGGGTTGGGAAGATCCCCTAGAGGAGAAAATGGCAACCCACTCCAGTATTCTTCTTGCCTGGGGAATCCCATGGACAGAGGAGCCTGGCAGGCTATAGTCCATGGGGTCCCAAAGAGTTGGACACG
Organism: Redunca redunca; assembly: GCA_006410935.1. Taxonomy (NCBI): domain Eukaryota; kingdom Metazoa; phylum Chordata; class Mammalia; order Artiodactyla; family Bovidae; genus Redunca; species Redunca redunca. The sequence continues at coordinate 212,547 of SJYQ01000233.1, read as the reverse complement.
ACTGAGTGACTAAGCACAGCACAGCATAACAACTAAAGCAACAAAAAATGTTTACATGGGAACATTGCAATTATCATGGTGTGTTGTATTTGACACCTCTTGAAGCTCATTTCTGACCTCTGTCACACTGCTAACCTCTGTTCTAGAGAGTAAGCACCCTGGTCTGGGGACCTTGTCCAGTTCCTTGTGTGTCTCCAGAGAATAGTGTAGTTTCTGGTGCATAAAAGATAAAAATGTGTGTTGCAAGTTGAATGAATTAACTCATCTAGAAGTGAGTATGTAAAAGCAATGCTGGCTTGGTGATACCCCTTGAAGGAGGCCATTGCTCTTTTGGCCTAGGAGGAGTGACCTTGTGTGGCACTATGCACAGCTTGAAGGGTTGCACTCAGGTGGAAATGTGAGAGGGCAGGACAAAAGAGGCTGACAGCATTGACCAGGAAAACACCTTGGGATGGTATGGACTATCAGAGGTACCAGTAAGTACTCTGGAGAGTGTAAAATTCTAGACCAATTGTTTTCAAATTCAGCTTTCTTAGGACTTGCCTGAAGAGTCTGTTATGCAAACATATTGTTGGACCCCACTGCCATAGATTCCAAGTCAGGTGGCCTTTGAATCCTAGAGAAACAGCTACAGATCAGCGAGGGATATAAGAACTGAAGAAGGAAAAAGAAGGAAAATAGCATTGTTTGGGTGTGCAGATCCAGCCACCATCTCACTGTCAGAAAGAATAATGAATCTCTGTCTCTCTCTCTCTGTCTCTCTGATGCTCATTCTGCTGCTGCTAAGTCACTTCAGTCGTGTCCAACTCTGCAACCCTATGGGATTTTCCAGGCAAGAATACCAGAGTGGATTGCCATGCCCTCCTCCAGGAGATCTTCCCGACCCAGGGATCGAACCTGCATCTCTTCTGTCTCCTACATTGGCAGGCAGGTTCTTTACCACTAGTGCCAGCTGGGAAGCCCTTATCTCATTTGACCTCCATCTTTTAATCTACTGCAGCTATAAGAGCTTCTGAAAGTACATGACACGCTGTCCAGAGTGATCAAATGGGCAAATGGATTTGGAAACCCTAGGAAGACTCTAGCACCACAATATTTGTTTCAGTCCTCCGACCAGCCGAGGTCAAAAATTCCCATCCTAGATCCAAGTATGGATGCCTTCAGGCCTTTTCCCTATAATCTTATTTCAAGACCCAGTTCTGATGTCACTTTTTTCAGGAAGCCCCTCTTGGTTGTCCAGCTAATATTTATTTCCCTCTTCTCTCTCCTCCATGGCACATCTCTGGTGTCTTTATAACACTTCATAGCATCACCTCTTTCCTCACATGACATTTGTCTTCCAGGATGTGAGAGGTGGACTGTGAAGAAAGCTGAGCACCGAAGAATTGATGCTTTTGAACTGTGGTGTTGGAGAAGACTCTTGAGAGTCTCTTGGACTGAAAGGAGATCCAACCAGTCCATTCTAAAGGAGATCAGTTCTGGGTGTTCATTGGAAGGACTGATGCTAACGCTGAATCTCCAATACTTTGGCCACCTCATGTGAAGAGTTGACTCACTGGAAAAGACTCTGATGCTGGGAGGGATTGGGGACAGGAGAAGGGGATGACAGAGGATGAGATGGTTGGATCGCATCACCGACTCGATGGACATGGATTTGGGTGAACTCTGGGAGTTGGTGATGGACAGGGAGGCCTGGTGTGCTGCATTTATGGGGTTGCAAAAAGTCAGACACGACTGAGCAACTGAACTGAACTGAACTGTGCAGTAATAATACTAGTCACATGTATAATCTTTAATTTTCTAGTAGTCATATTTTGTTTAATGGAAATAAATAGATAAAATGATTTTTTGATAAAATGATTTTAATAACAAGTTTGATTTAACTCAATGTTATTTCAACATTGATAATATAAAAATCATCAACAAAATTTTTTAATCACACTGAGTATTTGAAATTTCATGTGCGATTTACACTTAGAGTTCATCTCAGCTTTGGTTACATTTCAAGTTCTGTGTGTGGCTGCACGTGGCAGGTGGAGGCCCTGTGGGGGAGCACAGTCCTGGGTCTCTGAGGGCAAGGCTCTGACTCTTTCCTCTCGGTCTTCAGAAGCAGAGCCACTTCCTGAACCCAGTAGAGGATCATGGAAAGTGTTTTGAGTTAATATAAACGCAAATTCCTCCTGAAGAGTATCCTTTGGCCTTGTTTTTAAGATACAGCATCTCTGTGGCTGACAGTAGATAATGGGTACATCCGTTTCAGGAAAGAGGGAAAGCAAGTCACAGTAGGTTTCATTTAAGTAGTGAGGGGAACTTTCCCGGTGACCCAGTGGTTAAGAATCCACCTTGCAATGCGGGGGGTGCTAGCTGAGGAACCAAGATCCCACATGCTGAACAACTTAGCTTGCACACCTCTAACTACTGATCTCTCATGCTCTGGAGCCCACGCCCCACAAGAGAGCCAACAACGAGAGCAACACAACAAAACGAAGATCTTGTGTGCAGCAATTAAGATCCAGTGCAACCAAATAGATAAAGGCAATAAAAGAGGAGTGAGTATTGGAAGAAATATGGGGGTATGGAGCATTCATTAAAGGGAGCTGAAAAGGGCAGTGGAGTCCAAGCGGCAGATACCAGGGAAACTTCTCTGTCTTGCACTGTGTGATCCAACCTAGCAGACATCAGATGATGGTGCCTCTGAACTGTGTAGTTGGTCTCTTTCTGCAAGCTACCTCAAATGCCCTGAAGAGTACTGCATGCCAGAGGATTTGATCAAGATGTAATGTTATCAGTTGTCTTTAACAAAGAGGTGGAGCGAGAATGTGTTCTCAGTAAAGACACTTCTGAAAACATGTTGAACTTGTTTATACCTTGGCCACAGGCTTCCCAAGAACGTTCACTGGCTTACCTCCTAATTTACCCAACGTTGGTTCAGTGAGGAGAATGGGCTACCACTTCTGTCACAAAAGAACTGCCTCCAAGGCAGTGCCCATGGATATACGATCACAGCTTTCCAGGAAACAGAGATCTCCTGAGGAAATCAGAGTTCAAGCTCCTTTCCCTAGATCCTCTGAGGTCAAAAAATCGATGTACAGAGAGGTACAGGGACTGGAGTCTGGACACCTCCCTGCAAGGTGGTTGTCATTAGCAGTGTAGTAAAGTTACAAGAAGGCATCTGAGGAGGAATTATATTGTTCCTTGATGAGGCTCAGGTTACAGTAGCCCAGACTTTGTAGAGGAACACACCATTTTCCAAATGCCAGACTGCCCATTTATTTAGAACATCTCTTATATTAGAATTCTTCATTTGTACACTTCCTTTTTGCTTCCCTGGTGGCTCAGACTGCAAAGCGTCTGCCTACAATGTGGGAGACCGGAGTTCAACCCCTGGGTCGGGAAGATCTCCTGGAGAAGGAAATGGCAACCCACTCCAGTATTCTTGCCTGGAGAATCCCATGGATGGAGGAACCTGGTAGGCTACAGTCCATGGGGTCACAAAGAGTCGGACACAACTGAGTGACTTCATTGTCTTTTCTTTCTTTGAAAGAACTTTTTGGTGTTTTACGCAAAGCAATGTAACACATGGTTAAGACCTTGGATCACTAGCATGTGACCTCCTGCAGGTTATTTTACCTCTTTCAGCCACAGGTTTTTCACTGTGAAGTATGAGTACTAACACTCCTTACCTACCCCCTTAATGTCTTGATTAAACCGGGAGATAAAGTACTAGTCAAAATGCATGGAAAGTGCTCCATAAAAGTTTCAAGCCAACAACATAAGACAGGATAGTTTAAAGTAGAAAAATGAGCTTAAAAGAGAAGAGAAATAAATATTTCAAGCAAGTGGGCACTGAACACATATCATCACATAATGAGTGATGGGCAGTTGAGGGAAGTTAGAAGACAGGAAGACTGTCCTCTTAGTCCTCAGCTTACCTTCTAGTTGAGTGGACTCTACCATAGGACAAAAGCCTTGTGTTAGCCTGTGTGGCACCCACTATAAACGCAATACAGGTGACTGGCACCATGGGGTTGAGGGCCAGTCAGAGTAGACCGGAAAAAAAAACAAACAATTAGGATCTAGAAAGGCAATGATATGGCACCATTCTTCCCAAGCAGGAAATTGTACATCAGCCAATGGGGTGAGCCGTCTGTCTTCTGAGGAAAGTGAGAAGGGAAAGTCCAGACTGAAGGAAGGAAAGTAGTAAGGAGGCATTAGGAAGCCTTAGTGACAAGTAAGCTGGGTAGTAAGAATATCAAAAGAGGAAACAGACCAAGAGCTCCTCAGCAGGCATCGTCCCCAAAGCAACAGAGAAAGTTGCTGAGATCCGTAAGATGGCAACAGCTTGCATTGTGGAGAAGGGACGAGAGGGGAGGTGAGGTGGAGAGTGAGAAATTCATCGCCAACCCCATGGTCTGTCCCTCGGCCCAGGCCTGCCCAGGCTCCCCAGGTCTACCAGCAACGCTCTTCTGTAGGTGGTGGCTTGCGACCCCATGCAGTATATAGCCCTTCAGGCTCCTCTGTCCATGACATTTCCCAGGCCAGAAAACTAGAGTGAGTTACCATTTCCTTCTCCAGGAGATCTTCCCGACCCAGTGATCCAAACTGGGTCTCCTGCATTGCAGGCAGATGCTACCTGAGCCAATCACAAAGGCTGATGACTGAAAAGCTTGTGTGACTTCAAAGACTCTGCTTTCCCGTCTCAGCAATGTCCAGGAAAGCCTAGTTTGAGACACTTACCTTCTCTCTGCCTGGCTTTCTCAGCTGGACTTGCCAAACCTGGTCTTCCTACAGGGAGTAATTAGGATGCCATCTTTAGGATGCCTTGAGCTGCGAGAAGGGAGAACACGGTGCACAGACACACAGGCACAATTATTTTGCAGGATTCCATTTCCTCTGTTCTCTTTGCATCCATCTCCTGGTAACAGCTGTCTGGCTCCCTAAAGCCAGCAACAGCTGCAGTAATGAGCCCAGCATTTGAGCCTGTAGATGACACAGGCTCAGCTCCAGGGGTGCAGCTGTTTTTTAAAGCCTGATGTCTCAGCCCTCCCCCAGGTCCAGACAACAAAGAGAGCCATTCGTTAACACTCCACATTTCAAGTTTTCATATGAGAGGGGGAGGGTGGGCACTCCCTTCTCCCTTTCACTAGCGCCACAGTTTCTTAATTCTGCCACTTATTGGCCGTCTTGCTGAAGGCAAGCATGAAAAGCCTCTCTGAACTTTAGCTTCCTTGGCTCTCTGTTGATGATGATAACATTACTCACCTCACGAGGCGGTTTGTGAAATTCCAAAGATACAGTAGATATGGACGTCTTTTCCATGTTATAAGGCAAAATTTCAGTTTAGTTCAGTCGTTCAGTCGTGTCCAACTCTGCAACCCCATGAATCACAGCACGCCAGGCCCCCCTGTCCATCACCAACTCCCAGAGTTTACTCAAACTCATGTCCATCGAGTTGGTGATGCCATCCAGTCATCTCATCCTCTGTCATCCCCTTCTCCTCCTGCCCCTAGTCCCTCCCAGACTCAGGGTCTTTTCCAATGAGTCAACTCTTCTTATGAGGTGGCCAAAGTATTGGAGTTTTGGCTTTAGCATCAGTCCTTCCAATGAACACTCAGAACTGATCTCCTTTAGGATGGACTGGTTGGATCTCCTTGCAGTCCAAGGCAAAATTTAGGCATTACTAAAATCCTTGTTTCTGATTTTAGCAAGTGGAAAAATTATTAAACAATACAGGTCAGTACAATACATTTCTGAATTGGGCTGTCCCTATAAATGGTCCCTGAGGAGTGAAGGGAGCACAGAAGTTTTCTGGAGAAGACACTTGGCCCCAGCTTAGAGGAACTGGGAGAATCTGAGAGGTCAAAGGAGAGAGAGAATCATGTGAGGAACACAGCCCATGCAGAGCCCAAGACAAGAAAACATGTTCCAGGGACTGTGTTGGGCCCTCCTGGAGTGAGGCAGAGAAAGTGCCTGAGAACCAGGGGGATGGAAAGTTGGAAGGGTCAAGATGGGCCAGAACATGAACGGCCTTAAATGACAGGCAGCAAAGTTATCAGGAAAGATTTCCATAGCATGAAATCGTCAAGCCCTGGAGGTCACCCAGGCCTCCTCCTTGCCTCCAAGGGTTTCTCTCTGTTTAACAATCTAGACAAAAGACCTGAGCTGGACGTGCTCTTGGTTTCCTTGGCTCCAGGCTCAATAGCTCCTGGAACCCTGAAGGTCTTCTCTCTTGAAACGTCAGTGATTCCCAGCTTCCCTCTTATTAAATAAAAAGAGATCACTTGGCTACAACCTAGACTTATCAAATCAGAAGCTTCAGGAGAGGAGCCTGGGAATCTTCCTTTTAAAAATAATTGTTTTTCTCTCCCCAGGTTAGTCTTGTCATCATGGAACTGTGGAAGGTTTGGATGGGAATCATGTGCCCTGAGTGCTAAACTCAGAGCCCAGCAAGGACTCAGCAACCCGCCCTCCCTTCCTCCCTTCCTTCCTTTTTTCCTTCCTACTTTCTGACCTTTTTTTCCTCTTTATTTTAAAATAAGTGAACTACCTAGATGCTTTGATTCAACTTGAGGACAGCTATGATCCCCAAGTCTTTGTCTTCTATATGAGGACCTACTCAGGCCAGCCTTGCCTAGCCAATGCTGTGAAAATCCTGATTTTTAAATTGACAACTTTTTAGTATATGTGCAACTGAAGTAAGCACTAAATTAATAACTTTTTAAAATTTAGGAAATACTGACAACTATAAAAGATAGTTACTTTATAATAGCAGCTACTCATAATTGAATGCTGACTGCATTTGAGGCCAGGTATAATGAAATTTCTCTACATGTATTAATCTTCACAGTGATCCTTTGAAGTTATTTGCTATTATTATTTTCATGTGACAATTAGAGAAAAGGAGACACAGAGAGATTGTTACCTGCTTAGGATCACAGAGTTACCAAAGTAGACAAATCAAAGTTTTGACCTAGGAAGCCTGGCTGCAGAGTCTACACGTCTAACTGTGACACTAGACCACCCCTCAAGAAGAAAGGACGATGAATGAGGAAAATTTACCTTCAATTCCTACTACCAAAAATAACCACTCAAACACTTAGTCATTTTTCTATGAAAAAAATTTAATTGTATTGAAGTATTAATTTCATAAATCTTGCCCTAAAATAATAATTTAATATTAAATTCTATTTCCTATTTATTTGTTTTCCATAAATATGGCTTTTATCCACTATACAGTAGGCCATCATAAGGAGAGGACATAATTTATGTAATCATTGCTTTGTTGTTAGACATTGAGGTTGTTTCTAATTTTTTTATTTTCGTAATACTACGAAGAGGGACTTCCCTGGAAATCCAGTGGTTAAGACTTTGCCTTTCAATGCAAGGGGTAAGAGTTCAATCCCTTGTTGGGGAGCTAAGTCCCCACAGGCCTCATGGCCAAAAAATCAAAGTAATATTGTAACAAATTCAATAAAGACTTTAAAAATGGTCCACATTAAAAAAAAATCTTAAAAAAAAATACTATAATTAATGTTCTTGTTCATAAACATTTGGCTGCAGGTTTGCTTAGTTCTATAGAAGGAGGTTCATGTGCCAAAGAGACTTAAATCTCCAATGCATTCTAGAGACTTTAAAATATTTAAAAAGTCTAGCCAGGTTACCCTCCCATAAGCAGTGTGTAGGAGAGACCATTTCCTCACCCTCTTGCCAACTTTACCCATTTGGGAGGTGAAAAATGGCCTCCCCTTGTCCCTACATTTGCATGTCTTTGATTGCTGTCGAGGTGAACATTTTCTTCTACTTTTGTTAGCTGCTGGTACTTCTCCTTTTGAGAGCTGTTTATTCATGCCCTTGTTCATCTCCCCAGTGGCAAGCTTGTGTTTTTCTTATATATATGTGATCTCCATAGCAACACCCTTTGACCCATATGTGTGGGAAATACTTTCCTAAGTTTGTTCTTCGCCTCATATCTGCCTTTTAAGTATAAATTAACTCACGAATATAGAAGTCTGAATTAAAAATGGCCCAAAGGCGGGGCCAGGGTTTCTGGAAATGAGCAGGCTCATTCGATAGATGTCCTGCTAAAACACACCGGGTGTTCATTTCATCCTAGGAGTTTCGGCATCCTAGTTATGGGTACCGGCAATGACTAAAGAAGAAAGTTTGCACTTTTCTGCAGTTCAGGCTGATAAAAACAGAGGCACATCCTTAGAGAACAGCCTCAGTGCAAATTGCTTTCAACTTTTTTGACATGGGTATTAAAATGCCACCCCAAATACCAGTGGTAATAAAGAATCCAACTTAAAAGGGAGAGTAGGTGTAAATGTAACACATGAGATTTTCTTTCTTTCTTTCTTTTTTTTTTGGATCTTGCTAGACAGTTGCTGAAGAATCAGTGGTGGGGTGCTCAAAGCTGCTTCCCCTACCTTCTGGGGAAAACCTCAGGTTAGTTGTGGGTGACATGAGATTTTGAACCAAGACAAACTGCTCATATTCCCTTGCAGTAAGAAAAATTGACACATTCTGCCCTGTTGCTCTCAAGGGAGAATTAGCTTCACTTCCTCTATTTATGACCCTCTTCCCCTGCTCTGATGTTCCTCCACCCCACACATCGCATTCCCCTCTCTGCCACCTTCCTGTCTTCCACCGAACTGCTCATTTTGTGCAGATGTGGTGGCTGGATTTTTTTTCCCCTCCAAATGAACACATTTAGTCATATGTTCAAAAGAGAAAGTGGGTTATAGTCAGAAACTGTAGGGACCCCACAGGGACATGGCTATTTGGGAATGGATTCTTTTTAGAGAGGGCTTCCCAGGTGGCGCTGGTGGTACAGAACCCGTCTACCAATGCAGGAGATGTTAGAGATGCTGGTTCGATCCCTGAGTGGGAAAGATCCCCTGGAGAAGGGTATGGCAACCCACTACAGTATTCTTGCCTCAAGAATTAGAGAAAGCCACACTGCCTTGGCCTCCATCTACATTCATTCAGCAAAGAAAGTTCACCCAACACTTGGCTGTGGAATGGGTTAATGAATGAAGACCTTGAGCTCAGGTCGTCCAACTGCTTGAGGAAAGAAGTCTTAGAGATGTTTGGGAGTGAGGGTGCTACTCTTTCCCATGATGTCACTTAGCCAAGGGGATGGAGGTAAACGTAAATTCAGGTCAGGAAATCCTCTTCAGGAACTTCTTGAGAAGTCTGCAAGGGTTTTGTCTTTCTGTCCTAAAGCATTTCTACAGTTGAGCGTCTTTACCTTCTGTCTCTCCTCTCTTTTATGAAGTAAACCAAATGATTTCATTCTTCTTTTTTTCCTGCTATTTTGTCCTAGTTTAAATATTCAGCTGGTGAAAACCATTTATGTGCACATGACACAGTGCTTTGCCATTTACTTTTAAGAAGATGAAAAACCCAAGTTTAAAGTTATACCCTTTGGCTTTTCAATGAGCCTCAAACTTAAATCAGGAGAAGCAAAACCTTTTACTATTGATTTCCCTAGTTTGTAGAGAGAGTGATGGGAGTGATGTGGAAGCCATGCTGGGAAGAACAACTCCTGGCTTCACTGGAACCCTCATGGGCTTCTCAGGAGGTTGTGTCAGTGACCAACTAGGAAGTTGCTACCTTTATTTCTCTCTACCAGCTCAAGGACATAGGAAGATGTCCTGCATTGGCAGGTGGATTCTTTACCACTGAGCCACCAGGGAAGCCCAAAGCACCTAGTACTCTGGGCCAATCTCTGGAGCCCTGTATGTACTGCTTACATGATTGAATGGTACCAGTCTCATTTCTCATATTTACTGAGTTGAAGTTCAAGACTGAGTACTGGCTTCGAGAGCACTATAAAGACCATCACACTGATGCCTCTAATCCTTCTCAGCTGATTTGGCCAGTGGTTAAAAGTCTGGACCTGAGGTAGCTTGCCTAGGTACAAACCTTAGGGCTACCAGTCATTAGGTGTGGAGTCTTGGGCAAATTGCTTAACTGCTCTGTACTTCTATTTCTTTTAAAAAATATTTAATTGAAGTATAGTTGATTTACAATGTTTATGTAAATTTACAATGCCTTAATTTCTGCTGTACAGCAAAGTGATTCAGTTATACATATATACATATATATACATGTACTCTTTTTCATATTCTTTTCCATCATGGTTTATCACAGGATATTGAACATAGTTTCTTGGTATACAGTAGGATCTTATTGATTACCCATTCTACATAAATAGTTTGCTTCTCCTAATCCCCAATTCCCAATCCTTCCTTCCCCCACCCATCTTCTCCTTGACAGCCATGAATCTGTTCTTTGTGTCTGTGAATCTATTTCTGTTTCTAGGCACGTTCATTTGTGTCATATTTTAGATTCCACATGTAAGTGATACCATATGGTATTTTTTTTCTTTCTGACTTACTTTGTTTAGTATGATAATCTCTAGGTCCATCCATGTTGCTGTGAATTGTGTCTCAATTCCTAATATTAGTAAAACAGGATTAGTGATGATTAGCACATACTTCACAGGGATGTTTCAAGGATTAAAGTGAGTTAACCTCTGTTAAGAATCCAGAATAAAACTTGGTGCAGCCTTGGCCTCCAGGCATGTTCCACTCAAACACATCCTCTACAATCAGCTGGAGTAATGGCTCCAGGGTTCTGCTGGCCAAATCCAGCCTCTGCTTAAATCTCATCATGATGACTAGAAGCTTTCATCATCTACAACATAAACTCCAAGTGCCTTACCAATACAGACGAGGTCCTCCTCTCCAGCTTCGGCTTCCGGTTGATGCCCTGGGAACATGGAACGACTGGTAGTTTCTTGCACAATTTGTGCTATATCTAACCTCCAAGCAATGACTAGAATGCTGTCCTCCAAACTTTCACCTTGTTAAAGACAAACAAAAAAAAGCTCTGCTTTTATAGGAGCATCATTTTAAGAACCCACAGGATTCTTACTTTAAAATATCACGTCATACAGAAAACCCTCCAGATTCTTTATTGTAGCCCTCATCTGTGTGCCACTATTTCTAAGACTTGACCCAGGTTTAGTCTGCTCTGACGGCTCTCCTATTGACAATAATGTCACATTGTAACCATCAATTTAAAATCCTACATGTGCTAATACTGCAATGGGGACACATTAGAGAGGGTCCCCATACAGGTCCCCACAACTGCTTCATACAGTTGTGCAGGTGGTACCCTATGGTTCAGTTTATCATAGAGATTGCATATGGTGTTTTTTAAAAAAATTAATTTAGTTATTATAGTCGGAGGCTAATTACTTTACAATATTGTGGTGGTTTTTGCCATACATTGACATGAATTGGCCAAGGGTGTACATGTGTCCCCCTGGCCTGAAATCCTTCCCACCTCCTTCCCTATTCCATCCCTCTGGGTTGTTCCAGTGCATCAGCTTTGAATGCTCTGTTTCATGCATCAAACTTGGACTGGCCATCTATTTCACATATGGTAATATACATGTTTCAATGCTATTCTCTCAAATCATCCCACCCTTGCCTTCTCCCACAGAGTCCAAAAGTCTGTTCTTTATATCTATGTCTCTTTCACTGTCTCGCATATAGGGTCGTTGTTACCATCTTTCCAAATTCCATATATATGCGTTAATATACCGTATTGGTGTTTTTATTTCTGATTTATTTCACTTTGTATAATAGGCTCCAGTTTCATCCACCTCATTAGAACTGATTCAAATGCATTCTTTTTAACAGCTGAGTAATATCCCATTGTGTATATGTACCACAACTTCTTATCCATTTGTCTGCCAACGGACATCTAGGTTGCTTCCATGTCCTGGCTATTGTAAACAGCGCTGCGATGAACACTGGGGTACGCGTGTCTCTTTCACTTCTGGTTTCCTCGGTGTTACGCATGGTTTTATGAGTATTTTTACTTCTCTGTCTCCACCCCCAATGCTCTCAGCAACACAGACAAAAGCTTTTTAACTTAACTTTCTGTCCTCAGCACCCAGCACAGTACTTGGCCTGTAGTCTGTATCAAACAAAAACCCATAGGCTAATCTGCTATCCCTTCATAGCTCCGATTCCATGCTAAGACCTAATAAGGAATCAAAACATAAATGGGGTAGTAAGTCAGACATGTGACTAGATAACCAGAACATCAGGCAGTTAAGTATTAGCAGGAAATAACTGGGGCCAAAGCTTTGTACTGTCTATCCATTAGAGAAGGGACACATTCCAAGAACTGAGACAGATGGGAGAAGCTTCTGGGCAGGAATGAGACTCAAGCAGAGTCTTGCATCTTGCAGGTGTTCCCAGGGATTACGTTGCACAGATGACTGCTTCAGGGAGGCAGTGTGTGTAGAGGAAGGAGTCTGGGACTTGGCATTCTTGTACTCAGGTTGCATCCTGCCTTTTCTATCCTCTGTGTTTGCTGAATCCCCTTCTAATCATGGGCTTCCCAGGTGGTACTAGTGGTTAAAGGACCCACCTGCCATTGCTTGAGACATAAGAGACACAGGTTCAAACCCCAGGTCAGGAAAATCTCCTGGAGGAGGAAATGGCAACCCACTTCAGTATTCTTGGTTGGAGAATCCCATGGACAGAGGATCCTGACAGGCTACAGTCCATAGGGTTGCAAAGAGACTTAGCACGCTTTCTGAACACAGGATTCTTCATCTTTAGAGTGTGGTTTATAACCTCTACCCTATAGAATTGCTGTGAAAATTAAGATGAACCAGTGAATCTTAAAACAAAAATAAAATAGATGAGTCTGATTCTCTGCACATGGCAGGAATTCAACAGTAACTCTCATGTTAATTAGACTCCAGTTTAGACTTTTTGGTTACTGATAAGATTCTTATCTGTCAAAGGCTTTTCTGCAGCATCCTAAGGGGTTGCACAGCTTGGAAGAAAAGCTATGACCAACCTAGACAGCATATTAAAAAACAGAGGCATTATCTTGCCAACAAAGGTCCATCTAGTTAAAGCTATGGTTTTTTCAGTAGTCTTGTATGGATGTGAGAGTTGAACCATAAAGAAAGCTGAGTGCTGAAGAATTGATGCTTTTAAACTGTGGTGTTGGAGAAGACTTTGAAAGTCCATTGGACGGCAAGGAGATCCAACCAGTCCATCCTAAAGGTAATCAGTCCTGAATATTCATTGGAAGGACTGATACTGAAGCTGAAACTCCAATACTTTGGGCACCTGATGTAAAGAACTGACTCACTGGAAAAGACCCTGATGCTGGGAAAGATTGAAGGCAGGAGAAAAAAAGGATGACAGAGGATGACATGGTTGGATGACATGAGTTTGAGCAGGCTCCAGGAATTGGTGAAGGACAGGGGAGCCTGGCGTGCTGCAGTCCATGGGGTCTCAAAGAGTCAGATACCACTGAGAGACTGAACTGATACTGATACTGAACGGATTGCAATCCATCCAACCCTCCCTCTGCCTTGAGCAAATGGCCCACACAGACTGCCCCATGCGTCTAGAGATCCAGGATGCCCCTCAAAGGTCTGGTGACAGCAGTTTCTCAGGAGACAGGCTGTAAAGCACCATCATCCATGCTCACTTATATGTTCTTAGGGAGCATGGGCTCCCTGGTGGCTAAGCAGTAAAGAATCCATCTGTCATGCAGGAGAGGTGAGATCGATTCCTGGGTCAGAAAGATCCCCTGCAGAAGGAAATGGCACCCTACTCCAGTATTATTGCATGGAAAATCCTGTGGATAGAGGAACCTGGTGAACTACAGTCCATGGGTCCCCAAAGAGTCAGACATGACTTAGTGACTAAACAATGGAACATGGCAACATTGATTTTACTGTTAAAGTAGTTATTTTTGTTAATTTTGGAAATATCATATCTCTATAGCCCTTTTATACTTTCCAAAGGCAAGCTTCAGTTTTCAGTCTTCTTAACATTCTAGCAACAAGGTATATGTGCTGTGCTATGCTAAGTTGCTTCAGTTGTGTCCAACTCTTTGTGACCCTATGGACAATAACCTGCCAGGCTCCTCTGTCTATAGGATTCTCCAGCCCATAATAGTGGACTGGGTTGCCATGCCCTCCTCCAGGGGATCTTCCCAACCCAGGATCTTCCCAACCTATGTATCTTATGTTCTCCTGCTTTGGCTAGCAGAGCTAGTACCACCTGGGAAGCCCTCAAAAAGGTATATAGGATGGTCTAAATCTTCACATGGGAAAGGCAAGGTCCATAAATGAATGAGTCACTCAATGTTCCACAGTAAAGACAAGCAGAACGAGGACTAGGGCTCAGGTGTCCTGGGTCATGGTTCCAAACTGCTGGGCTGTTTAAAGTTCTCTTTGGCAGTGGTGGCACCAGGAATGGGGTGGTGGTGGAAGTGGGCCACACCAGCAAGGAGTAGTCATTTTATTATTGTCATTGTTTGCAACCGCCACTACATAGCAATAGTAAAACACAGATCAACTGTTTCTAAATTATCTCATCTCTGTTTCTAAATTATCTGCAGGTAATGCATCCCTTTATTGTCTGCACTGGAGGCAGATAACTCCAACTACTCACCTTGGGTAATCACTGTTCTTTGGTAAAGCGTGCCCGTGCTCAGTTGTTAAGTCGTGTCTCTGCAACCCCATGGACTGTAGCCCGCTAGGCTCCTCTGTCCGTGGGATTCTCCCAGCAGGAGTACTGGAGTGGTTTGCTATTTCCTCCTCTAGGTGATCTTCCCAATCCAGGGATGGGACCCATGTCTCCTGTATTGCAGGAGGATTCTTTACCCACTGAGCCACCCTGGGAAGCCCTCTTTGATAAAGAACTCTGTCTAAATTGGTTTTACTGAAAATATCTATCTGGTTGCGTTTGAAAGGAGGGAGTTTTGATTTCTAAGCAGAGGTGACTTGAGGGCAAAGAAAATGGAAGAGATGCATTTGGGACTACATGTATTATGGCTCTAACTTCTTTTGACTCAGGGAATCAAGAAGTGATTGAGCACAGTTTGTCAGTAAACTTACACCATACCATGTGTAGACCTGATGAAAAAGTAGACCTCTCTCTATGAGGTCAGCATTAGTATTTCAATTGTACAGACAAAAGCTGAGGCTAAGACAGATGCATTTACATGTCCAAGGTCATAATGACTCAGGAACCAGTCAGGGTAAGATTTGTCCAATTCTAAATGGCTGCATTATTATACTACTACCACGGTCCATCTGTCCACCAGTGTCTGAACAGCAAACAACAATTTAGTACTGAAAAGGCTAATATAGCAAAAGAGACACATTACAAGAACCACCATTTGCAGGGGCTATACAGAGGTGACTGGAAGAGGTCAGGAGTGCAGCTGACATAGTCCAAGCTCAGCAATTTTTTAACTTGCATAGGGGTGCCTTATGGGCTAGCAGTGACATGGGACCACTGGTGGATTCAGACTCAAGCACTGAAGCAGCCTATTTCCTCTTGTTTCCAGTGGAGTCTCTGAGCACTGTTTGTCAGTTTCCTGGAAGTGGCTCTACCTGGCCCTTAGATACAGAGTTTATAATCACCTCTGGCTCGTGTGAAATGCCCAGCTGTCCATGCGTCTGTCCTGACTGTTATTGGGGTCATGACTGTCATTCCCTGAATTGTTTGTCTTTCTGAAAACTGGACACCAGACCGCTCATTAACCTGTGTAACAAAATCCTGGGTTCTTTTCTACAGTGAAAAGGTTATTGTAATGACCTGGGACTTGAAAGCTGAGACAATCTGTAACCTTATGCTATTCTTTGGAAAATAGGACCAGGAAATTCTACAAGTCATCTTAGTAGTATGCCTTGGAGTTGCAGACTTTTAAAAAAATATATCAGAGTATATTTGATTTACAATGTTGTGTTTGTTTCTGCTGTACAGCAAAGTGAATCAGCCATACATATACATATATCCCCTCTTTGTTTGAATTTCCTTCCCATCTAGGTCACCACAGAGCACTGAGTAGATTTCCTTGTGCCATACAGTCAGTTCTCATTCGTTATTTATTTAACATATAGTATATCAATAACCTCAGATATGCAGATGACACCACCCTTATGGCAAAAAGTGAAGAGGAACTAAAAAGTCTCTTGAAAGTGAAAGAGGAGAGTGAAACAGTTGGCTTAAAGCTCAACATTCAGAAAACGAAGATCATGGCATCTGGTCCCATCACTTCATGGGAAATAGATGGGGAAACAGTGGAAAGAGTGTCAGACTTTATTTTTTGGGAGGCTCCCAAATCACTGCAGATGGTGGCTGCAGCCATGAAATTAAAAGACGCTTACTCCTTGGAAGGAAAGTTATGACCAACTTAGATAGCATATTAAAAAACAGAGATATTACTTTGCCAACAAAGGTCCGTCTAGTCAAGGCTATGGTTTTTCCAGTGGTCATGTATGGATGTGAGAGTTGGATGGTGAAGAAAGCTGAGTGCTGAAGAATTGATGCTTTTGAACTGTGATGCTAGAGAAGACTCTTGAGAGTCCCTTGGACTGCACGGAGATCCAACCAGTCCATCCTAAAGGAGACCAGTCCTGGGTGTTTATTGGAAGGACTGATGCTAAAGCTGAAACTCCAATACTTTGGCCACCTCATAGGAAGAGTTGACTCATTTGAAAAGACCCTGATGCTGGGAGGGATTGCGGGCAGGAGGAGAAGGGGACAACAGAGGATGAGATGGCTGGATGGCATCACCAACTTGATGGACATGAGTTTGAGTGAACTCCAGGAACTGGTGATGGACAGGGAGGTCTGGCGTGCTGCGATTCATGGGGTCGCAAAGAGTCAGACACGACTGAGCGACTGAACTGAACTGAACTGAAAGCCAGTCTCAATCTCCCAATCCATACACCCCTCGCCCCTTGGTATCCATACATTTGTTCTCTACTTCTGTCTGGAGACTTCTTTTTAATTTGTTACAGTCATAATCACAATATCTTATAAATATTTTGAGTGAATGACATTTCAATTCATATTAAAATATTTATCCCAATAACAGTATTGTGGGAACTGTATATCTTGACTGATATGAAAGTTTACTTATCACTTAATCTATGTTAATTTCAAGGGAACAAAAATGACAGATCTGGGAGTCAGGCAACTTCAGCTTTTCGGTTCCCATCTCTGCCACAGCCTTTTAGTGTGATGCTGAGCAAGTCATTGTCATCTCCAGAATGCAGATAAAAGGGTGGGCTCAATAGTCTCTAAGTCCCTTCATGGCTCTGGTCTTTAGATCAAGTGGCATGTTCACACAGTAACGTGTTTCATTGCATTTTAGAGCTGGAAGGAGGTTTAATGATCTGGTCTACACGCTTCATTTTACAGATGGTCTTCACAAAGAAGGCAGAACAGATATTATTATCCCTCTTTTACAAATTAAAATACTAAGGTCCTGAGGGGTTGAGTCATTTGCTCTAAAGGAGGTGAACTCTGGCTCTTCTTCTTGCTATTTCACACTGTCAATCAGGCTTTATTGGGTCCTGTTTAGTCTTGTCTAGTTTCTGTGGCCTGGTCTTCAAGGCAGATTAAAAAAGTCCGAAACACCAGTTAGTATGGACCAACCCCAGGCCTTCAAATGCTAAGGATGTCAGGCTGTCCTGCATCTCCAGTTTCCTCTGACTGAGCACAGAATGTTCATGGAGATCAGAAGCGTAGGCGAAAGTCTAGTTCTGATTTGTTTCTCACAAGAGTGAAAGAGTTGACATATATGGAAACCAGGCAATCTTCTTTGTTCTAAGAGCAAGTTTTCCAGGACCAGCAATGCTGGGTGACCAGGGTCAGGGGAGAGCAGTCAGAATCCAGTAGGCCGTTCTGATACTGATGAGTTTGACCATGAATAGACAGAAACAGCAAGAACAAATCTTACATTTATTAAGGGTCTTACAGGACACCAAGGATTTGACAGGTGTTGTCTCACTTAGGAAATGAAATTTCTGAAAATAGAAGTTTAAGAAATCAGCAATTTTAGAAAGAAGCTTTGTGTGTTAGTCACTCAGTCGTGTCTGACTTTTTGTGATTCCATGGACTATATAGCCCACCAGGCTCCTCTGGCCATGGAATTTTCCACGTAAGAATACTGGAATGGGTTGCCATGCCCTTCTGCAGGGGATCTTCCCAACTCAGGGATCAAACCTGGATTGCCCACATTGCAGGCAGATTCTTTACCATCTGAGCCACAAGAGAAACCCCAGACAGAAGCTTTAGAGAGGGAAAAACATTTATGGAGTCTGGAAGCAAAAATAGTTTTACACGGAAAATCGTAAAGTCCAAAACATGAGGCCTGAAAGCCAACTGTGGCAGGGGCCAGCACAGCCACCTCAGGTCTATGGAGAATCCCCTTCTCTCTGAATGGCATTTAGGTTGCCTCCCTCTACCAAAATCAAATGAAATTGTGGACAGAGAAGCCTAGCAGGTTTTAGGACTAACACTTTCACTTTTTGGACTTTTCTGGTGGCTCCAATGGTAAAGAATCTGCCTGCAATGTGGGAGACCCAAGTTTGATCCCTGAACCAGGAAGATTCCCCTGGAGAAGGAAACGGCTACCCATTCCAGTATTCTTGCCTGGAGAATTCCATGGACAGAGGAGCTTGGCAGGCTAGAGTCCATGGGTTCACAAAGAGTCTGACAGAAGTGAGTGGTAAACACTTTTACTTGTTTCTTTCATACCAATAGGTAAAGCTTCTTGGGTAGAATCAACAGATTTTAGACTTTCCAATAACAGTTGAGGGAAGACAAAAAGAAGAAGGAAAAAAGAGCCATTTATTGCACTTATTAGTTTCATTAATATTATTCTTCTTCAAAATATGGCTTAGGGTCCTTTAGCAAATGGCATAATTAAGAGCATTCTTCCACAGATTACCTGCTAGAGCTTTTATTCTCCCCCTGAGCCAAGCTAATTAAAAAATACCATAAACGTTCTAATTATACCATTGACATTTCTTTTCAATAATTGCAAAGGGGCTTAAATAACCATATTAAAGGACACATTAATATGAAATGTAACACATTGTGATGCTGACGTTCATACTAACTTGTAGAATTAGTTGCATGGAGAATAAACTTCGTTCCTGGGACAAATGGGGAATCTGAGACTCCTTTTCCAAAACACCAGGTCTATCTCTCAGAGCATTAGGAAGTGAAGCAACCTAGCAGGACCATCCAACTTAACACATTTGGTGGCATTTGGAGCTGTGGTGGGGAAAACGGGCTCCCTAGTTAATTTCACACTTCCTCTATACATTTCAAAAAACAAGGTGTGACTCTGTAGCTGGATTTTAAAAAGAGTCTCAGAAGGCTACATACCAGGTATTCTGCAGACGTCCTGTCTTAAAGGAGCATTCTACTTGCTGGTATCTGTTTGCTGTGGGGAATCCCAAACTGCTCAGTTACAACAAGGGCTTTAAGCTTCTTGGAGGATATTTCCTGCTCACTGAGGCTCTGGATTTACTGGAGCTGCTGGCTTTTGTCATCCTGAGTGTAAGCATTCTGGGGGCTTGTCTGCATTCTGCAAAACCCAAGGAAATGTGTGAAAGGATGGAGAGAAGGAAACTGGCGTTCACTGTGTGCCTGTGTGCCTTCCCCACAACAGCCACACAAAGTAAGAACTACTGTCTGCATTTGACAAACAACAGGGTCCAAGCTCAGAGGGGTTACCTTGTCCCCAAACCACCTTGATTCTCCCACAGAGCACCCCGTCTGCTCTGAAATAGCTAGGTGGTCGTGGCCCCTCTGGGGGGTGGGGCTCTGTTCCTCTCCAGCGGTCCTCTTGCTACCACCTCCTCGCTGCAGATTGCCCCACGTTTGTTTTTCTTGGCTCCCTCATTAATGAGTTCCACAGGACAATGCTAAGTCTAGTTATGCAGTCTTAATTGGTTTAGTTACAACTAGATAATTCCTTTTTTCTTCTCTCAGAGGCCTTTCTGTTTAAAGACATTTTAGCTGGAAGATGCTAATTATCAATGAGGAGAAAGTGACACCTGAAGAATTCATTCTCCATCTTGGTCCTTGGTTTCTCCTTTGAACTCCCTTTACCCGACCCTCTTTCCCACTTCATCACTTCTCCCCGGCCGTCATAAAAGAGAGCCCTGCCCTGGCCAGGCGGCACAACTTGCCTTCGCACTTGCCAGGGCCTCATCCTCTCTGCAGCTGTGTTGCAGGCATGGACAACCTGCGAGAGACCTTCCTCAGCCTGGAAGATGGCTTGGGCTCCTCCGACAGCCCCGGCCTGCTGTCCTCCTGGGACTGGAAAGACAGGGCGGGGTCCTTTGAGCTGACCCAGGCCTCTCCCTCCCAGAGCCTCTCCCCAGCTCCATCCCTGGAGTCCTATTCTTCCTCTCCCTGTCAGGCTGTGGCCGGGCTCGCCTGTGGGCACGGAGGTGCCAATGGTCAGGGCGGCGACGACCGCAGCGGCCTTGGGACCAGCGGCCTGGTGGAGGTGGACTATGACATGTTGGCTTTCCCGCCTGCCTACCTGCAGGGCGGCACCAAGGCCCAGAAGGGCACCAAGGTGAGGATGTCTGTCCAGCGGAGACGGAAGGCCAGCGAGAGGGAGAAGCTTCGGATGAGGACCTTGGCTGATGCCCTGCACACCCTCCGGAATTATCTGCCCCCTGTCTACAGTCAGAGGGGCCAGCCACTCACCAAGATCCAGACGCTGAAGTACACCATCAAGTATATCGGAGAGCTCACAGACCTTCTCAACAGCGGCCGAGAGCCCCGGCCCCAAAGCGCTTGAGCTCAGCCTGGGGACTCAGGGGACTCACCACCCAGACCTCGGGCGGGGTCAGAGGAGCTTTAAAGACCTGGACCAGCTCTTGGAACAACAGCACCTGATTATTTTCATAGAATGAGCGTGACCTTGTTGTCTGGAAAAGTCTAACGGAATTCCCATTGGACTATTCAGAAACATCCAGAACACTTAACTGCCAGACAAGCAGGTACTTTTGGCTTCCGGTTTTGCCACCATTTCTGAAGAGACTTTGCCCTTTGCAAAGACACAGATGGCTTTGCCCTTTTCTGTCTGTTCCAGGTATTTTAAAGGGTCAGTGGTTTTAAATGCATTTTTTTTTTTTGAAGCATGTAAAATTGTTACCTTTAATCTTCTCCCCCTCCCGGCATTTTGGTGTGGGGAGCTTTCTTCCTGTTGCTAACTAAACCTGCATTTTGTACTGGATCCCGGGTGACACCTGGATTCTTATTTAGAAAGATGAGCATCAAGTAAAGGGCTATAGTGCTCCTGTCTCATTTTGTTTGTGTGCTTGTGTGTATGTGCGTGTATGTGACTAAGATCAGGTCTTTGCTTTTGCAGGGACCAAAATCACTTAAATGCAGAAGAAATAAGTGTCATGGTAAATAGAAATTCACAATCAGACAGGTTATATTAAGACAGAGTGGAAGGTTTAAAGGCTGGCTCCTCTCTTAAGGGAAGTTTAAAGATTTCCCTTCTCTCTTAAAGGAAGAAAAAGGAGGCTGGGAGCCAGAGAATAACGGGCTTAGAGGGGAGAGGAAGAGAAGGAAAACTCAGCCTCACAGCCAGGTGTCTTAACAGAGCTGGGGAGGGGATGGAATGAGGGGTGGGTTCTCTCAGTGCCAGGCCTGGTGTGAATATGACCTTAATGAATCCCATCACTTACTCATTTGTCAAACAAAGTCTGGTGTTCAGTCTTGTCTGACTCTTCTTGGCCCCATGGACTGTAGCCAACTAAGCTCCTCTGTCCATGGAATTTTTTGAACAAAAACACTGGAGTGGGTTGCCACTTCCTACTCTAGGGGATCTTCCCAACCCGGGGATAGAACCCATATCTCTTGAGTCTCTTGCATTGAAAGGTGGATTCTCTGCCACGAGCGCCACCTGGGAAGCCCCTCAAAAAGAAGAAGTCAGCTCACAAAGGAGATTTGTTTGACTTTAGAGATAAGTGCAAGGGTGAGGATTAGAATGCCATTCTATATCTAGCCCCTCCAAAGAGATTTATTTCTTTATCCACATCTCCTCCTCCTACCCAATCCCCAAATCACCTCACATGCCCCCCCTACCACAAACACACACCTGTCTTCCTAGTGCGTCATCCTAGGGTGGGTTGCTGTAACACCCTCAGCTTGGCTAACTTGCTGGCACATGGCATGGAAATGGGGGCTTTGAATTAAGGAGTTTCTTGAAAACTAGTGGGCTTTTTTAGGGCTGAATTTTTCTCTTCCAATCAGTATTAACCAGCTGCAATTGAATTGTCTGCTCACATCTCCTGTCATTTTTTTCTGTTGGTGATTTTTGTTGTTGTTGTTGTTGTTTTTGAAGGCTGTTGTTTTTAATAACAAATTACAAAGATAGTAGATGTGTTCACAATTAACTTCTCCACTTTTTTCCTTTGCTAATACAAACATATGCCAATAAATATAAGTGTATATACGTTTTTAACGAATACCTTGAATTCTGCAAATTGCTTTTTTCCCCTTAGCAATATACAGTAAAACTCATTCCAGTTTAACACAAATAAACTCATCTTGTAAGTACCCTTTTTACCTTGACTTTATAGATGAGGAAATTGAAGCAGATTAAGCCACAAATGTGAAAAATAGAGTGGAAAGAAGAGATTCCCACAGTGTTCCATAGCCAGGTATGCTATGCTAAAGATAATTTGTCCAGTGAACCACCTTTCAAATGAAGTTTAGGTTGTTTTCAGTTTTTATTACCAAAAATGCTATAACAAACATCACAGACAAATATCCACTGGTTTTGTGAAAGTTTTCTAGAAATGGGATTCCTGAATCTGAGTTGTGTGATGCATATTTTAATTTTAAATAAATACCATTAGGTGACTTTTATAAAGGTTTGTAGTTATTTACACTTCACCAGCTTGAGGTGACAGAAGCAGCTGGTCCATGCTGCCGCTGCATATTATCAGTCTTCTGAAGTTTTCAGTGCATTAAAAAATAGTCATGTTGTTCTTGTGTTAATTTTAATTTTCCTATGCACTCTTTGAAATGGTTTATTTTTTAAACTTTTATGTGACTATTGTTCAGTTTGGTTCCTCTTCTATAACTTGCCAGTTTATAGTCTTTGCCATTTTTCCATTGGGTTATTTATCTTCCTGTTAATCATTTGGGAGAGCTCTTCACATGTTCTACATATTGAAAAGTTTCCTCCCAATCAATCACTTTGTTATCATCTTTGTTTGTGCTTTTGTTTCTGGTATCTCATGTTCTTTGAAGCTTTGATTTTTATATGATCAAAACTCTCTCTCTCTTTTTTTAACTGGCCTATGTGTCTCTTCCCTGTGCTCAATTTCTCCCAGTTCCAAGGCTATCCAAATAGTTTTGATTTTCAAATATTTTAATATTTATATATGGACCTTCAATATATCTGTGATTTATTTTTGCCCATAGTGCAAAGAAGGAATATAACTTAATTTCTGATCAGCTTTTTATAACTGCAGAATAAGTATAACTTGTCATTGGAGGTGGTGGATGGTGGTAGGACACAGTTGCTAAAAGGTCATCCTATGTATACAAATCTTCATCCACTTCTCATATATTTCCTGATGACGATTTAAAGAAGAATCTAGAAAATGCTGAACAATATTAAGATTTTCTTTAAGGAACTTTACTATGTACAGGTGTTCATGTGAGAATGTATGTGTGTGCATGTATTTGTTCGTGTGTGTGTGTGTGGTGTTTCCTGTGTCAGGAGAGGAGAATTAGAGAAATAATATTTTAGGAAAGGGAGTGTTCAGCCTTTGAATCAGTTGGTATTTTCCTTGCTGTTTTAAAGAGAGTAGGATCCAAATGCTGCTGGTTTTTGGTTTTTCAAACTTAAGCATTAAGTATGTTTTATAAATAGCTTGGGTAATTTTGGTTGCCCTAGGGACCAAACACTGTGGATGGGTTAGGAGGTCCTGTCCTGACTTTCAAAAAATTCTAGAAAGCCATTCAACTACTAGGTAAGCTTGTTCTCAGGACTCCTAAGGTCCTCCCTGGAAAGCCTGGAGATGATAACTTCCTGGGAGTGGGCCTTGGACCCAGAGGTTTTGTCTTCCTTACATCATCTGCAGCTCTGGGTGGGCCCTGATCAGGACAGGCAGCTGACCATCAGCATTTGATTCCAGCAAAAGTCCCCAGTGAAGTCGCCTCCTTTGTGCGGAGGATAGCTGGACTGTGTCCCTGATTCCTCTAGAAAGCATTTAAAAGCAGTTGGTTCGAGTGTAGCTCAAGATTAGGAATAAGTTATTTCTGGCACTTGCATAAGGCATGTGTCTAGTGTATTGTGGTCCAAGTTTTCACATTCAGAATTTCGTGTAATCTGCCTAACAGCTCTGGGGTTGGGCATCGTTAGTCCCATTTTGAGGATGAGGAAACAAAGCTTTAGGACAGCTACATGGTGCAAAGCCACCCGATCAGCTGGTGGCATGTGGTTGGATAGTTAGAGAGTGAGTTCAGCTCTAACTCCAAGGCTTAGACCCTACCCCGCTGGCTCTGTGAGCCCTGGAAGGGGCAGGCAGAGAGCTTTCCCAGCAAATGCTCACTTCCAGGCTTCTTAGCCTTGTTTCTGCCTCCCCATCTCTGGGGCCCTCATTTGCTTTACCATCTGAAACATTTCTGAAGGGGCTATTCATCTTGTCCTCTAAATTATTTCCCTTTGAACTTCTCCCTCCGCCCCAAACATTTCCTCTGAAATTCCTTTCACCTCCTTGCTGGAGCCTTGAGTCCTTAATCCACAGAGAAACCTCACTTCTGCTGTTCATCTGTGTTCAATAAAAACATTCCACAGTTCACACCAGGCTGAGGTTTCTTTGTTCTTGTAGTTTCTGCCACATTAGCTAATTGGGAGAGAGGTCAGAGCTGGGGTGGGGGAGAGCCTCTGCAGACTGACAGGTCGACAGAATTACTTTCACTTTCAGACGTCTTAAACACACACACACACACACAGCAAAAGAAGATGCATATGCAAATAAGTGTTGGTACTTCTGCCTTGGGGCTTCCTGGGTGGTAAAGAACCGGTGGTAAAGAACCTGTCTGCTAATGCAGGAGACACAAGAGATGTGGGCTCAATCACTGGGTCAGGATGCTCCCCTGGAGAAGGAAATGGCTACCCACTCCAGTAGTCTTACCTGGAGAATACCATGGACAGAGAAGCCTGGAGGGCTACAGTCCATGGGGTGCAAAGAGTCGGAAGTGACTGAAAGGACTTTGCACACACACTACTGCCTTGAGCTCCAATTACAGTAGCTTAGGATGTTATGTGACTCCTCTGAGGCGTCATCTCATCCCCGTATACTCCAAGCTGCCGGAAGGAGCCTGGACCTGTGCCTTGACCCCTGTGGGCTCAGCCCATGCTGGCTTGACAGCAACCAGAGCTTGGTAAAGCCTCGGGTTCGCCTGCTGGAAACCCGAGATAACTTCTACCTCGTAATGAAATACTGAAGACTAAGCAGTGCCTCTTAGAGCATCTGGAAGGACTTGCTCTTAATATTTTGGTTCCAGAAAGTCCCTAGCTCTGAACAGAGAGAAAGCAAAAAACTTCCAAGGAGGCTGGGGGAAAACTATGATTTGTTTGTCTCTCGGGTTTGGGACTATTTACTCTCCTTTCCTTAGCAGAGTCTCCTACTGTTTTCTTTCATATGAATGCTATTGACTTCTGTTTCTCTTCATTAAGTGGGGAGCCCTGCAAGGCTGGAGTTCAGGGCTGTGCAGGAGACAGGAGAGTTTAGCACGCACTGCATGGGCTGATCCCAGCCCAGCCAACGGAAGCTGTTGATTCTTCATGTGAGGTGTCAAGTCTCAGGGCCAAAGGCTCTCTATATCTTTCCTCTTTTACTCTTAACAGCTATAGAAGATCACTAATATTAGCCCATTTTGCAAACAAAGAAACAGGCTCTGGGAAGCCAAGTGATCTTGCCCAAGGTCACATAACTGGCACAGGGCCCAGGATTCCATGGGATTCCTAGGTGGTGCCAGTGATAATTTGCCTGTCAGTGTAGGGTACATAAGAGACACAGGTTCAATCCCTGGGCTGGGAAAATCCCCTGGAGGAGGAAATGGCAACTCATCCAGCATTCATGCCTGGAAAATCCCATGGACAGAGGAGCCTGGTGGCTACAGTCCATGGGGTCTCAAAGAGTCGGACACGACTGAGCATGCACGCATGCACGCCAAGATTCCGCTCAGGGCTTCTCCACTGATACGTTTGACAATACTGTGCTTCAAGTGCTGGAAATGCAGCTGAGAACAAAACAAGTCATAGCAAAGTCTCTGCATTTAAGCAGCTCCCACTAGTCTATGCTCTCCTTGAACAAGGTTTACATTGTCATTTGCACTGTGTAAGCAACTTATGAGAATGTACAGAGATCAGGGCATATTTTAAATTGTGATGCCTTTTGGATGGCTTCATTGACTCAATGGACATGAGTTTAAGCAAACTCAGGGAGACAGCGAAGGACAGAGAAGCCCAGCATGCTGCAGTCCATGGGGTCGGAAAGAGGTGGACACGACTGAGTGACTGAACATTTTCCACTCTCCTCTCACATGGTATGGAGCATGACCATTCTTTCTCTCACAGACTGGAATTTGAGAAAAGTGTGAGTTTTGTAACAACCTTGGGGCATTTGTATGCAAGGGTATCATAGTTTGGATTCTAGAAATACCTGTTTTCAGGGGCTACAGTTTATTGTTTTCCTTCAATTTCTTTTGGGTGCAAAATGACCAAATGAAAAATGGCAATCATAATGTTAACAATAGCACAACAACTAATATTTATTGTGTCCTTACTCTGGGTAAGGCATTAAGTACTTTTCATGAAATAAGTATTTTAATCCCTATGAAGCAAGAAGAAGCTACTACCTTATGACATAGGACAAACATTTACCCATTTTATAGATGAGAAAACTGAGGCACAGAGAGGTGAACACTTATCCAAGTTCATGCAACTTGGCAGCAGCAGACCTAGGAAAACCCTGGCAGTTGTGCTCCACACCAAGCCGTTACTTACAGGCATGTCCTTATATTGGTTTGATGATTACATTTCCTATACATTATCTTATTTCATTCTTATCTGTTCTTAATTATACATGAAACTGAATAGGGATTGTTATGTCCAGCTTAGAGACGAAGATATTAAAGCTCATAATGACAAAATATCATAACTATGAGTGAATGACAGAGCTGGCACCAGAATCCAAGTTTCTTTGATATTTGTTTATTTATTGACTGCTCCGCGTCTTAGTTGTGACATGCAGGATCTT
Organism: Redunca redunca; assembly: GCA_006410935.1. Taxonomy (NCBI): domain Eukaryota; kingdom Metazoa; phylum Chordata; class Mammalia; order Artiodactyla; family Bovidae; genus Redunca; species Redunca redunca. The sequence continues at coordinate 185,372 of SJYQ01000233.1, read as the reverse complement.
CAATTGTCATTGTGGCATGTGGGATCTTTACCTGTGGCATACGGGATCTAGTTCTCTGACCAGCCATCAAACCGGGGCCCCCTGCATTGGGAGCTTGGAGTCTTAGCAAGTGGACAACCAGGCAAGTCGCAGAGTCCAAAGTTTTAAACTCCTGGTCTGGCACTTTCTGGCTAAACTCCTCTGTCTCCAAAGGAAAACTTAGTTGTGCCCAAAAGCCTGCCCCCAAGGGCATCCTCCTAAAGCTATGTGTACATTTCTTCAATACATCATTTCTTCAAGGCGGCTTTTGCATGGATGCTTTCTGACTTTTTGAATCTCATCAGTGTGCACACAAAATAGTTCACATCTGCGCATAGGGAAGAGTAATGAAAGCCTAAACCCTTGAACAGAGAATTTGCATTCCCAAGAGACTCCCATTGCTGTTTTTACTGCACATCTAATTACTTCCTAGCAGAGAAAGCAGGTGACATTTAAGTAATTTAAGTTCCAGGATTCTAACACACATCAAACGGCCTGAGATATTCTGGGGCAGCTGAGAGTCAGGCAGTGGGCTGAAGACCCCAGCAATGAAACAGAGGGAGACGTGCAAGGATATCGGGAACTGTGACACCAGAAATGAACGTCAGGGAAGGAGACCGGAGTCAGATTTCAGGAGCAGCCCCTCCCCGGTGAAGATGCACGGGGGAAATTCACGCATCCCAGCGAGTGAGCAGGACCAGTAAAGAGACGAAAGGACCCAATGCTCCTGGAGGGACTCAGGGAAGGTGATACACGAGAGGAGGCTCTTGAAGTCCTCTAGGGAGCCAAGGGCACCCTGATCAGAGCAAACAGCACGTGCTAAAGAATGGAGGTCCGAGAAAGCGCTGGTTGGGGATTAGAAATGGGCTGCTTTGGTTGAAGTGCACAGAGTGAGTTTGAAGGGCAGGGAAGTGAGATGGACAGGAAAGCAGGAGTGGGAGCCTGAGGGCTTGAACATCCCCCCAGCGGTTGGGAAGCTGACTCCCAACCGGAGAGAAGCCTCTCCTGCTCACAGGCTACTTCAGGTCATTACTTCTCTGGGTCCTGATCGAAGCAATCTGGCACAAAACATCACACACTTGCAGTGAGTGACTGCCACTGTGGTCCACTGGCTCAGTTACTAACCACTCAAGTTTATGGTTTCCTTCTCATGTTGTTTCCCTCTATACGTGCCTGTGCGTGCATGCTAAGTGGCCTCAGTCACGTCCGGCTCTCTGCAACCCTATGAGTTGTAGTCCTCCAGGCTCCTCTGTCAAAGGGATTCTCCAGGCAAGAATACTGGAGTGGGTTGCTGTGCTCTCTTGCAGGGGATCTTCCCCACCCAGGGATTGAACCTGAGTCTCTTATGTCTCCTGCCGCCTTGGCAGGCGGGTTCTTTACCACAAGCGCTGCCTGGAAAGCCCGTTTTTCTTTATATATTCACAAAGAAATCCAGCCCTTAGCAATATTTCTTAAAATCATCTTTTTATTTCTGCTTTTTCTGTATCTCATTCATATTTTATTTTTTGAAAAAAAATTTCCTCCCCACTTATAGCCACGAGTCTTGTTCTTCCCCTGCCCCAATTTTCCCACCATCCCACACTTTGGTACTTGCTCTTCCTTTTGTTCCAACCATACCAGTCCAGCAATGGTGCTCTCATAGGGCAAGGAAGGGGAAAATGAAGCAGAGGAAGCCAGAACCTTCTTTCATCACTAAATACAGTCAATGATTCTCCTATCCTACTTGCAAGCACAGACCTCCAAGAGGGCTCCTTTTTTTTTTTTTTAAATCATTTATGCAGTACAGATTATCAAGCATATGTGTACCAAGCTGAGAACTAGGTCTTGGAGCAACAAATGGGTGGAGGGTGACCAAGATACCACAGTTTTTTAAAGTATATTTTATTTATTTATCCCCATCAGGTCTTAGTTGTGGCATGCAAGATCTTTTAGTTCCCTGACTAGGGATCAAACTTGGGCCCCCTGGATTGGGAACATAGAGTCCTAGCCATTGGACCACCAGGGAAGTCCCAAGATGCCACAAATTTAACACAAGTAACTCTGTGCTCTTTCCTAACCTATGCTATCTCATTAACCCTCATAATAACCTTGGGAGGGCAAAATATGGTCTCTGTTCTCAAGAAGTTTAAATGGAGTTGGGGGACATACCTAAATAAGCATATATAGGCAAAAAAAAAAATGGACAGAAATTTTTAAAGGGTGTCTAGAATCAGTGAGAATAAGGAAAGGAAAGAGGGATTCTGTTTGAAGGGGCAGCTGACTCTGTAGGTAAGCTGGCACTGAACTTGAACCTAGATGGATAAGTGGGACCTTGGTCGAGTACAGGGGTCATTCAAGAGACAAAGAACAGAGAAAACAAAGGTCCAAAGGCAGAAATCAGTGAGAGGCACAGCATGAGGGCACGTAGCTGAGACAGCAGGCAGAACAGGGAGTCTGGATACAGAGTCTAAAAGGCTTGGATGCTAAGCTACGCGGCAGGACTTAGCCAGCACTTTTATTTTTTATTTGACTCATACTGTAAGAATTTGTGAAGATGATGAATTCATTCACTGAACAAGAATTGATGAGCTGGTGGCATGTTTCCTAGTCTGTGTCTGGTTTCTGGAAGAGGGACCCCAGGCCTTTGGACGTTTACACTCCAGTGGTGGAGGGCTAAGATTCCATGATGGTTTAAAGAGGATGTGGTTCAGACAGGAAGTCTGCTGTGAACTGTGGGTTGGAGGGGCCCTCTCTGGGGATTGGAAGCATGGAAGGAAGGAGCCAAGGGGCTACAAAATGAGAGAGCTGAGGCTTGAGGGGTGGGAAGGACATGGAAGGCAGAGCATCCCAGTGGAGCTAGAGAGGAGGGTGAATGAGGAGCCAGGAGAAGTGGTGAGAAGGGAAAGACAGCTCCAGCTTTGGAAAGCTCTGGAAAAGCCCGTGGAAAAGACATTTCCAAACTCTGATCAGTCCGTGCATTCTGCTGTTCCTGGATGGTCCCTTCAGTGTGTAAGTGTCAGTAACACTGCTGAGCCCTGGTCTCCACATCCTAATACTCCCAGCAAGGCTGTGAGGTCGAGGCCACTATTCCCATTTCACAGATGAGAAAACAAGGCTCAGAGAGTTAGGCAAGCCTCTAGACCTATGGCAGGAAAGGGCTAACGGGCTCCAGAGCTTCCCTGAAAAGTCTCGGCGGCACTGCCGTCATCCAGCTGCTCAGCCCTGTCCGACTCTGTGACCCCCAAGGACTGGAGTCGGCCAGGCTCCTCTGTCCATGGACTCCCCCAGGCAAGAGTACTGGAGTGGGTTGCCATTTGTTTCTCCAAAAGAATCTGAAAGTAGAAACTAAAGAATGATTGCCCAGGAAGTTTCTGAGCGTAGCACTCAGTTCAGTTCAGTTGCTCAGTCGTGTCCAATTCTTTGTGACCCCAGGGACTGCAGCACGCCAGGCCTCCCTATCCATCACCAATTCCCGGAGTTTACTCAAACTCAAGTTGGTGATGCCATCCAACCATCTCATCCTCTGTCGTCCCTTTCTCCTCCTGCCTTCAATCTTTCCCAGCATCGGTGTTTTTTCAAATGAGTCAGCTCTTCGCATCAGGTGGCCAAAGTATTGGAGTTTCAGCTTCAACATCAGTCCTTCCAATGAATATTCAGGACTGATCTCCTTTAGGATGGACTGGTTGGATCTCCTTGCAGATCTCCAAGGGACTCTCAAGAATCTTCTCCAATACCACAGGTCAAAAGCATCAATTCTTCAGCACTCAGCTTTCTTTATAGCATATAAAGAAACAGCATAGAGCATATGCAGAACATAGCATTATCTGTGATTAATTCTTAAATGATAAACTCCAGGAACAGGGGTGGAGAAGGAAATGGCAACCCACTCCAGGAGTCTTGTCTGGAGAATCCCATGGACAAAGGAGCCTGGCGGGCTACAGTCCATGGGGTCACAAAGAGTTGGACATGACTGAGCGACTAACACACACACACACCAGGAATGGCGAGGGACAGATATAGTTCTCCCTTTACAGCTGATTGAAAGGAAATGAAAATGCCTCTTGATTTTGATCTTTCAGGGGGATGACCTTTTCAAAAGTCCCAGGGGTTTAAATAGGTACATACATCCAAATAAAATGCTGCAGTCACTTCTCTGGGGTCTATGATTGTTGCAAAAGAGGTCCTTTCAGGGCATGGTACCCTGGGGTTCCTTTGCCCCCCTTCTCACCAGTAGGCTAGCCTGCGAGGTGCTCCTGGAACCAGCTTTTAACCCTGTTAACAAGGCTGGAGGCGCCAATAGTGGACCCCCAGGGGGCCGGAGGGACCAGGCGGCTCCGTCATAAAGGGCTCTAGTTAAAAGGAGCAAGAGGTGCCAGAGAAAGGCTAGGGTCTTGTTTTCCGTTTGTGCGGTGTGTATATTTTAAATACCAGGAAGGAACAACAATTTCCATTCTGGGACCCAGAGCACCTCCAACAATGCTGAGGACTTTTACCGGAGAGCAGAGCCTCTTTGCGGAAGCAGTAACCCAATACAGGGGCTATTCTCCCCTCTTTTGGAAGCCCCCGACCATCCTGTGAACAGAGTGTTATTGTTTTTCCTGAAAAGCAGCCATCAGTTTCCCTAGCTAGCAGGCACCCCGTTGCTGCTTCCAGACCCAGGTGCCCTCGGGTGTCCAAATTGGGTGCAAGGGGACAGTGAGCCATGTCCCCCATGGTCCGAGCTCAGTGCCCACCAGGCTCAGCGGCAAAGGGTGTGGGCAGACTGTTCTGCTGCCAGGGAGGCCCCGTGGATGGAAAACAAGGAATCCATTCAGAAAACTGTATTTCCTGGCAAGCAGGCAGTCATGCAGAGCTGGTCCTGGACTGCGGAAACGGAAGAGCAGAGAGGATGCCAGGCTCAGTGATGCTCAACCCTGTGCGTGGGGGTCTGAGAGGCATGGTGCGTGGTCCTGGGCATGAAGGTCACTCTCCTTCCTCCCAGCTAGGCTCTGAACAGGCTTGGTGCTGAGGCAGAGAATAGCTTGGCTTCTTGTTCCAGGTAACCGAGAAGCCCAGAGGCAAAGTGAAAAGTGCTCTGTTTAGGAGTTACTTAACCATGTCTCCAGAGCCATAAGGTTCACAAACTTCAAGTAAGTGTTTAATTTGCAAAATGAGGGACCACAGCTTACTTCACTGGTCAGAGGTGAAGATAAAATGGGACAGTGGCATTTAATTGCCGGCACAGTGCTTGATGGAGCAAACGCTCGTTTCCTTCTCCTTAAGTTCAGGGGCACTGGTAAATTGTCTATTTTTCCCTCAAACAGTTAAATCAGCAATCTCAAAAGAGGAGAGTTAGAAGTAGGTGAATTTCTTGCCTCCAGGTGGCGGACAGGGGGGTCGGTGGCCTCATGATGGCTAGAAATGATCCAGCCTGGAGGTAGAGATCCAAACTCAACTACAGAAAGAAGCTGTTGCCCTTAATTCAGTCTTGAGGTCATAGTGTTATTAAACTCGGTTTCAATTACACAGCAAAAAAAAAAAAGTTCAGCTAGTATGGATGAACTGAAAATGCAAAGTACAGTCAACTTCCCTCCTTGTCTAAACTACATTTTTTTAAAATTCCAGAATTAGCCTTATGATTTTGTGATATATAAAACAAAGAAATTGGTATTCACCCTTTTTCAGATACTGCATCACCTAATTATTCCTTTTACTTTACGTTGGTGGTGGTGGTGGTTGTTTTCAGTCGCTAAGGTGTGTCTAACTCTTTGCGACCCCATGGATTGCAGCACACCAGGCCTCTCTGTCCCTCACTATCTTCTGAAGTTTGCCCAAGTCCACATTCACTGAGTCAGTGATTCCATACAACCATCTCATCCTCTGTCATCCCCTTCTCCTCCTGCCTTCAATCTTTCCCAGCATCAGGGTCTTTCCCAATGAGTCACCTGTTTGCATCAGGCGGCCCAAGTATCGGAGCTTCAGCCTCAGCATCAGTTCTTCCAGTGAGTTTTCAGGGTTGCTTTTCTTTAGGATTGACTGGTTTGATCTCCTTGCTGTCCAAAGGACTCTCAAAAGTCTTCTCCAACACCACAGTTTAAAAGCATCAATTTTTTGGTGCTCTGCCTTTCTTATGGTCCAACTCTCACATTTGTACACGGCTACTAGAAAGATCATAGCTTTGACTATATGGACCTCTGTTGGCAAAGTGATGTCTTTGCTTTTTAACATGCTCTTTAGGTTTGTCATAGCTTTCCTTCCAAGAAGCAAGCGTCTTTTAATTTCATGGCGGCAGTCACCATCCACAGTGATTTTGGAGCCCAAGAAGAGAAAAATCTGTCGCTGCTTCCACTTTCCCCCACTTCTACTGGTAAGATTTGTAACAATAAATTTTGCCCTCTAATTACAGTGTGTTTTTGGTAACTTGTATATATCATTTCCCCAGCTTTCTACTTGATATCAGTAAGCCATTCACTCTTAAGATCTGTCCAGTCTAAGAATATTTCTCTTCTGTAATTTGTTGTAGTATTCAGTTTTAGTTTTGATAAACCTTACTTTCCGAACAGGTAAAACTGGAGTGATTCTTGCTTGCCTCTCATGGTAACTGAAGGACAAATGAGAAAACAGACAAAGATAAGAGTGGTAGGAAGTGTCACAGAAGGCACAGTTGAATTCTTTCATGTTACTGTTGTCACCAGATGGGTTATCTTCCCACACAACCGAGAAGAACTCACCTTTGGACAACTCCATGGTCAGGGCAACATAACCAAGCCCTGGCTCAATCAGGGTGTGGGTTTGTCTTCTTTGTATCATGGAGAAGATATTAACAGATGCATCTCAGTCTAAGAAAAATACAACAGGATCCCTTTAGAAACGGCACAATACACTGAATCATCAGGCATCATTAGCGGCAAAGCTTAGGATGGCACTTCCCCACTCCATCTCCTGTTCTGCTGCTTTTCAAAAAACTCCAGATGGGGAGAAAAAGGAGGTGGAATATCAAAATCCTTCACTTCCATAGAAGCAGAACCCCAAGAAAGAAAGCTTTCAGAAGCAATGTCTTTCTGGCTTTAGTTCCCACTCCCCTGCACGCCGTCTTACTCATACACAGGATAAGCTGCTTCAGGTCTGAAGTAAAGGACATGGTTCTCATAAGTCAGGATGTGATTTTCAAATTACGTAGGGAAGAGAACTGTGAACATAACATCATCCTCACTGAAAATATGCAAGACACAAGGATGTGGTAAAAAAAAAATTCTTATCTTTCTGCTGGTTTTTCAAGTGGTCACACTGAACATAAATGTTGTGCTTGTTTTGATAACAGCTACAAGTTGGCCACATTTGTGTCCTAAAGTGAATTCTGGTGGATCCACGCCTGGAACTCCTTCCAGCTTCCTTGCAATANCATTGCAATAACTACCATGGTGTCATTGGACATGGAATCTCGCTGACACTGACATAGGTGAGGAAGCGCCCTTCCAGAAACATTGTGAACCAGAGAAATATGAAAATCCCACAAAAGAATGACAGCTAGAAATGTTGAGAGGGTATACTTAATCCATCTAGGAGTATGGTTAAGCCTGCAGAGACCATCAGTGAAATCCTTGGGACCATAAAGGAAGAGGTAGCCACAGCTTGGACAGATGATTAATGACTGGACTCTGTGCCTGCTGACAGGTGTAGGGGCTGGAGACGACGGTGTTAGTTTTGCTCAGTTGTGTCTGACTTTTTGTAGCTTCAGGGACTGTAACCCGCTAAGTTCCACTGTCCATGGAATTCTCCACGCAAGAACACTGGAGTGGGTTGCCATTCCCTTCTCCAGGGGATCTTCCCGACCCAGAGGTTGAATCCGGGGCTCCCTCATTGCAGGCAGATTCCCGATCATCTGAGCCACCAGGGAAACCCAGTAAACCATGATGTATATTTTAATACCTGTGTGGTGACAGGAGGATCTCAGGCCTGTAGAAGGCTTGGATTTCAAATGTGACCCTTGGGATGTCCCTGGTGATCCAATGGATAAGACTCCACACTCCCAATGCAGGGGCCCTGGCTTCAGTCCCTGGTTGAGTAATGAAGGTCCCAAATGCACCAACCTAGCCCGCACACTGCAACTACTGCGCCCATGCACAGCCACGAAGGCCCAGCACAGCCAAAATAAATAATTAAAATGAGGCACTTGGATGAAGTCTCAACCACTTCCTCCCCCTGCAAAGGATTATACTCTCACTGAAAAGGTAAGCTAGAAAAGCTTTGTTTCCACAGAGCGGTAAGAAAATATAAGAAGCTTTCTCCATCAGTGAGTTCTTAGGGGTGAAAGTCAGGTAGAGAAGTCTCCCCTGAGAGTTTATAATACCAAGCCTGCCCTCACAACATGATTTTGGGTTTGGGGTTTTCCAATCCATTTGATGTAGAAAACCAAACTGGGAACTGTATAAAAAGAATGTTCTCCAGCAGACAATAACCCTGAGGTATCTTGTAGAAGCAACAAAGTCTCTTAGGAGAAATGCATTTTCAAACGAGCTCACACAGATTCCTACAACCAAAATCCTACTCAAGGTGAATTCACAATATAATGTAAAACAACACACAAAGAAACTATAGGATTAGAATTTCAGACAACAGAATTAAGGATATAATTGGCTGTTGTTGTTCAGTTGCTAAGTTGTGCCCGACTCTTTTGTGACCCCAGGGACTGCAGCCAGCAAGGCTCCTCTGACCATGGGATTTTCCAGGGAAGAGTACTGGAGTGGGTTGCCATTTCCTTCTCCAGGGGATCTTTCTGATGCAGGGATCCAACCTGTGTCTCCTGCATTAACAGACATATTCTCTATCACTGAGATACCAGGGAAGCCCAAGATATAACTTACAAAGCCAATTTTAGAAGCTGTATAAATGTTATTAAACATAAGGCTATGACATTATCAACTAAAAGGTACATATGAAAAAGACTGAGGTAGTTCTAGAAATGAAAACTCATTATTAAAATCAAAGTCAACAGAAAATAGAAAAGGTTAAATAAAGCTGTAGAGAATTTGAGAAGTGTAAGTATGTCTAAAGGGTTTATTCAGAATGTAACAGAGACACATTCAGAACGTGAACAAGATGAGACGTGGAAAAATAAAAGTCTAACACGTGTCTGATATATGTTCCGAAAGAAGAACATGGGTAAAGTAATATTTGAAGACAGAGTGGCTGAGAATATCCTAGAATTGATAAAAGACAGGCATCTTCAGATTCAAAAAGTATTAATAATCCTGAGCATAACTCTACTGGGATATAACATGTTAAGTCAAAAACATTCTTACATTTTAGTAATTATTCCTGCTTGTGAATCTGGTTAAACTATTTTTTACTGTTCCAAATTGACCACCCAAAGCAAAGTAGGGAGATAAATTAGGCAAAGAATGAGACAGATGAAAAATGTGTGCTGTGTGCAATGCAAAGTCGCTTCAGTTGTGTCTGATTCTTTGCCCCTATGGACCGTAGCCTGCTGGACTCCTCTGTCCATGGGATTCTTCAAGTAAGAATACTGGAATGGGTTTCCATGCCCTTCTTCAGGAGATCTTTCGACCCAGGGATGGAGCCCGCATCTCTTACGTCTCCTGCCTTGGCAGAATTTTTTTTATCACTAGCACCACCTGGAAAGCCCCAGATGGAACATATGACATACTTAATAATCAGCTTTAATCCATAGATTTTTTTCAATTGTTCCTTGTTGAGGAGTTTTTTCCCTCATTCATAGAGTGGTATATCTAGTATATCAAGCATGGAGCTTTAAGTTACAAAGATTAAAAAAAAAAAAACCCCATTAATTCTTCAGAAGAGAAAAGTCTTAGAAAAATCTTCCTATCAGCAAGGGTTTGACTGTCTTTCAAATGTAACTATAGTGAAGCAGTGATTCTAGAAGAACTTATGTCCTAGGAAAGGACAGATTACATTCCTATGAGTAAGGAAAGAGAGGGGTTAAATATCACTTTCTATATTATGGTTATTCTGTCCCCAGTCCTACCCACTTTTACAGGTAGTCTTCACAGTTACTGTCTAATTGGTTTCAAGGGCAAGTGAGCAAATAAGAGTTCGTAGGCTGTGGGGTCAGTTCTGACTCCAAACAAAAATATATACATTTAAGAGGACTCCCTTAGTATTCAGTGGATAGGAATTTGCCTGCCAAGGCATAGAACATGGGTTTGATCCCTGGTCCAGGAAGATTCCACATGCCACACACACACAAGAGAAGCCACAACAAGAAGCAACCCGTGCCCCACAATGAAGAGGAGCCCTGCTGACCGCAACTAGAGACAGTCGGTGCAGAGCAATAAAGACACAGCATAGCCTAAAATAAAAACAAATAAATAATTTTTAAAAGTATTACAAATATATACATACAATAGGATTCAGAGTCTAGACTATATGTGTATATCAAGAAAATTGACTGTTTAGCTTAGGTGCTAGAGCTGACCTGAGCCTAGGTGGTATTTCCATATTATGTATCTAACTCTGTAGTTTTCTTTCTAGTGGTTCAATGAAAGCCTCTGGTAAACGGTTTTGACCATAAATTCTTTCAACTATAGATAATGCCAACAATCTGACAGAGAAGAAAGAAGCTTCTGTTACTGACTAAATTGTCTTAGGATGACTAGAAAGTTAAAATGGGACCGCCAAATCTCAGCCTTTATCCCAAAGACCCTTTGGGTTTGGGATCCAACTCCAGCACTGAGTGGTCTAAGCAGCTGACGTCCTTTCCCCTAAGAAAAGGTATGGGAAAGCCAAGTGTAAGAGTCAATTTATCAGTAACCTGGGGAGGATCCCAAACTCCAAGCCTAGAGCCACTTCCAAGGCTAACTGTGCTCCAGTGAAAGAAGTCACCCCCAGAGGGCCCGGGACACACCTGTACACAGGAGAGATGCCCACAGCTGCACATTCCCCAAGTGGCCCAAGAGGATGGTATAGTTACACTGGGCAGCCAGGACCTCATCTATTTTTCTTTCTGAGCCAAACTGGTTTGAACAGAGCCTTACCAAGAGCCCTTCTCCCCATTCGGCTCCAGGTGCCAATCCACCAGCCCCCACTCTATAGAAAACAAATGTACCTGAATTACAGAGCTGGGAAGAGCTGGAGCCAGGGTTGAAACTCAGGCACTTGACTCAAGCCTGCACTCCCGCCCCCACTCTATAGAAAACAAATGTACCTGAATTACAGAGCTGGGAAGAGCTGGAGCCAGGGTTGAAACTCAGGCACTTGACTCAAGCCTGCACTCTTTTTTTTTTTTTCAATAAAATCAGAAATTTCTGTAGTTTGTCTCACTGACCCCATCTCCCCCAGCCTCCAGGAAGTGGCTACTGCTACTGCTAAGTCACTTCAGTCATGTCTGACTCTGTGTGACCCCACAGACGGCAGCCCACCAGGCTCCCCCGTCCCTGGGATTCTCCAGGCAAGAACACTGGAGTGGGTTGCCATTTCCTTCTCCAATGCATAAAAGTGAAAAGTGAAAGTGAAGTCGCTCAGTCATGTCCGACTCTTAGCGACCCCATGGACTGCAGCCTACCAGGCTCCTCCGCCCATGGGATTTTCCAGGCAAGAGTACTGGAGTGGGGTGCCATTGCCTTCTCCACAGGAAGTGCCTGGTATACTGTAAATGCCCAATGATGGCTGTTGAGGAATGTTACTGTAATGTGGCAGGGGCTGCGATGGACACTTGATGAGTATTTCACCCAGGCAACTGAGAGTTGCAAGGTTAAGAACCCTTCAAGGTCACACGGCTTGAGAAGAACAGAGGTGAAGTTAAGCTCAGTTCTTAGCTCTCTCTATGATCTTTTGTAGCTTCTGTAGGATACACAGCTCATTTCCAAAGTGCTGGCCACCCTCAAAGAGCTGTTTCTTATCGGTAATGTTGTTTGTTGTATATTCACTAAGTTGTGTCCAGTTCTTTTGCAACTTCATGGACTGAAGCCTGCAAGGCTCTTCTGCCCATGGATTTCCCAGGCAACAATATTGGAGAAGGTTGCCATATCCTTCTCCAGGAGAGCTTCTGACCTAGGGATTGAACCCCCATCTCCTGCATTACAGGCTGATTCTTTACTGCTGAGCCACCAGGGAAACCCATAGGCAAGTGCTGATAAGTGTAAATCCATTCACATGTGAAGTCTACCAATTATGCCATGGCCAAGGTCTGGGTCTTAGTGACTAATACTCTAAGGTGGCAAATTGGGGACAAACTAATCATAAAATAGAAAGTGATATTTTAATCCCCCTCGTTCATTACTCTGATTAAAACAATTTTGGAAATCTCTTCCACATATAACTTTGGGGTCAAGAAAGCCCTGAGATGCAGGGGTTTGTGGACACAGGTCTTTCTGAGCTCTACTTATAAGACAGGCAATCCTTAGATGTGATTAAATACAAGCGAGATACAATGCACCCCACCCCCTAAGCACCGCCCCACCCCGTCCCATGAAAATGAGGCGTAGCCAGGCTGTGTCTCCAGATAATGAGGCTCACTGACTACTCAGAGGTCCATGTACTGCCCCTGCTGTGTGCAGCCTTCAGGGTTGTTCCTGAGACGCTCCCCATACAGTTCAGGGTCAGGAACCACATGGAGCAAAGACAAGGTGGTCAGTGAGCCTCTGAACGTCACTTTTAGCCCTACGGTGCCCAGGTAGACAAGAAAAACCTCATCTGCCTGTAGTAGGGCCCCAAGTCTGAAAACCAAGCTCCTAGGAGAATTCATCTGTGGTCAAAGACACTGCAGATTCTCCAGCCAAGTCTGCACTTGAATGCTTTACCCCTACAGCCCCCAGCTCTGCTTCTAGAGGCACTGAGAGAAATTTATCAAACAGTGTGAATAAGAGGGGCTGGGTAGGTGGGAGAGAGACAGAGAAAGAGACAGACAGGTGTACCCAGGCAGACACACAGGCAGATACACAGATACAGAGAGACAGGGAGAGAGGAATACTGGGAGTGATAATAATTAGTCAGAGACTAATTCAATTGGTGTCACTGATTCAATAGACATGAACTGGGGAAACTGTGGGAGATGGTGAGGGATAGGAAAGCCTTTGTGCTGGGTCCCTGGGGTCGCAGAGAGTCAGACACAGCTTAGCGACTGAACGAAAACAGCAATGATCGTCTGACCCCTATCCTCAGAGAGCCCAGAACCCTGAGGTCCTATGGCTTCTCTCAGCTGCAGACCTGCAGGAAGAGCCAGGTAGAATCGCATACCTCACAGCAAGACGCAGAGTTGTGGTACAAGCAGAGGCCCAGCTCAGCCAATCAGTCCTTTATCTCTGTAGTCAAGCCTGTCCTGCTGCTGCTCAGCCTGTCAGCATGGACCTGTCCTCAACTGGGCTTACAATTACCAGGAGAATCCTCTACAGCAGCCCTTCCTCCCTTTGCCAGTAACAAGGCAGGATTCAGAACAGCTGCCCTGCAAGGAGGCCCCCACCATCTCCCGACTCCTTCCCAAGGCTTCCCTTTCCAGCTCGGCCCACAAACATGCCAGAAGAGGTTCCCCAAGTAGGGCTGCCAATAAAACACAGGATGCTCTGTTAAATTAGAATTTCCAGTGATCTGGGGAATATTGCACTTATTTTTAATACTTAAGACTTACTTATGGTAAACAATTATCCATCATTTATCTGCAATTCAGATTCAACAAGGTATTCTGTATGTTTATGTGCTAAACTTGGCGCCCTGATTGCAAGGTCTTGGTTTTGGTGAGTAGGAAAAGAAAACCAGGCTGAGAAAAACTATCTATTTTTCCAGAAAATCTTTTTTTTTTCCTGCCATTTTTGGCACAATGTATAAATTAAATTTACATTAAATAAATTAAATTGACCAGGGAAAGGCCTTTGAGATGTTTGGCCAAAACTAAGGGAAATCAGCCAGGGAATGAATGAACCTGACTATATGTGAACATGTCGAGACCACCTCTCTCTTATAGGAATAAGAACTTTCCATGGAAGGAGTATGTTATGGGGTAAGACCCTTTTAATGAGGACTCACTATTTATCAGAGACAGTGTTAGAGAACAGGGATGTGGGGGTGAATTGATCTCCCCTGGTAACCAGGCTGTTGTGTGAGAGCTGAAACTGAAAGTACACAGAGGGCAAGGAGAGAAGAAAAAAGCACACCCCTTTAGACCATAGGTGGCAGGTTTAACATGAAGGAAACTTACATACCAGTCTTGTCTTGGGCAGCTATAAGATAAGTAGATCCCCTCACCTGCCCTCAAGAATCTTAAAAGCTTATATAGAGGCCTTACCGAGGTCAGTCATGTACATTATCCAAATGGTTCTCAACAACTCAAGGCTCTGTCAAAGCTGCATCCCTGGAAAGGATTCTCACTGTGGGCGTGGTGGGCAGAGCATACATTCCAGGGGCAGGGAGGGGGTAAGGATGCTCTGCCCTGAGGGCAAGGTGAGTGCCCACTGGGGAACCTGTGAGAGAGCTGGAGCCATTCTAGACGAATGTGCAAAATGGATCTAAAACACCCTGAACACTGTCCTAACTGATGTCGCTCCATGATAGGATTTCCTGAGGAAGGAAATCCAGCAGGTCCAGTATCTCAAAGGTAACTGGACTTGGTGGTGATGAAAACACTTCATTTCTGATCTTGATACTCACCAGCTGTGTGACCCTGGGAAAGTTACTTAACTCTTCTGAACTGATTTCTTTTTAATCTGTGAAATAGAGGTTTACCGTGTCACAATGTTCTCATGTAAAAGTGCCTGGGAAAGTGTGGACAGACACACAGGAAAGCATGTAAGAAATTCCCTCCTCTCCTTCTGCCCCAGCTTCTACTTGGAAAGATGAAGATTCCCTAAGAGAGAGAGAGAGAGAGAAAACTATTGAGTGTAAAACATGTGATCATCTTTCGGTATTTTAGCAATTCTTTAACTATTTTTCACAACGAATTTTTTACATTAAAAAATGCCTGCTGCTGCTGCTAAGTCACTTCAGTCGTGTCTGACTCTGTGCGACCCCATAGACGGCAGCACACTAGGCTCCCCTGTCCTTGGGATTCTCAAGGCAAGAACACTGGAGCGGGTTGCCATTTCCTTCTCCAATGCATGAAAGTGAAAAGTGAAAGTGAAGTCGCTCAGTCGTGTCCCACTCTTAGCTTCCCCATGGACTGCAGACTACCAGGCTCCTCCGTCCATGATTTTCCAGGCAAGAGTACTGGAGTGGGGTGCCATTGCCTTCTCTGAAAAATGCCTAAGAGTAGCAATATTATTGTTTGGGCAGTTACGTGGGAAAAAAAAAGACGCATATCTTCATACTCTTGGTGGCTCAGACGGTAAAGAATCTGTCTGCTAATGCAAGAGACCTGGGTTCTATCCCTGAGCTGGGCAGATCCCTGGAGAAGGGAATGGCTACCCACTCCAATATTCTTGCCTGGAGAATTACATGGTGGGCTATACAGTCATGGGATGGCAAAGAGTCCGACACGACTGAGCCACTAACACTTTCACTTCTTTATCTTCATACTTTCTGTGCACATGGGAAGATTACTGGAAGTAAATACAAGAGATGGTACTGTGAGAATTTTTGCCTGTAGGATTGAGTCGTAAATTTTCCGAGACCCTGTGCAGATGCAATGTTAATATCTGGCCACAAGGGGGAGCCTGTGCCCCTCCGATGACTTTTCTGAGGCCCAGAGAAGATGGTAGTGAACAACTTGACCGCAGAGTGCAATGAGCAGAGTGAGACCTGGACAGTCGCAGTCCCTGGAAAGTCATTCCCCCCCACCCCCCAACCAACCTGACATAAAACCTGTCCTCAGCCCTCCTCTGTAACATTCGCTGACCCCATTTCGTGAGGGCGAAGTGCAAAAGGAGGCTGGTACTCACAAAAGCATTCTCGAGTCTGAAGGGTGTGACAAGGGCAAGAAAACAGCCGCCTACCTCCTTCAGTTGAGCTGAGTTCAGTTCAGTCGCTCAGTCCTGCCGACTCTTTGCGACGCCATGAGTCGCAGCACGCCAGGCCTCCCTGTCCATCACCAACTCCCGAGTTCACTCAGACTCATGTCCATCGAATCAGTGATGCCATCCAGCCATCTCATCCTCTGTCGTCCCCTTCTCCTCCTGCCCCCAATCCCTCCCAGCATCAGAGTCTTTTCCAATGAGTCAGCTCTTCACATGAGGTGGCCAGAGTACTGGAGTTTCAGCTTCAGCATCATTCCTTACAAAGAAATCCCAGGGCTAATCTCCTTCAGAATGGACTGGTTGGATCTCCTTGCAGTCCAAGGGACTCTCAAGAGTCTTCTCCAAAACCACAGGTTAACAGCATCAATTCTTTGGTGCTCAGCCTTCTTCACAGTCCAACTCTCACATCCATACATGACCACTGGAAAAACCATAGCCTTGACTACATGGACCTTTGTTGGCAAAGTAACGTCTCTGCTTTTCAATATGCTATCTAGGTTAGTCATAACTTTTCTTCCAAGGAGTAAGCATCTTTTAATTTCATGGCTATAGCCACCATCTGCAGTGATTTTGGAGCCGAAAAAAATAAAGTCTGACACTGTTTCCACTGTTTCCCCATCTATTTCCCATGAAGTGATGGGACCAGATGCCATGATCTTCGTTTTCTGAATGTTGAGCTTTAAGCCAACTTTTTCACTCTCCACTTTCACTTTCATCAAGAGGCTTTTTAGTTCCTCTTCACTTTCTGCCATAAGGGTGGTGTCATCTGCATACCTGAGGTGATTGATATTTCTCCCGGCAATCTTGATTCCAGCTTGTGCTTCTTCCAGCCCGTTGTTTCTCATGACATACTCTGCATAGAAGTTAAATAAACAGGGTGGCGATATACAACCTTGACGTACAAAGTGAAAGGCAAAGTCTCACAGCAGAGGCAAGTTGCCCCACCTCTCCCGGGACGCGGGTCAGAAGCAGGAAGCTCCCCGGAGATTCAGGGAGGAGACTAGTGAAGGTGAGACTGCGCACCTGGCTGAGCGGAGATGCTGCAGACCCGCCTTGAGCCACCTGAGCCGGAAGAGCCTGGGGAGAGGCGTCGGGGGAAGCAGTCTCTCTCCACCTTGCTGGCTACATAAGAACCAGAGACTTCTGGGGCCTACTGGATACTATGGAGGCCCTGAGGCATCCATGATCGCCCCTCCAGACAGCGCCTATCGGGGAGGGACTCTTAATTACAAACGGAAGCGGGTGGGGAGCGGGAAGGAAAAGGCTGTGTCAGGACCGGAAGCTCCCGCCTTAGTGGGATGTGCGGAAGGGCCTGTTGGTGCCCTGAGGTGCGCATACCCCTCAACCCACACCAGAGGAACCCTCCCCGGACCCACCTGTCACACAGGAGCCCCCACGGTGGGAACGAGGGGAGTCAGGACCGCTGAGAGATGACCGCGGTCAGAGCCAGTTCAGTAAAACAAAGAAAAAACCCCAAATAACACACACTCCACAAAATGCTGACTTTCCCCCCTTTCTCTCCTCCCTGCCCCAACATAGGGAGGTCTTGCACCCAGAGAAGAAAGGGGTGTTGTGAGAGGTCAGTCACCTCCCTCCACTCCAAGGGGTCTCTCTGACTTGGGTCCCTTCAGCCTCAAGACCTGCCAGGACCTGGGGGAGTGAAGGTTGTGCACTGGCTATTTGCAATTTTATTTCAAACTATCCTGGACTTTTAACAAACTACCTGACTGGTGGCATCTGCCCAGGTGTCAGCAAGAGCAAAAAGAGCCACTTGACAGGACAAGGTTGAAATTGGTGATTGGAAAAGAAATCCTTTTCAGGTTTTTTTTTTTTTTT
>SJYQ01000233.1:120088-162880 GCA_006410935.1 Redunca redunca | reverse complement strand
CAAGACCATCCCCATGGAAAAGAAATGCAAAAAAGCAAAATGGCTGTCTGGGGAGGCCTTACAAATAGCTGTGAAAAGAAGAGAAGCGAAAAGCAAAGAAGAAAAGGAAAGATATAAACATCTGAATGCAGAGTGCCAAAGAATAGCAAGGAGAGATAAGAAAGCCTTCCTCAGAGATCAGTGCAAAGAAATAAAGGAAAAGAACAGAATGGGAAAGACTAGAGATCTCTTCAAGAAAATGAGAGATAGCAAGGGAACATTTCATGCAAAGATGGGCTTGATAAAGGACAGAAATGGTCTGGACCTAAGAGAAGCAGAAGACATTAAGAAGAGGTGGCAAGAATACACAGAAGAACTGTACAAAAAAGATCTTCACAACCCAGATAATCATGATTGTGTTATCACTCACCTAGAGCCAGACATCCTGCAATGAGAAGTCAAGTAGGCCTTAGAAAGCATCACTATGAACAAAGCTAGTGGAGGTGATGGAATTCCAGTGGAGCTATTTCAAAGCCTAAAAGATGATGCTGTGAAAGTGCTGCACTCAACATGCCAGCAAATTTGGAAAACTCAGTAGTGGCCACAGGAGTGGAAAAGGTCTGTTTTCATTCCAATCCCAAAGAAAGGCAATGCGAAAGAATGCTCAAATGACCGCACAATTGCACTCATCTCACACACTAGTAGAGTAATGCTCAAAATTCTCCGAGCCAGGCTTCAGCAATACGTGAACCGTGAACTTCCTGATGTTCAAGCTGGTTTTAGAAAAGGCAGAGGAACCACAGATCAAATTGCCAATATCCGCTGATTCATGGTAAAAGCAAGAGAGTTCCAGATAAACATCTATTTCTGCTTTATTGACTATGCCAAAGCCTTTGACTGTGTGGATCACAATAAACTGTGGAAAATTCTGAAAGAGATGGGAATATCAGACGACGTGACCTGCCTCTTGAGAAACCTGTATGCAGGTCAGGAAGCAACAGTTAGAACTGGACATGGAACAACAGACTGGTTCCAAAGAGGAAAAGGAGTATGTCAAGGCTGTACATTGTCACCCTGCTTATTTAACTTCTATGCAGAGTACATCACGAGAAACGCTGGCCTGGAAGAAACACAAGCTGGAATCAAGAGTGCCAGGAGAAATATCAATCACCTCAGATATGCAGATGACACCACCCTTATGGCAGAAAGTGATGAGGAACTAAAAAGCCTCTTGATGAAAGTGAAAGAGGAGTGAAAGTGAATGTTGGCTTAAAGCTCAACATTCAGAAAATGAAGATCATGGCATCCGGTCCCATCACTTCATGGGAAATAGTCAGGGAAACAGTGGAAATAGAATAGAAATAGAGAAATAAAAACATGTTATTCTTTTGGGCTCCAAAATCACTGCAGATGGTGACTGCAGTCACGAAAGTAAAAGACGCTTACTCCTTGGAAGAAAAGCTATGACCAACCTAGATAGCATATTGAAAAGCAGAGACATTACTTTGCCAACAAAGGTCCGTCTAGTCAAGGCTATGGTTTTTCCAGTAGTCATGTATGGATGTGAGAGTTGGACTGTGAAGAAAGCTGAGCACCGAAGAATTGATGCTTTTGAACTGTGGTGTTGGAGAAGACTCTTGAGGGTCCCTTGGACTGCAAGGAGATCCAACCACTCCATTCTGAAGGAGATCAGTCCTGGGTGTTCTTTGGAAAGAATGATGCTGAAGCTGCAACTCCAATACTTTGGCCAGCTCATGGGAAGAGTTGACTCTTGGAAAAGACATGGTGGGAGGGATTGGTGGCAGGAGGAGAAGGGGACGACAGAGGATGAGATGGCTGGATGACATCACTGACTTGATGGATGTGAGTCTGAGTGAACTCCGGGAGTTGGTGATGGACAGGGAGGCCTGGAGTGCTGCGATTCATGGGGTTGCAAAGAGTCAGACACGACTGAGCGACTGAACTGAACTGAACTGAACTGTTGTCATTTGGCAGGACTCGCCAACTCTGCCCTGAGATAGATCGCGTATAATGAGAATGCAGCTACCTACAGTTGCTACAGAAAGCAGTTACATACTACTTAGTACTTTATTGTGAGGACAGAATGGTGTGCTTTGAAGTTTATGTGGGATTTATATTGATTCTTTTCCTTATCCTACTAAGAACTTATTTTGTTTATGAGAAATTCCTCTTCTATACAGAATAGGAACATGGGTACTAAGGACCAGGAGGGAAAGTGGAAGATAATTCACATTTATTACTCCCTATTGTACTTGAAGGGCTCTAAATCCTCGCCATACACTTTGAAGTTGGCACTATTATTACCCTATTTTATAACAGTTAAATTGTAGCTGTGGTGAGTACCCTTGGCACTCAATAGACCTTCAAATGTTGCTTGAAGGAATTCATAAATGAAAGTCGAGTCACATGCTTAAGGCAGCACAGGTGGTTAAATGGAAACACCTTTGAAACCATTGTTTCCATGACGCTATGATGTGCACCCTAGGCTTGTAAATTAACTTCTTGGTGACGATTAAAACCCTCTTTCTCTGTAGTCGTGGATCTCTTGGTCATCATTCTTTTGTCTCTAAAGTATTTGGGTCTAAGCATCCTTTCTGAAAGCAAGAGAGAAAGGGAAGATGCATGAAGCTTCAGAGATACTTCCAGGTGGACAAGATGGAAGTTGAGGGACCACAACTTCACGGCCTCTATCTTCTCAGTAATTAAGGTGGCCAGGTCACATGTTAAGGATAACACCTAGAGATTGGGTTGGGATCAAGACATTCCAGGACTTAGACTGGAGAAGATTTGGAGTGGGTTCTATGAGATTTGTTTGAAATTAGAGTTAAATTTGCAATAGTCAAGACATGGAAGCAGCTTAAATGTCCATCGACAGATGATTGGATAAATAAGACGTGGTATATACGTACAATGGAATGTTGCTCAACAATAAAAATGAATAAAATCATGCCATTTGCAACAACATGGATGTACCTAGAGATTACCATACCAAGTGAAGTAAGTCAGACAAAGGCAAATATTGTATGATATCGCTTATGTATAGAATCTTTAAAAAATGATACAAATCAACTTATTTACAAAACAGAAATAGACTTACAGATATTGAAAACAAACTTGTAGTTATCAAAGGGGAAAGAAAGAAAGTGAAGTCACTCAGTTGTGTCCGACTCTTTGCGACCCAATGGACTGTAGCCAACCAGGCTCCTCCATCTGTGGGGTTCTCCAGGCAAGAATAGTGGAGTGGGTTGCCATTTCCTTCTCCAGGGGATCTTCCTGACCCAGTTATCGAACCTGGATCTCCCGCATTGCAGCAGATGCTTTACTCTCTGAGCCACCAGGGAAGCCACCATCAAAGGGGAAAGGAGGGGATAAACAGGTGTTTTGGATTAGTAGCACAGGGAACTCTATTCAATATCTTGTAGTAACCTATATAATGGAGAATAATCTGAAAAAGAATATATATAATTAACTGAATCACTTTGCTGTTACACTTGAAGCTGACCCAGTATTGTAAATCAACTATATTTCAATTAAGATAAAATTAAAGTTGAATAAAAGATTTGCTGAGTACCAGTGGGGGAATCCCAAAATAATTAAATTATTCCCAACTTGTGGATGAGAAAACTTAAGAATTTCTCAAGATTCTAAAGGGGAAGAAAGTGAAAAGTGTTAGTCGCTCAGTCATGTCCAGTTCTTTGCAACCCTGTGGACTGTAGCTTGCCATGCTTCTCTGTCCATGGAATTCTCCAGGCAAGGATGCTGGAGCAGATTGCCATTTCCTTCCAGGGGATCTCCCCAATGCACACATCAAAACTGGCTCTCCCGCATTGCAGGCAGATTCTGAGCCTGTCTGAGCTTACTAGGGAAGCTCCATTTCTAAAGGCAGTAAGTGGCATTTTAGATTCACGTCAACTTCTGTAATTACCTATATATTTTTATGGAGTCTGCTCTCCATATTCTTTTCTCAGTTGACTATTGGGTAGAATGCTCACCTCTTGAGAGCAAGGACTACATTTCTTCATCTTGTGTTTTCCGAAGCCCTTTGCACAATGTGCAGTGCTGAGCAGGCTCTCAGAGGACTGGGATCAGGTGGGCTTTAGATATACAAGCTGGGGTTGACTCAATCGATATGCTCATTTAGAGGAACAGCCCTGGAGAGAGAAGGATGGAGACTTAGGTAGGAGCTTAACTTGCAGGCTCAAGGAGGTATCCTCCATGAAGGTAAGGCTTCATGGAGTCCAGATTGCCCCTGGCTCACCAGGATTTTCCTTCTGACCCTGATCTGGAGTGAGGGAGGGGACCCTTTTCTTACTGCTTCACCATGAGTGCACCTCCATGGTCAAGGGCTGACTTCTCAAGCTTTCTTCCTCCTTATGACTCAGCATCCCACTTCCAGCTCAGGATACAGGTTATTGAAAATACTAACTCATATGATAGTTTAGTGCTCTGGAGAAATCTGGGGCTTTCACAATCGCAGGGAACCACCAGAGCGGTCACTGGGTGTGGATATGAGGACGTTACTTGTGTGTGGCTGTTGAGTGTGTGTGATGCATGTAAGCAATTTCCTGAGAATATGTGTGTGCCCATGCAGGTGTGTGTCTGTGACCATATAGGCATGTGGATAACAGTGCCTGTGGCCTCAAGTCCTGGATGGCAGATTTATAGTCCCAGAAATCTACTCCTAATTCAGTAGACAGAATTTTCCAGATTTTTCCGTCTTAAAATGACCTGAACCTAAACCTTGATCTGGCTCTCCTGGTTGTGAAAATACTTGCAATACAATGCTATGCCACCATGAAACTTGACTTGAATCTTCGAAGAGTCATATGTTTTTAAAAAATCTCATAAGTTCTTTAGGAGCTGAATAAAACGGTAACTATGTATAATACTTATTAATACTAAATATTTGTTGTCTCAGTTGAGATTAGAATTGGTTGCATTAATACAGACACACACATAGACATACAAATAAATTATTTATTTTTCTCTCAAGTAAAAGAAGGGCAGCCGTTGATATGATAGTTCTGTGAAGTGGTGAGGGCCCCAGGTTTCATTTAGGTGAAGGGTTTTTATTTGTTTTGTTTGCTGTATGGAAGAATAGTGGCTGCTGCTGCTGAGTCACTTCAGTCATGTCTGGGGACCATTAAATTAACTATATGTGTCTCCGGGGTAATATTCAAAATACTTATCAATCACTAGAGAGATTGTCAGTTCTCACTGGCCCGGCAGTAACCCTTTAGTTGGCAGATGGTGGAAATTTCTAAGGGCTCCTAGGGTAACAAGAAAGATATTCAGGGATCCTGGGGGCAGAGCTACTTACCAATCGTCCTAGAAGTATTTCAGTATTTCTGTATCTGTCCTCTCTGTACTCTACAACCAGAAATCCTGGTAATGTATTACCATGCTTAATTTTTCCCGGGTCCATAAGGTTGACATGAGAGAGGTTGTTCATCCCAGTGATGTTTATGGTGATGGGGAATTTCTGCTATTCTGGGTGCCCATCATTGGAGAGTGGATAATGTACACAGTAATAAAATGGAGATACGCACAGACCAATGGGGATGGAGGTAAAAACCACAGCACCATATGGAATGAAACACATGAGAAGATTGAGATAAAGGCCAAATGACTATTTGCATAAACTTTAAATGTATGCATTCAAAACAGCCATACATATTTTGCAAGGACACATGGAAACGAAGGCGATCAATAAGCTCATTAGAATGGCAGCCTACGGAGAGCAGGTGGCAGTGTCAGTGTGGAAGTGGGGATAAAGGCAAAATAAACAATTAGAACAGGAGAGAGGCCTTGAGTGCTAATGATGATAATATGATCTAACTGAGGAGTCTGAGTAATTTAGCTTTCAGTAACCACGGGAAGAAAAGAAAGAGGAAAGAAAGATGACTAGTCAATTGAGCTGACCAGCAAGTATTTGAAAGATCCAGAAAGATCTTTTGGTTCCTTTGTGCCACCATATCTTGTTAGGGTAGGACTGCCTTATTATTATGGTAAAAGCTGTGATTTTTTTTTTCCAAAATAAATTTTAATAGAAAATTTCTCCTGTCCCAGTGGCTGAATATGGCTTCCCAAATGGCTCAGTGGGTAAAAAAATCTGCCCACAATGCAGGAGACACAAGAGATATGGTTCAACCCCTGGGCCAGGAAGATCCCCTGGAGAAGGAAATGACAATCCACTCCAGTATTCTTGCCTGGGAAATTTTATGGACAGAAGAGCTTGGTGGGCTCCAGTCCATGCGGTTGCAAAGAGTCGGACATGACTGAGCAACTAAGCACAGTGACTGAATGGGTCACTTCCACTGACATCCCATTGGAAAGACCTCAGTTGTATGCTCTCCCTTAGTGCCACGAGAGGCTTGGACATGTAGACTTTATCCCTGGCCAGCAGTGTAACTTGTAGGATGATCAACCGTCCTGATTTGTTTGCACTGGGGAGGTTCTTGGGACACTGCACTTTCAGTTTTAAACTGGAACAATTCCAGGAAAACCAGGAAGAGTTGGTTACCTTATGACCTAGGTAACCATTGGGGATATTACTACTGAGAAAGCAGAAGAGAAAAGATCACGAGGTTGTTCCTAGCAGTCTCCATCACAGAGAAAAATCTTCCTTCTTCTGGTTGGAAATGAAGGCTAGACCCCTAAGTTCTATCATACAAACGAAGGGTTATTAAAACAGGGGCAGGAGTCCCCCAAAGGGAAACCCACCAGGTTCACATATCAGAGGTGGTCTTTGGTGCCTCTGAATTTGCTTTGCTGACCCCTCCCTGAAGCCTGAAAGCCTATATTCCATCCCTGTATCTGTCATCCATCCATCCATCCATCCATCTCATTCTTCCATCCTTGTATCCGTCATCCATCCATCCATCCATCCATCTCATTCTTCCATCCTTGTATCCATCATCCATCCATCCATCCATCCATCTCATTCTTTTATTCTTAAAGCAGTCACGGAGCATCTGTAATGGGCCAGGCTTTGTGGTATTGAGCTGAATAATACCACATAATGTCAACCTTCAAGGAGCTCACAGTTTAACAGAGGAGACTCAATCCAAGGAGGCAACAGTAGTACAGGAGTGTAACTGTACAAAGTAAAATGGGACCCGGTGGAAGGAACAACTAAATTGGATTTGTGGGTTAAAGGAAAGCCTCAGAGAATGGGTGATAATGATACTGGAGGTTGCACTGGCATTTGCCAGATAAAGAAGGGAGCACTATTAAAATAGAGTAGGTAGAGCAAAGGCTCAGAGAGCACATGGAGAGCCCAGGGGAAGGATGGAGCTCACACGTTAGGCTGGATTGCAAGAGTGAGAAGTATGTTGGAGTGGGGGAAGAGGTATAGGAGTGGATAAGGCAGAGAAAAGAGTGTGACACTGCCATTGGCTGAAAAGGTAGGCCTTGGCCAGATTACGAGCAATCTAGAAGTTCGTTCCTTGAAGTATTCTTATGACCAAAACTTCGTAGACAGAGCCTTTACTGTACTAAACTGTACTGTGTGTATTGACAAGTGGGATGCAGTATACATTTGCCCAAAGCCTTTGACCAAGGCATAGATGTTCCATGTAACTCACCTTGGGAGTTCTCAGAGGAAATCTCCAAGTACCTAGGAGAGCATTCCTTTGTGCCTAGAGATTTAAGTTACATTCTGTCACAGGGTTTTTTCCCTTTAATAAAGTATAAACCATGTCCCTTTATCTGTAGAATTGTAAGCATTTAGAACTCACAAGGACTTTGCTGCTGCTGCTGCTGCTGCTAAGTCACTTCAGTCATGTCCGACTCTGTGCGGCCACATAGACAGCAGCCCACCAGGCTCCGCCGTCCCTGGGATTCTCAAGGCAAGAACACTGGAGCGGGTTGCCATTTCCTTCTCCAATGCATGAAAGTGAAAAGTGAAAGTGAAGTCGCTCAGTCCTGTCTGACTCTTAGCAACCCCATGGACTGCAGCCTACCAGGCTCCTCCATCCATGGGATTTTCCAGGCAAGAAAGGCAATTGCCATTGCCTTCTCCGCACAAAGACTTTAGACATTATCTAATCCAAGTCCAAAGAGAACCAAAAATGAGATATCACTGTCCTGTTCAAAGGCTGAAGTGGATTAGAATTCAAGTCTTTGAACTTTAAGGTTATAAATATTTAAGGCATTTTCAAAATTAATATAACAGAGGGCATTTAAAGTAAGCATACAACTGATTTTGTGAAAGAAGAGTGATAATTGTAGTAATAACCTGGAATAAAAGCATTCTAGTGAATTAACAAGATTTAGTTTTGAGCGGCCTGGCATCCAAGCAAAGACATCAATGTGAAAGTTTATAGATTTATTTTAACCTGATAAAAGGTAACAGAGGAAAACAAGAATGTCAGTTCCTTCTAGGAGCAGACTGAGTTGAGCAATCCTATGACAGAGCCACTGTAATTCATTTCACAAATATGCATACCCTAGAGAAGACTGTGGAAATCCAGTCTTAAGGCTCTCACTGCCTGGTTGAACAGAAACAATTAAAACTTACCTTTGACAAAGGAGGCAAGAATATACAATGGAGAAAAGACAATCTCTTTAACAAGTGGTGCTGGGAAAACTGGTCAACCACTTGTAAAAGAATGAAACTAGAACACTTTCTAAAACCATACACAAAAATAAACTCAAAATGGATTAAAGATCTAAATTTAAGACCAGAAACTATAAAACTCCTAGAGGAGAACATAGGCAAAACACTCTCTGACATAAATCACAGCAGGATCCTCTATGACCCACCTCCCAGAGTAGTAGAAATAAAAGCAAAAATAAACAAATGGGACTTATAAACTTTAAACTTTTGCACAACGAAGGAAACTATAAGCAAGGTGAAAAGACAGCCTTCAGAATGGCAGAAAATAATAGCAAACGAAGCAACTGACAAAGAATTAATCTCAAAAATATACAAGTAGCTCCTGCAGTTCAAGCCCAGAAAAATAAATGACCCAATCAAAAAATGGGCCAAAGAACTAAACAGACATTTCTCCAAAGAAGACATACAGATTGCTAACAAACACATGAAAAATGCTCAACATCACTCATTACCAGAGAAATGCAAATCAAAACCACAAAGAGGTACCATCTCACACCAGTCAGAATGGCTGCTATCCAAAAGTCTACAAGCAATAAATGCTGGAGAGAGTGTGGAGAAAAGGGAACCCCCTTACACTGTTGTTGGGAATGCAAACTAGTACAGCCACTATGGAGAACAGTGTGGAGACCCCTTAAAAAACTGGAAATAGAACTGCCATAAGACCCAGCAATCCCATTGCTGGGCATACACACTGAGGAAACCAGAATTGAAAGAGACACATGTACCCCAATGTTCATTGCAGCAGTTTTTATAATAGCCAGGACATGGAAGCAAACTAGATGTCCATCAGCAGACGAATGGATAAGAAAGCTGTGGTACATATACACAATGGAGTATTACTCAGCCATTAAAAAGAATACATTTGAATCAGTTCTAAGGAGGTGGATGAAACTGGAGCCTATTATACAGAGTGAAGTAAGTCAGAAAGAAAAACACCAATACAGTATATTAATGCATATACATGGAATCTAGAAAGATGGTAATAATGACCCTATATGTGAGACAGCAAAAGAGACACAGATATAAAGAACAGTCTTTTGGACTCTGTGGGAGAAGGCGAAGGTGGGATGATTTGAGAGAATAGCATTGAAACATGTATATTATCATATGTGAAACAGATCGCCAGTCCAGGTTCGATGTATGAGACAAGGTGTTCAGGGCTGGTGCACTGAGATGACCCTGAGGGATGGGATGAGGAGGGAGGTGGGAGGCAGGTTCAGGATGGGGAACACATGTATACCCATGGCTGATTCATGTCAATGTATGGCAAAAATCACTACAATATTGTAAAGTAATTAGCCTCCAATTAAATAATTAAAAAAATAATACAATAAATAAAAAGTATGCTCACACACACACAAAAAAAAACCCCCTCAATATGGAGGAACTTCCCTTGTCTAGTGGTTAAGACTTAACTTTCCAATGCAGGGGGTGTGGGTTCAATTCCTGGTGGAGGAGCTAAGGTTCCATATTTCTTGTGGTCAAAAAACTAAAACATATGTGAGAGAATAGCACTGAAACATATACATTATCATATGTAAAACATATAACCAGTGGGAGTTTGATGTATGATGCAGGGAACCCAAAGCCAGTGGTGCTGTGTGACAACCTGGGGTGGGGTGGGGAGGGAGGTGGGGGGGATTCCGGAGGGAGGAGGCATACATATGCCTATGGCCAATTCATGTTGTTGCATGGCAAAAGCCAATAAATAAATAAATAAATTACCAACATCCTCTGGATCATAGAAAAAGCAAGGGAATTCCAGAAAAACATCTACTTCTGCTTTATTGACTACGCCAAAGCCTTCGAATGTGTGGATCTCAACAAACTGTGGAAAATCCTTAAAGAGATGGGAATACCAGACCACCTGAACTACCTCCTGAGAAATCTGTACGCAGGTCAAGAAGCAACAGTTAGAACTGGACATGGAACAATGGACTGGTTCCAAATTGGGAAAGGAATACATCAAGGCTGTATATTGTCACCCTGTTTATTTAACTTCTATGCAGAGTACATCATGAGAAATGCTGAGCTGGATGAAGCACAAACTGGAATCAAGATTGCTGAGAGAAATATCAATAACCTCAGATATATAGATGATACCACCCTTATGGCACAAAGTGAAGAGAAACTGAAGAGCCTCTTGATGAAAGTGAAAGAGGAGAGTGAAAAAGTTGGCTTAAAACTCAACATTTAGAAAACTAAGATCATGGCATCTGGTCCCATCACTTCATGGCAAATAGATGGGGAAACAATGGAAACAGTGAGAGACTATTTTCTTGGGCTCCAAAATCACTGCAGGTGGTGACTGTAGCCATCAGTCACCAGACTTCAATTCAATCGCTCAATCGTGTCTAACTCTTTGCCACCCCATGGACTGCAGCATGCCAGGCTTCCCTGTCTGTCTATCACCAACTCCTAGAGCTTGCTCAAACTCATCTCCATCGAGTTGGTGATGCCATCCAACCATCTCATCCTCTGTTGTCCCCTTCTCCTCCTGCCTTCCATTTTCCCCAGCATCAGGGTCTTTTCCAATGAATAAGTTCTTTGCATCAGGTGGCCAAAGTATTGGAGCTTCAGCTTCAACATCAGTCCCTTCAAATGAGTATTCAGGACTGATTTCCTGGAGGATTGACTGGTTTGATCTTCTTCCAGTCCAAGGGACTTTCAAGAGTCTTCTCCAACACCACAATTCAAACGCACCAGTTCTTCGGCGCTCAGCTTTCTTTATGGTCCAACTCTCACATCCATACATGACTACTGGAAAAACCATAGCTTGGATTAGATAGACCTTTGTTGCCAAAGTAATGTCTCTTTTCAATATGACAGCTTTTTAATATGCTGTCTAGGTTGGTCATAGCTTTTCTTCCAAGGAGCAAGCATCTTTTAATTTCATGGCTGCAGTCACCATCTGCAGTGATTTTGGAGCCCAAGAAAACAAAGTCTGTTACTGTTTCCAAAGGGAGAGGAGACATTCAGGACAGGAAAGGGGTGGTTTTCCTGAGGGTAGTGATTATCAGTTGAATGGTGTGCTAACAGAAAGGGAGTTTGTTGAGCAAAGAAAGATTTGGTAGAGGGTTTAAGGAGCAGAAGCACCAGTGTGAAGGTGGGACAACATGAAAATGGCTGGTGAGTTTAAGGAATTTAAGTGTTTAATGTGCTCAGATTGGCTGGACTGACATTCAAACTGCTGGATAAAGACTAGCAAATAAGAGCCACCAAATGAGTAAAAGTTGCCCATTATTCCTGATACCCTCTCACTCTCCACCTTGCTGCCAGAGATGAGAGCCTCTTCCTTTTCACCTGTAGACCTGTCCCCATTTAAAAACAAATGAGTACTGCTCTTGCCTCCAGGGATGCCACCCAGCTGTTTTCTGTCTACTTTCCTGAGAATGGAAGGTCAAGGACAGCGTTGGGTGGGGAGAGGGAAGAGATCACATAGACTTGTGGGTAAGTGGGTGAAAGGAGACCCTGAAAATGGGAGGTATCAAGAGCAAGGAGAATATGGAGCCCTGAAGACAGGCTGCATGAGGCCCACTTGCTTGAGACACCTCCATTAACTCCTGGAATCTTCTCTGAAACCATGGAAGGGTGAGTACCAGTGTCAGCTGATGATTAACCCCTTCCAGGCTGATGCATGGCTTGCCCAGGTGCTTCCCTGTGGGCAGGGTTAGCGAAAAGAAAATGGGGTGTCATATCATGGGGCAAAAAGACATTTTGGTGGGGTGGGAGGTGGGCGTGTGGGAGGAAAGAAGCGGTCAGACAGATCAGAGCATGGACTTTAGTGATGGAGACTGTGGTCAGAGGAAGGGGCTCTAGATTTGGGGAGGGGGACGAAAGTGTGGCTGTGTGTGTGGCTGAATGTGTGTGCATTCACCACTTGGCCTGGCTCAGCCTTGGAACAGGAAATAGACATGCTTTTTATGGTCCATGCAAAGCTTTCTCGTTATTTCATTGGCTTCACATCATCACCCCTAGAGGGAGAAACTTTTCTTACAGATGAATAAACTAGGGCTGAAAAGCCAAGTGACTTGCTCTCAGGGCTCCCCACAGGGTACAGCAGGATGAGAACTCAGTCTGGCTCTCAAATCTGTGCCCCTTTTAACCTAACCTCTCCCCTAAATATGCCCAGAGTGGAGGCCTGTCTTTTCTGATCTGAGGTCTCACAGATGCCAAGTGGGGGCTCAAGAGCCCCCTGTGTGTGCCTTCCCTCCATTCACATGTGCCAGCCAGACCCCACGGGAAGGAACTCACTCAGACTCTTCTGCACTGCAGATGCCTTCTGCAGTGCTTAGAGATACGGAACATACTTCATTCTCAAGTAAACAATGCTGGACTTTTGGGATAAACTTGGTGATTTGAGAATGATTAAACTGCTAACTGCTGGAGAGACCTGGAAGCATTCTTCTCAGGTGCTGATACAAAGTAAATATATTTTTAGAATAATCTTAGCTTTGATGATAAGATAATGGATGGTGCATGAAAATTTACCTTTCCAGTCCACTTGCTAAGGCAGTGTAGATAAATGCTTTGAATCCTCTTCCACAAGAGATGGGGCAGCCTAGAGGGTTCAAAGAGTGATGGGATCAGGGTCAGAGAGCTCCCCCCAAAAACACCCGTTCTCCAGTCATCTGCATGCCGATCTCGCCTTCCTTGAATCCAGCATCCTTTCCTTGCCAAATGAAAATGCTGGAGGCTGAGGGCAGACGACTTTCTTTTCTCCTCAGCCATTCCTGCTGACCACCATCCTCTCCTTTAGCCAAACCGCCCTGTAAGGTTCAGGTTTGACCTTCTTCTAGAAGCCTACCAGACTTTGTAAGTACTGTTTCCTTATCTGACTCCCACTATGGGCTTTGATCAACCATAAATGACGAGAAAAACCCCAAAGACACCATTGGGGTACTTCGGTGAGGTCAGAGAAAGTGTCTTTCACTCTTTCTTCACACCCATTTGCCCTCATCCCCTCCCGAGGGCCTGGCTCAGGGCCTGGAACTTAACTATGTCTGTGTGGTCTTGCTAGGTGCTGGTCTGGGACAAGTGATGGGAGAGAGGGTGCTGGGTTGCGGGCGGTTGGCAGACTGCGAGATATGGGGCGGGAATCCGAGGAACACTGGGCGCCTACAGCTCGGAGCAGCTGGCTCCGAAGAATTATTGCAAGTCTGCACAACTTAAAAATCTGCAGTTTGGGGGCGGGAGGGGGAGCGCGGGGGTGGGTCCCCGAGCGTCCCATTTCGCCTCCGGGCAGTTCGCTGAGCATCCTAGCTCAGTGCGGAGGGGCGGACGAGGCCTTCTGGACCACACGCCGCCCTCGCCCGGGTTCTGGGTTTGTTCCGAGGCATCTCCCTCCAAACCCCTCGTCCATCCTTCGAGAAGGGGGCTGACTCGTCTTCCTTCCGCTCAGTGCACACGTCCGCCAGCTCTTCTGACATGCATGGTAAGTGGAGAAACGGAGCGTGTAAAGCAATCTTGAAGACTGTGCACGAGTCTTCAGGCAGCGGGGCTGGTGGTAAACAGGCAGGACCTGGGTCTGCTTCCTTCGCACTTGTTTTAAAACAAGTTCGGGGCCGCAGTCCTTGGGAAGAAAATTCTGGCAAATTCGCAGAGCTTTGCTTGCGGGCGGAGAGGCGTTGTGGGGGCCGCTGGGGCCGCAGAGGAGGTCACCGGTCTCCCGCAGGGTCGAGGTGCACTCATCCCCGGAGGGCGCGCAGGTGGGAGGCGCGGGGCGCGCTCCTGCTGCTCCCGCCTGGACCCGGCGCGCCGCCCCGGGGGTGACTCTGCACTTGGGTCCGGACGGGGGCGCGCGCCCCGCGGGGACGCCTCTCGGTCAATCCAACAGTCCGCTCGTCGCGCAGCCTGAGTTCCGCAGCCAGCGATCGCCCCCGGCACTGCGCCGCGCCCTCCGCCCGGAGCGCGGACTGTGAGCCTGAAGCCAGGCGGCGGGTGGAGCTGCGACCAATGGGGTGGCGGCCGAGCGGGGGGCCCCGCCCCGCCCCGCCCCGCCAGAGGCTCCCGGGTGCCGCGCTCCTGCCGGACTGGACGGACAAACCGACCGACGCGGGCCACCGGGCTCTCCTCGCCGCCGGTGCGGCGGGCGCGGGGCCGCGCGGGGACGCCTGATCTCTGCAGCGCGGGCGGCCGGCCGCGCGGAGCGAAACCAGCCAAAGGCGCCGGGACGCCTGCAGGTACATGCTCGCGTCCCCTCCTCCCCGCGCGCTCCGGAGACTTCTCTGTGCGACCCCGCAACTTTCCCCATCATCTGCTGCCCAGCCCCGCAGTGGCCCAGGTCACGAGTGCACGACCCTCGCAGACCTACACCTGCAGGGCACTTGGAGTCTGCCGGGCGCGCCTCTCTCCGGCGCGCTCCATCCTCCGGTCCCCAGAGCCCGTCGTCGCTGGAGCCCTAAGGATCCGCCTGTNCCCCCCGCCCCGCCCCCGCCCCGCGTGCTACTCCTGCTCTGCCTCTTGTGGCCTCTTTTGGGAAAGGAGCACCCTTTGCGCCATTGGTGTCTGAGCGTCTCGGCTGGGGACCCTGAGACGGTAGCCTAACTCTGGCAACCCAGGACAGGGGTGGAGGGCAACAGAGAAACACCTCTACACGCCAGAATGACCCTGGAAGACCTGGTTTGAGGCTGGGGCGTGGAGTGGGTGTTTCTTATCGTCCTCTGACTTGATTTTTGTCTTTCATCTCACAGGCCCCCAGAGTAGGGCAGGTGAGAAAAACCAGATCAGAAACCTTCCCATCCCTTTTCATGTATTTGCTTAAGGGATTTGCATAAGCATTCGCTTAGAACTGGGTAAGTTACCCCTTTTTGCTCCCCTTTCTGACTACTTGCAAATACCTGCCCAGGTAAACAGAATGCAAGCATTTGCTGAGCACCTGCCCTCTTGCTAAAGGCAGTTGCCCTAGTCCTTCTCTCTGCACGTGTCTCGGGCTGAGAGAGGGTGGCACTGATTCTGTGGTTGAACTTGCTGTACTGGGGAGGGCTCACTTTTTCCGCGGGTGGTAAACTGCTTAAAGACATTGATTCACTCAGTATGTGTTTACAACCAGACCGCAGGGGTTGGGCCAGGCCTTGGTCATAGGCAATAAGGTGAAGTTTCTGCTCCCGTTTTTGTTTTTGTTTTTTTCATTTCTCATCAGATTCCTTTCTTCTCTTGTTCTAATATTAAATTAGTCATTTCAGAACTAGGAATGATCAGTATTGGGGTAGGGAGAAGATGATCATGAAGTACTCAGAAACTCGGAATCCAGAGCTTGCTGTGAATATTTTAAGGAGACTTGCAGAATCTGTTTTGCCTCTGTCTTGTCTCTGAGCCATCATTACCTGGAAAATCAGCCTGAACAAGAAAAGCCCTTAATGAATGCAGCAAAGCTAAGGTTTTCCTGGTCAAGTATGTGAGAGCAAATGGGGAGGTTGGAGGCAATCTTCGTTCTGTTCAGAAATATTAAAATATTAAAAAGCCAGTGCTCTGACACTGGAGCTTGCCAGCAAAGCACCGGCTAAGTTTTTTCTTCTTCCTTATTATTTTAAAGAAAGGGAGGGAAGAGTGGGCACTTCAGCCACCTCTTCTGTGTCCAGTGAATTTTGCCCATCACAGTCATCCTTCAGAGACTGCTTCCCTGTTCTACCAGAGTTTTCCATCTGCCCTGTGTCCGGCATTTGGGGCTGGGATGTGTGTCAGCTCCAAGAGAGCAGGCATCACAAGGGTTTTCCTCCTCCTCATTTTTTTTTTTTTGGCCATGCCTCGAGGCGTGCAGGATCCTTCATTCTCCAGTTCTCCAGACAAGGGATGGAACCCACGCCTGCTGCAGTGGAAGTGTGGAGTCTTAACCACTGGACTGCCAGAGAAGTCCTCTTCTTTATCCTTCGGCAATGTGGGAGACCTGGGTTTGATCCCTGGGTTGAGAAGATCCCCTGGAAAAGGGAAAGGCTACCCACTCCAGTATTCTGGCCTGGAGAATTCCCTGGACTGTATAGTCCATGGGGTTGCAAAGAATTGGACACGACTGAGCGACATTCATTTTTATCACAATATCTATCTATATAAACAATAGCATTATTGGCTGGATACCATATGCCAGCTACTCTGCCTGGCACTTTTCCAGGCATTATCTCATTTAATCCTCAAAACATTCCCATTGGGAAGTGAAACTTCCTTTCTTGGTCACAGAGTATCTGTGGGAGCCAGCAACACATGGAGCCCCTGCAGGGCACTCTGAGCTAATGGGAGACCGCAGGATGGGGCTGGACCCGAGGTCTCACTAGCAGGCAAGGACAGCTACCCAGGGGGGTTGGAGGCAGAGGGAAGGGTGGGTGTGCTTACAGTCCCTGCTGATCAATTATCAAGAATGTAGATCTGCCCAAGTACCACTTGTGTGAAAAACCTACTAAGACTGGGGACCTGGGTTCCAGCCTGATTTCTACCTGCTCATGGCTCCTAGACTTACTTTGCTTCTCATTTAGCTGTGAGGATCTTGCTGCTGGACATTGTTGTCACCCTGAACGAGGCACTATGTTGAAAGCTCTTGATGCATTAACTCATTTCATCCTGATGACAACCTTAGGAGATAGGCTGTTTTAACACTCCATTTTTTATTTTATTGGCTTAAAACAACAGAAAAAAATATTCTTCTATAGTTCTGGAGGCTGCTGCTGCTGCTAAGTCACTTCAGTCATGTCCGACTCTGTGTGACCCCATAGACGGCCTCCTCCCAGGCTCCTCTATCCCTGGGATTCTCCAGGCAAGAACACTGGAGTGGGTTGCCATTTCATTCTCCAGTGCATGAAAGTGAAAAGTGAAAGTGAAGTCGCTCAGTCGTGTCCGACTCTTAGCGACCCCATGGACTGCAGCCTACCAGGCTCCTCCGTCTATGGGATTTTCCAGGCAGGAGTACTGGAGCGGGGTGCCATTGCCTTCTCCATTCTGGAGGCTAGCAGACCCAAATCAAATTTGCCCACAGGCAAGGGGAATCTGTTCTTGGCCTAGTCCAGTTTTGGGTGGCTCCAGGCATCCCTTGGCTTATTGCTACATAACTGTGATCTCTGCCCCCATGAATCACCCTATTGTAGATGAGAAAAAAAGAGACAACTGAGTATCATGTACAAAGTCACATAATGAAGATGATGGGAAGCTAGAATTCTGTCCCTTGCAGTCTGGCTGTGAAGCTGGAGCCACTGCTTGATTCCTTTTTGTGTATCCC
Source organism: Redunca redunca (assembly GCA_006410935.1). Classification (NCBI taxonomy): domain Eukaryota; kingdom Metazoa; phylum Chordata; class Mammalia; order Artiodactyla; family Bovidae; genus Redunca; species Redunca redunca. Next base: position 145,058 of record SJYQ01000233.1, on the reverse strand, counting down.
TCTGCACTGCGCTTAGTAGGACTCAGGCTGGGCTTGTTGGATGGTGACCTTGAGAGGTGGCTTGCTGTTACGAAGCAACTTTTTGGTTGCTTCTCCCCTCATCTCCCCATCCCCTTGAAAAGAAACTTGAAATCTATGCTAGAAAAATATTGTTTTTTTCTTTGGCCAATGTTATCCTGTCTCCAGTGGAACTCTGCCCAGCTGGTTGGGAAAAAGGGAAACAGACCATAAAGGTCATGGGGTAGGTAAACATTATGGCTATTTCCAGAAAGGATGTTTATTATCAGTGAGGAATCCAGGAAAATCACAGGACAGTGCACTTTCTGTCAAATCCATTAAAAAAGCCAGCCAGTAACCAACTCACAAAAAATTATTGTGTGATTACCTGATGCTGGAAAAGGTTGAAGGCAAAAGGAGAAGCGAGCAGCAGAGGATGAGATGGTGAGATGACATCACCGACTCAATGGATGTGAATTTGATCAAACTACCTCTGTGAGATAGTGGAGGATGGAGAAGCATGGCGAGCTACAGTGCATTGGTTCACAAAGAATCACTAAGTACATGACTTAGTGACTGAACAACCACCACCACCACCACCTTGTGTCCAGTACTGCAGGCACTAAGGACAGGCAGAATCTAAGATATATTCTGCAAGCTTGAACTTACAGCGGACTTGGAGACTCAAGATTAGCACGCATAAGACAGAACCACCAAGATGCTAAATATGAGTCCTGATAAAAATCACACTGACTTTGTCATCTTTGTCTAGCCTATTGCAGTTTGCAGAAACCTCACAAGGTTATCTCATTTCAGTTCTCACAGTAATCGAGTGCAGTAAGTGACAGGCTGAGGGAAGGTTAGGAAGTTCAAGTTGCAGTTGAAAAAAATAAGGCAAAGTGAGTGAGACTTGGATTTGGCCATTTCTAGGAAATGGCATCCCAGTCCAGTATTCTTGCCTGGGAAATCTCATGGACAGAGGAGCCTGGCAGGCTACAGCCCATGAGGCTGCAAAGAATTGGACATGCCTGAGCTAGCAACACACACAGGAATCTTCTGACTCCAGGTCCATCATTTTTGTGTCTCACAAGGAGGGCAGTGGATGGGGAGGGTCCTTGGAGGTGGTGGAGTTTGGATTTCATCCTGAAGCTGGATTTTGGTTGTCTCTCTTGGCTAGCTAGAATGCTTAGTTGGGGCAGGGGAGAAGAAGAAAGTACCTTTTACTGTTGTTGTTTTATTTTTGCATTCAGTAACCTGGTAGGTGAAACTTGGAGAGAAATCACAATTGTGATGAACACAACACCAATATTTGGAGTGTGCAGTCAAATGTAGAAGCTGATTTAGAAAAAGTCCATCCTTGTCTTCCTTTATCATTTCTTAAGATGAGCCTTTGCAACTTTGTAACATACATCTATGGGCTATAAAAGTTAACTCTTCTTGCTAAGCTCTAAGTAGTTCCTAGATTAGTTGGTAGTATTTTTTTGTTTGCAGACAAGGGGGTCTTGCTCTCTTTGGGATCCTGCAGAGCCTTGCATGTTGTTTGTTATTTTTTCAAAAGTTTTTCCAGCACATTTCTGCTTACATCCTATTGGCCAGAATTGTGTAAGAGGCAGAGAAAGAAAGCAGCCTTTTATTAAAAAATTAAATATAATTATTAAGCTTTTTAATTGTTGTATAGTTGAGTAACAATGTTGTGTTAGTTTCAGGGGTACAGCAAAGTGATTTAGTTATACATAGATATGTATCTATTCTTTTTTAAAAAATTCTTTTCCTCCTTAGGTTGTTACATAATATTGAGCAAAGTTCCTTCCTGCACCATAGTTTGTTTGGAGTAGATACCTTATAAAATTGTCTTTAATTGCACACGTGTTGGATGATAATGACCCAAGACCTCCTTTTAGCCAGTAACACTATAGATAAGCAGTTCGCTTCAGTGTTCTTGCCTGGAGAATCTCATGGACAGAGCAGCCTGGCGGAGTACGGATCCCAGAGTTGGAAACGACTGAAGTGACTTAGCATTATAGATAAGCAGTTAGTGCTGATAGCAGCTGGCTTCAGTGTGCTTGCTGAAGTCCCCAACAAATGAAGCATCCTGCTGATGTCCTGAGCAGATCACCTGAGCCAACTGGGCATCCAGCAGATGCTCACCCACGCTGACTTAATGATTAGCTTCTGTGGTCGTGTATATATCCTCTTTACATATACACATTTGCACAAGCATTTATTCAACAAGTATTTGAGTATCTACCCTGGGTTACGTACTAGGCTGGGGCTGGTGAGGAGACAGATGTTAAACAAATGAATGCAAACACTTACGGAGTGGCAAGAGTTCCAAAGAACTGCATCTCGGAGAGTAGCAGGGATGGGGTTGCAGGCGCTCGTTTAGGTGAGGGAGCTGGGAAGACCTTACTGAGGAAGAGACTTTTCTTTCTGAGAGGTGAAGAGGAGTTTATCACATTGAAAAGGCAGAGAGAGAGAGATTTCCAGGCTGCGGAGGGTGTGAAGATTCTAAGACAGGAATGAACCTAGAGAGTTGGAGGAACTCTAGGAGAATTGGCCAAGGTGCTGGGAGGAGTTCAGAGAAGAAGGCAGGGGCCAGGAAACGCTGTGCACTTAGGGCCAAGTTCAGGATCTTAAGAGCTTATTACCAGGGCTCTGGGGAGGAGCTCATGGATTTGTGGCAGGGGAGTGTCAGGAGCCAGTTTATGTTTCCAGATCAGCCGTGAAGGCTGTGAAAATAAGGGTAGAGACGAAGAGATTGGAGAAGTTCTGGTGTGGCCATTGGGAGGCTAGTTAGAGGCATGTTGGAGAGTTGAGACCTCAAGCCAGCTGAGACTGAGTGAGAGTGAATAGGGAGTGAGGAAGTGGAGATCCTACAGGTGCAGGCCAGTTATCAAAGGGAACAAACACAGGAGTGAGGGCATGGGAGGCTTGGCGTCTGTGTCTGTCCGTGTGGAAGACAACTGTGGCCGAGGTTAGGGAGCTGAAGCCAGCCCCTCGGTAAACCAACACGCACCCATCTCTGAATGGGAAGTTATACAATACTAGCACTTCTAGAAGATTAGACATTCCTCTGGCTTTGTCTCCAGTCGCTGAGTAAGTTTGAATGTGTTACTTGTCCTTCCCTGCTTTTCTCCCCACAGCCTGGCAGTTTTATGATTAAAAAAATAGATGATCTTTCTACAAATATTCTTCTTCCATAGAGTCATTTAGATGTGTTAATTTGGATCATTTTTATAAATTGAATTAGGAGAACTATGAGTGGGTATGTGGGAACATTTGTGGTGAGATTCTAAGCATTTGGTCTTTGATGATCACCAGCAAGCTGCTTTCAAACTGACTTAAATGGAAAGACATCCATGATCAGCGTGCTGCCGGGGAGATGCGGAGCCTCTCCCAAGATGTATGGGGGCGAGGCCTGATGCGGAGTGTCAGGCATGGCTAGAAGCCAACTTTCTGCATCTCAGTGGAATCCTTCTTTACCGGGTCTTCCTCATCACATGGGACTCTTCCCCTTGTACCCATGGGGATCCCATAAAAAGATGCAAGAGAGTGACATATGGTCTATCATCTGGGAACCCACGTGTAGCAGAATATGCTGGCCTGTAGATCAACAATGAACATCACAGGGAGCCTGATAGAGTCTTGAAGAAATGATGGACTACCCAGTGACCAATCAATCGTTGAGGGGAAATGACAGCATAAACAGGACCATGGAATTGAAAATTACTCCAAAGATCAGTGAAGAGGCATCTGCCTCTTGAAGGCTGCTTTCAGTAGTGCTGACTTATATCCTGACAAATCATTAGTGTGTTCAGATAAAAGAATGCCAGCAGACTAACATTTTGGGCTTGAACATGTTTGCTTTTTTTTTTTGCTTTCGTTCTTCTGTCATCTAGTTTGGCTTTCCTAAGTCCTGATTGGCCTGCCAAGGTGAACCTAAAATCACGTACTTGGACTTCCCTAGTGGCTCAGATGGTAAAGAATCTTCCTGCAATGCAGGAGACCCCAGTTTGTTTCCTGGGTTGGGAAGATCCTCTGGAGAAGGGAGGGGCTACCCACTCCAGTATTCTTTAATGGACAGAGGAGCCTGGCGGACTACAGTCCATAGGGTCACAAAGAGTCGGACACAATTGAGTGACTAGCAATTAACACTTAACGGTTTACTTAAGGTAACACATTGATTGGATAAAGAGATGGGAGAACTCCAGGGTTAAAGACAATAGTTTGCATATTTGGATTGCGAAGAGATGCCTGGATTCTGGCAAGGGTATTTCAGCATTTTGGTCTTTGAGGTCAATAAATCACACCTTCTGGATAGTGGGTTCTTAAGATCCCAGTTTTCTAAGTGTGGAACCTTCATGAGGGGGTGTCATGAGAATCTACCTGCCAATGAAGGAGATGCGGGGTCGATCCCTGGGTCGGGAAGATTCCTTGGAGAAGGAAATGGCAACCCATTCCAGTATTCTTGCCTGGAGAATTCCATGGACACAGGAGCCTGGTGGGTAGCAGGTCACGGGGTCACAGAGAGTAAGACACACCTGAGCGACTAAACAGCACCACCTCAATAGGACCCTGCCCACCCTCCTCCTCTTGGTGATTAGCTCTTGCCTGGCTAAGATTTAGCCCCTTGGCTCTTTCAGGGTTGAACCTTCTTGGTGAAGCTTGTCTTCTCATCCCTAAATGTGTAAATACAAAGTGTCAACATGTAACAGTGTTTATCTAGCTTTCTATCTTTGAGGAAGTATAAAAAGGTATCAGTATCCTCATACCTTCTCATCACCTCCCTAAATCACACATCCTATGGTGTAGGCGCTCCGGATATGCAAAAATAGGAATCTCATGAAAGTTCATATGGTGCCTGAGAGCTTTACCTTTAAGCCGTTTCCCCAAGCTTCTGGATCTAATTAGAAATCAAATGTCAGCGTGGTGCCTCTTTTTGGTGATGAGCCCTGAATTCTCCTCTTCCAGTTCCTCCAGACTTAAAATGTGGAAGCTGCAGCACACTTTGCCTTCTCATCTCATGTCTTTTATTTGGGGCTTTGAAGTAGAGAGTATCCAGTAGGATGTACAGTTATGTAACGGGACCCTCACAGCTCCTGAGTTAGCTTTTAGTTGCTTTTTTACCAGTTGCTTCTCTCACCCACATCAGCAGATAAGAGCACACCAGCAAACCCTTCATTTGTAAGTTAGTATCAGCAACTTGGAAGTACTGCTGCTGCTAAGTCACTTCAGTCGTGTCTGACTCTGTGCGACCCCACAGATGGCAGCCCACCAGGCTCCACTGCCCCTGGGATTCTCCAGGCAAGAACACTGGAGTGGGCTGCCATTTCCTTCTCCAATGCATGAAAGAGAAAAGTGAAATTGAAGTTGCTCAGTCGTGTCTGACTCTTAGCGACCCCATGGACTGCAGCCTACCAGGCTCCTCCGTCCATGGATTTTCCAGGCAAGAGTACTGGAGTGGGGTGCCACTGCCTTCTCCGAACTTGGAAATAATCCCCACTTAAATGCTATTTCTGTTGCAGGGCAGGGCTGTGTTCCCTCCCTGTTATGTGACCTGAGGTCAAACTATGGTGGAGGTAAGGAAGATATGGCGACCTCCTTCAAAAGGTCCCGTGCATGCACTGCTGCCCCCAGCCCTGCAGCAGGCCACCGCCCACCCGCGCCTCTGCCTGAGACTCCTGGACACTCACGGGCAAGTCTGGGTCAGTCTCTTCTGGGGTCACTGCTCCTTCCTCCTGGGTCCTGGTGCCCCCAAGGTTCTATTTGTGCCCTCCAAGAGTCTGTTTCCTCAGTCCTGTGTAAGTTCTGGTGGCTCTGTGGTGGGTTAATGGCGACCTCCTCCAAGAGGGCTTATGCCATACCCAGGTCTACTGCACCCAAAGCCCCTACCCCCACAGCAGTCCACTGCTGACCTGTGCCTCCTCAGGAGACACCCAAACAAACAACAAAAAAACTCACTTCTGTCTCAGACTCTGTGGAAGCTGTAATCAAGATTGCCAGGTGTAATATCAATAACCTCAGATATGCAGATAACACTACCCTTATGGCAAGAAAGTGAAGAAGAACTAAAGAACTAAAGAGTATCTTGTGCTCAGTCGCTTCAGTCATGTCCAACTTGGGATCCCATGGACTGTACCCACTAGGCTCCTTTGTCCATGGGATTCTCCAGGCAAGAATACTGGAGTGGGTTGCCATGCCCATCTCCAGGGGATCTTCCTGACTCAGGGAAAGAACCCAGATCTCTCAAGGCTCCTGCATTGCAGGCAGATTTTTTACTGCTGAGCCACCCGGGAAGCCCATAGAGCCTCTTGATGAAAGTGAAAGAGGAGGAGAGTGAAAAAGTTGGCTTAAAACTCAACATTCAGAAAACTAAGATCATGGCATCTGGTCTCATCACTTCATGGCACATAGATGGGGAAACAGTGGAAACAGTGATGGACTTAATTTTTTTTTTTTTTTTGATCTCCAAAATCTCTGCAGATGGTGACTGCAGCCATGAGATTAAAAGATGCTTGCTCCTTGGAAGAAAAGCTATGACCAACCTAGACAGCTTATTAAAAAGCAGAGACATTACTTTGTCAACAAAGGTCCATCTAGTCCAAAGCTATGGTTTTTCCAGTAGTCACATATGGATGTGAGAGTTGGACTATAAAGAAAGCTGAGTGCTGAAGAATTGATGCTTTTGAACTGTGGTGTTGGAGAAGACTCTTGAGAGTCCCTTGGACTGCAAGGAGATCCAACCAGTCCATCCTAAAGGAAACCAGTCCTGAATATTCATTGAAACGACTGATGCTGAAGCTGAAGCTCCAATACTTTGGCCACCTGATGTGAAGAACTGACTCATTTGAAAAGACCCTGATGCTGGGAAAGATTGAAGGTGGGAGGAGAAGGGGACAACAGAGGATGAGATAGTTGGATGGCATCACCAACTCAATGGACATGAGTTTGAGTAAACTCCGGGAGTTGGTGATAGACAGAGAGGCCCTGCTGCAGTCCATGGGGTCACAAAGAGTCAGACACAATTGAGCAACCGAACTGAACTGAACTGAAATGCTATTAGGTGTTGGGTTAAAGTATCAGAATGCCCCATGAAGGCAGAGTTAAATCATGAGGAGTGGAACTGGAGGTAGTTTTGAGCAGTGGACATCTGGGACTGTGTGGTGTAGATAGGAGGGGATGGAGTTGTCTCTCCTGGGTACAGGATCCTGCCCAACAAACCCATCTACACAGCTACACACCCTACACACCGTAGAGGAGGAAGGGTCCCATTAGTGTGGACTGATTAGCTGGTTGGACGAAGTAGACCGATCCACAAAAAGTACCGTATTGGGTAAAGAGTTCCAGTTTTAAGCATGAAAAGAGTTCTGGAGTTTCAGATGGTGTTTGCATGTTATTATGAATGCTTTTTAATACTATTGAGCTGTATACTTCAGAATGGTTGAGAGGGTAAATTTTAGGTCATGTATATTTTACTACAATAAAAAAAATCAGAAAAAAAAAAGAAATTGAGATTACATTGCTGTGAAATTGCATTTTCAAATGTTTTAGTCTCACGACCTGTATATGCTTAAGAGGTTTTGTTTTAAGCTTTTGTTAATGTGATAGTCACTCAGTCGTGTCGAACTCTTTGCAACCCCATGGACTATATAGTCCATGAATTCTTCAGGCTAGAATACTGGGGTAGGTAGCTGTTCCCTTCTCCAGGGCAGCTTCCCAATCCAGGGATCAAACCCAGGTCTCCCGCATTGCAGGCAGATTCTTTCCAACCTGAGCCACCAGGGAAGCCCAAGAATACTGGAGTGGGTAGCCTATCCCTTTTCCAGGGGATTTTCCCAACCCGGGAGTGAACCGGGGTCTCCTGCATTGCAGGAGGATTCTTTACCAACTGAGTTACCAGGTAATGTTTATATTAGAAATGAAAGTAGATACATTTCAAATTAATCATCAATTCATTTAAACTAATGATAATAATCTCATACCATGTTAACACAAATGGTATATTTTTATAAAAAATAACTATCTTTTTTAAACAAAAAATTATAAGTGACATTGTTTTACACTTTTACAAATTTATGTGTCTAGGTTAATAGAACATAATGGAATGCTTAGATTTGCTTCTCTACTAAGTCTGTTACGTTCTCAAACATTCTATACCCTCTGGAAAACTCCGTAGGACACTTGTGAGAGAATGAGAAGGAAACAGGAAAATAACATCTTAGTTTATTATGAAAACAGGTTTGACCTCATGAACCCTTTAAAGAATCTTAGGAACCCCAGAGGTCCCTGACGACACTTTGAGAACTACTTGGCTGGCTCGTGTGCATGCTCAGTCATGTCCGACTCTTTGCAACCCCATGGACTGTATAGCCCGCCAGGCTCCTCTGCCCATGGGATTTCCCAGGCAAGAAGAATGGAGTGTGTTGCCATTTCCTCCTCCAAGGATCTTCCTGACCTAGGGATCGAACTCACATCTCCTACATTGGCAGGTGGATTCTTTACCACTGAGCCATCGGGGAATCACCTGAGAACTACTGCTATAGAATAAATCCACAGCCAAGTTAACTTTTGGTTATGTTATATGTTTTTGTCTCTTTTCATGTCATACTATCTGATTTTGGACCTTCACAATTCCCTGTATTGTTTATCTACGATTTCAAGTGAAAAAACTAGGTGGCTCCTGAAAAAGAGAAGTATCATATCATTTGTTGTTTTCAAGCGTGCATTCCTATTTAGTGTGGAGTGAGGACTTCTGCTTAGAAGGTCAGGAAGAAAGTCTGCACTGGTCCAGAGATGGTGCCAAAAGCCATCTTTGGGGTCTGTCCATGTCACTGCTGTGCTTGCCAGAGGGCTTGGGGTCTCTCCTTTTCTTCCTTCCTGTTTTACCCCCACCTTGTTCTTCCTTGTATGGAGAACTTTGAAACTCAAAGAGAAGTGAGCACCCTTAGGATGTAGACTGGAGAAAGGAGAGGTGTGCAAATTATTTTTAATAGTCAAATTGAAAACTCTTTTTTAACTCACTTTTTAATGAAACAGTAACAATAACAATTGATGAAAGCAACCACAGGATTGGAAACAATATTTGTTCTACCCATATCTGACAAAAGAAATTCTAGGGCATTTTAGGAATTTTTAATTTTAGTGCTAGTCTACAGTTTGAATTTGCGACAGGTATATATGATCATAGGGCTTTCCTGGTGACTCAGACAGTAAAGAATCTGCTTGAAATGTAGGAGGCCCAGTTTCCATCCCTGGGTTGGGAAGATCCCTTGGAGAAGGGAACGGCAACCCACTCCAGGATTCTTGCCTGGAGAATTCCAAACTGGGGCTTCCCAGGTGGTGCTAGTGGTAAAGAACCCACGTGCCAGTACAGGAGATGTAAGAGACACAGATCTGATCAGTGTGTCGGGACAATCCCCTGGAGTAGGAATGGCAACCCACTATGGGATCCCACCACTGCCAACGGTGTGTTTGGACTTCCTGGTGGCTCAGACAGTAAAGTATTTGTCTACGATGTGGGAGACCCGGGTTCATGCCCTGGGTTGGGAAGATCCCCTGGAGAAGGAAATGGCAATCCACTCCAGTACTATTGCCTGGAAAATCGTCTGGTAGGCTACAGTCTATGGGGAGTCACTCCATGGGTCAGACACGACTGAGCGACTTCATTTACTCACTTATAGTATTCTTGCCTGGTGAATCCCATGGACAGATGAGTCTGGCAGGCTATAGTCCATAGGGTCACACAGAGTTGGACATGACTGAAGCGACTTAGCATGCACACATATGATCAAAGGGAAGAGTTTATAATCAATATGGGGATCTCTATGTTACTGGCATTTTTGTTATTTGAGTGTTAACTATTTACTCAAGGGTTGGCAAATTTTCCCTATGAAGGGCAAGATAGTAGTATTTTAGAATTTGAAGACCGTGCATTTTTGGTTATATCTACAAATGGTCCTGACATGATATTTTGATTTACTGTTTTTCAACTTTATGATGGTGTGAAAGCAATACACACTCAATAGAAACTATACTTCGAATTTTGAATTTTGTCTTTTTTCTGGGCTCAGGATATGCATTAGATTCTTTCTCATGATGTTGGGCAGTGGGAGACAGCTGCATCTCCCACTCAGTCACGTGATTCTGACTCGCATCCCCTGGGGATCTCATTATTTTATAATTTTTTTTATATTGATAAAGTTTGGAGTGAGTCATAGTGGATAGTTCTTGGCAAAGCGTTAAAAAAAAAAGTCCTCCCAGCTTGGTGTCCAGGAGCTGGATGTGGATATTTGTGAAGTATAAAAACATTTTTTTCTCCCTTCCAAATAATGGATTAGATGTTACATAAACCATCATTTTTAAAATGTTAAGTGAAACTTCTTTTTTCACTCCATGAAATAAATAGTCTCTGTGACAACTTACTACAGCAACAGACATTTGGCTGTCTCAGAGTTTTGTTGTAAATATGTTGAGGATTTATGATTTAGCAAAATCTGTGACTTCTAGCAGCAATAGATGCTGTTCTACAATCCTTTGGAAAGACCTTAATATATCAGGGCCACAGACTAGGTAGAAATGATAACTTGGTCAAACGTTCTCATCCCACATCCTGGAGCCTCCAGGGAAGACTGTATGGTGTAAAGGCACCCTCTGAGCAGGAAAATCCTTGTTTTTTTTTTTTTTTTACCAATAGGTGGAACATTCATTTAGTCAGGATCCCACCAGGCATCTCCCACTTGCCTGCTGTGTATTGGGTGCTGATATCACTGTGTGTCGGTTATATTGCTGAGAAGTACAGATTTGTAAGCACCAAGTATTGTGCCTGTGTAACTAGAGATGTGTGCGTGGATGTGTGGGCACGTGAACACGTGTGCAGTGCCTCAAAAGAGAGTGTCCTGGAAGAGATGACAGTGGAGCTCGTTTCTGGAAGACCAAACAGGAATTAACTGAAAAAGGAGGGAACCAAGGGAACAACTTCAATGAGATTTGGGAAAGAGAGTGTACCCTATGGCTGGGGATGGGAAGTAATATGTTGCAGCCCAGGAAGAGGGGCTGGAAGTAGATGGTGGAGACAGTGGTCAGAGATACAGGTGGGGATGTTCTGGCTTTGACATCTGTGGAAAGAAGTTTGAACTCTGTCCTGAACACACTGGGGAGCTGCTGTAGGTTTATGGAAAGTGTAGACACATTCTGACATGTAGTTTAGAAAAGTCTCTGGCTGCTTGTGGAGAGGGAAGGGGTGTTCGTGAGAAGTAGGGGTGAGATGATGTCACTGACTTGACTACGAGTGGGATTTGGGGCATTAGGGACCTCAGTCACCCACAGAGGTAATTTGACCTATTCCTTGAGACCTGAAATTCCTTAGACTTCTGCAATATTCATATTGTTTAGTTGCTCAGTCCTGTCCCACTCTTTGTGACCCCATGGACTGTGGCCCACCAGGCTCCTCTGTCCATGGGATTTCCCAGGCAAGAATACTGGAGGGGGTTGTCATTTCCTCCTCCAGGGGCTCTTCCTGCCCCAGGGATTGAACCCGAGTCTCCTGCATTGGCAGGTGGCTTCTTTACCACTGAGACACCAGGCAAGCCTGTACGTTATTCATCTCACATTTATATATACAGTTCTAAGGTCGAGAGTAGAGAACTCTGTGGGAAAGTTGAATGGACTTTTCAGCCACACATCGGTTTCCTCTTTCTGCAGCCCTCTCATTTCCTTTGGGTAATTATTCCTCCCTGTCTGGTTGTTGTCTTGGTGGGATGGTGGTTGTTAAGGATACCCCTGAGATTCCTCCTGTCGCAGTCCAGCCATGGGACAGACAGACGGTTGGCCCAGCCTGTCAGGCGTCTGTCAGTGGAGGGACGGCAGGATGGAGGAGCCTCTTGGCGTGTTCCTTGCTCTCCGTGACCAGACTGCTGCTTCTGTCAGTTGTTTCTTTCTCTGCGTCCTTCAGAAGTGCCCCGGCTCCTGTCTGTGGCCACGTGTGCCTCTTCAGGCTGCTCTTTGGCCCACAGAGCTTCCAAGAGCCTTCTGTCTGACACAGATTGGATTTGTCAATGAGCCAGCCCGGTTGCTGTTGTTTGTATCCAAAGAGCCCTTGGTGTTGTGAGAGGTGTCCAGAGGCCTCACTTCATACCTGAGCACGAAGACTAACCTCACAGCACTTCCTACTGGTTTTGAAAGGGGAACAGGGCAAATGCAAGAAGGGTGTTGGCTGGAAGTGAGTGAGGGGTGTACTGAAAGAGACACAGGAGACTCAAGCTCTGATGGTGAATTTTACTGGCCTCACATTGTTGCTGTGGGTGAACCTAATGCAGGTGTGTCTACCTGGGGGGCTGGGGTGGGGGTCAGTGTAGCATCAAAGAGATGGGTCAGTCTCTGTGTACTTAGAATTCCAGGTCTTACTCAGATGACACTCAGGGCTCTGGCAATGCTTAATGATAAAACAGAATAATAAGTATTTATATAGTGCTGTTCTTAGGTGGTGCAATGGTAAAGAAGACACCTGTCAATGCAGGAGATGTGGGTTCGATCCCTGGGTGGGGAAGATCCCCTGGAGGAGGAAATGGCAGCCCACTCCAGTATTCTGGCCTGAAAAATCCCATGGACAGACGTGCTTGGTGGGCTGCAGCCCATGGGGTCACGAAAGATTTGGACATGACTGAGCCCACATGGCCTTGGTCTTAGATTAAGTTTTGGGCAGATTCAGACTCAAGCAGTGTGGATCCAGAGTTTATCCTGAAGGCCAAGGGAGCCATCAGAGCATGTCAAGGTTGTGCATTTTATTTATTTATATTTTTTCCTTTTTTTAAAAAAATACTTAAATTGGAAGATAATTGCTTCACGATGTTGTGTTGATTTCTGCTATACGACAGCGTGAATCAGCCATAGTGTACATATTTCCCCTCCCTCTTGAACCCACTCCCTCCCATATCCCACCCCCTCTAGGTTGTCACAGAGCACCAGTTTGAGTTCTCTGTGTTGTACAAGGCTGTGCCTTTTAGAAGGTAGCTTTAGCTTGGATGGAAGAATGAATTTGAGGGTAGAGAATGTGGACAGGCCTGGGTGGGGAGGGCAGTCAAAAGTCTATTGAGTAAACCATGGAAAACAGTGTGTGTCTGATTTGAAGCGGAGGCAGGAGAGAGAGGGGAAGGAAAGGAACTTGAGAGATGTTTGGGAGCAGAGGATGAACGGAAAGTGTACGCATGTTTCATTTCAAGGTCCCATTAGGACATTCGAATGGATATATCCAGTAGGCAGGTCCGTGAATCCACAAGGTAGGAGGGGGCTCTGGGCTGGAGATTCACACCTGGGCTCTTGAGTCGAGTGAAATTTTCAGGGAGAAGAACAGCGAGATGAGAAACCCACGGGATGGGGAAAATGACACAGATTTGAGGTCCATAGGCTGTATCCAGGCTATAGATCTGTTGATTTGGCTAACAGTATTAAAACATTAACCGCAAAATTGATGATATTGAAAAAGTTGGGAAAGTTCCTGTAAAAATAAGATTAATGGATATCCTTGACAGTGTGGAGTCATCTGGCCACCGGATGCTCACAGATGAGGGGCAGTGATTCTTTTCTGGCAAGACTGGTGCTCTCCAGGTTGTCACAGTGGCCAGGTGACCTCCTTTCTCATCTTACCTAGTCCCTGCAGGTATTTTATTTTGTGAACTCAGATTTAAGGTTCGGGAAGAGGAAGCAGAGTCTCATAGGAAACCAAGAATAAGTAGCCAGAGAAGTGGCATCAGTGAACTGCAAGGGCTGGGAGGTGGGCAGTGACAAATGCCTTCAACAAGCAAGTCACCCGGAGATGTGACGTGAACTTCAGCTTTGGTTGTTTGGAGGTGCCTTTAGCAAAACACTTAGTGCAGCATTAGGGCAAGTATTGTAGGAGAAGAAGGAAGGATGAGTGTAAAAGCTGTTTTTGAAAAGCTGTGTTGTGAAGAGGAATTTGGAAGATTTTTTGTATTTTATTTTTTTATTTATTTGACTGTTCCTGGTCTTAGTTATGACATGGGGGATCTAGTTCCCTGACCAGGGATTGAACCTGGGTCCCCTGCTTTGGGAATATGGAGTCTTACCCACTGGACCACCAGGGAAGTCTCTATTTTGTGTTATTTTTTAATATGTAAGTGACTTGAGCATATCTGTATAGGGATGTATGTGATATAAAATAGAACTTCTTTTATTTGTCCTTGACTTACCTTTTATAACCACAAGAAGTCCAGTCTTATGTTGCCTGGTTGGCAGATTATCCTACAAGAGGAAGGTTGTTCTTATTAAAACCACACGCTCCTGGGGTGTAGCATGGAGTGAGGTGCTTTATATGTCTATGAAAATAGCGCTGTGAGCTTCAGATTTTATCAGTATTAAAGGCAGCTTTGCTATTTTAATAGATAAGCAGTAAAGCATTCAAACGGGTAATTCTGCATTTTAAAAGCAGCAGGTTAAGTCAAGCAGTGTCCATGTAGTGATTTCTTATGGGTATTTACTCATGCCTTTGTAAGCTGTCCATTTCCTTTTAAAAATCATTTGCCAGGTGAAATCTGTGTGATGATCATATCAACCAGCATCACTTCTACTACATTCTGAGTTAGTGTACTTTTATTGGTTGTATGCCATATGCCAATTTTTCTATTTATTTTTTTGTATTTGTTATGCTATAATTTGATTCATAACTTGTGTGTGTTAGAACTTATCTATTTTGTCTTTGATGTAAAACTCTTTTTATTAAGGAAAAAAATGTATCTCCCATCTGCAGTGGCTGATAAGTAAGCTCCTTTTCATCTGTGGTGACCACAGTTTCAAAAGCATATTTTGTGAGATTTTTCTTTCCTCCCAGTGGGCAACAGAGACTTTCAAATTCGACATGGTGTGGAAGCAGCCAGTAGCCAAGATATGTGATAAATGTCAACCAACTAACTGATTCATCAATCAATTCAGTATACAGTTTTTGAGAACCTCATATGTGTCATGTGAGGTTCAAGGTGCTGGGGATACAGTGAAGCATAAGATAAAAATTTCTGCCTTTATGCGGCTCATATCCAAGTGGGGAAACAAACTATATATAAGATAAAGAAACAAACCATATGTCTCTATGTATTTTACAGATCAACAAATGCTAAGGAGAAAAAATACAGTAAGGAAGGGGGCTAGGAGTTTCATCGAGGGATATTTTAGATAGGGTAAACAACGAACGCATCATTGAGAAGCTGTTATTTGAGTAAAGACCTGGAGGATGTGAGGAAGAAGGATGTGAGATTCAGTCACATGGACACAGAGCATTTGAGGCACAAAGATCAACCAGTGCAAAGGCCCTGAGGCGGGAATGTGCCTCACTTGGCAGGATTAAGGACTGTTACAGAGACCAGTCCCTGCATTGGGAAGATTCCTTGGAGAAGGAGATATCAACCCACTTCAGTATCCTTGCCTGGAGAATTCCACTCACAGAGGAGCCTGGCGGGCTACAGTCCATGGGTCGCAGAGCTGGACACAGCTGAGCAACTGAGCGTGCAAACAAAGAGACCAGTATGCCAGATGGCAGTGAAAGGGAGTGAGAGGAGCAGGAGATGAAATCAGATGAGTCAGGCCAGGGAAGGGAACTTTTACTCTGAGTAAGATGGAAGTTACTACTGGAGTAACATGAAGTGATTGACAATTTTACATTCTTAACTTTTTTTGTGCCATGGAATCCTTTGGCAGTCCTGGGATGTCTATGGACCACTTTTTAAAATAGCATTTTTAAATGCAAAAACAAAAAAGAAACACGCCATAGAATGTAAAAGAATCCAACTGTATGGAAATACAGTTATCAGAATATTAAAACCAATTTGTAACTTAGCAATATATGTTCTTCTCTGTTGCTGCTGCTGCTAAGTCACTTCAGTCGAATCCGACTCTGTGCAACCCCTTAGACGGCAGCCCACCAGGCTCTCCTGTCCCTGGGATTCTCCTGGCAAGAACACTGGAGTGGGTTGCCATTTCCTTCTCCAATGCACGAAAGTGAAAGTGAAGTCGCTCAGTCATTTCCGACTCTGTGTGACCCCATGGACTGTAGCCCACCAGGCTCCTCCATCCATGGGATTTTCCAGGCAAGAGTACTGGAGTGGGGTGCCATTGCCTTCTCCGATGCTCTTCTCTATTAATTCATTAAAGATGATTTAGCCATTTTGGATCACTGCAGTTCCTGGTGCACTGTTCTACACGGTGGTAGCTTCTAATTTTTCAGATATTCTAGAACAGTGATAATGCCAAAGCATTTTTTGTTTTAATTTCTCTGACCACAGCTTTGACTAGATGGACCTTTCTTGGCAAGGTAAAGTCTCTGATTTTCAATAAGCTGTCTGCTACTGCTGCTAAGTCACTTCAGTTGTGTCCGACTCTGTGCAACCCCATAGACGGCAGCCCACCAGGCTCTCCTGTCCCTGGGATTCTCCAGGCAAGAACACTGGAGTGGGTTGCCATTTCCTTCTCCAATGCATGAAAGTGAAAAGTGAAAGTGAAGTTGCTCAGTCATGCCCGACTCCCAGCGACCCCATGGACTGCAGCCCACCAGGCTCCTCCATCCATGAGATTTTCCAGGCAAGATACTGGAGTGGGGTGCCATTGCCTTCTCCAATAAGCTGTCTAGGTGTCTAGGTTGGTCTTAACTTTATTTCCAAGGAGCAAGCATCTTTTAATTTCATGGCTGCAGTCACCATCTGCAGTGACTTTGGAGCCCCCCCAAAAATAAAGTTTGTCACTGTTTCCCCATCTATTTGCCATGAAGTGATGGGACCAGATACCATGATGTTAGTTTTCTGAATGTTGAGTTTTAAGCCAACTTTTTCACTGTCCTCTTTCACTTTCATCAGGAGGCTCTTCAGTTTCTCTTCCCTTTTCGCCATAGGGGTGGTATCATCTTCATATCTGAGGTATTTCTCAGCATATCGATATTTCTCCCAGCAATCTTGATTCCAGCTTGTGCTTCATCCAGCCCAGCATTTCTCATGATGTACTCTGCATAGAAGTTAAATAAGCAGGGTGACAATATACAGCCTTGACATACTCCTTTTCCGATTTGGAACCAGTCTGTTGTTCCATGTCTGGTTCTAACTGTTGCTTCTTGACCTCCACACAGATTTCTTAGGAGGCAGGTAAGGTGGTCTGGTATTCCTATCTCTTTAACAATTTTCCACAGCTTGTTGTGATCCACACAGTCAAAGGCTTTGGCATAATCAAAGCTATGGTTTTTCCAGTAGTGAAGTATGAATGTGAGATTTGGACTATAAAGAAAGCTGAGCGCTGAAAAATCGATGCTTTTGAACTGTGGTGTTGGAGAAGACTCTTGAGAGTACCTTGGACTGCAAGGAGAGCCTACCAGTCCATTCTGAAGGAAATCAGTCCTGAATATTCACTGGAAGGACTGATGCTGAAGCTGAAACTTCAATACTTTGGCCACCTGATTCGAAGAATTGACTCATTTGAAAAGACTCTGATGCTGGGAAAGATTGAAGGCGGGAGCAGAAGGGGATGAGATGGGATGGTTGGATGGCATCACCAACTCAATGAACATGAGCTTGAGCAAGCTCCAGGAGTTGGTGATGGACAGGGAAGCCTGGCATGCTGCAGACCATGGGGTCACAAAGAGTCGGACATGACTAAATGACTGAACTGAAAGCTGAATTTCTCTTGACTGTTCCTTGTGACTGAATAGTTCAGGACACCTGGGTGTGGTCTCATGTTTCAGCAGATTCTCTCTATGGCCACATGCAATCCATTTTGCTTCTATAGAGACATCTCTCACCTGGGTAACTCTCAGCTCACCAAAGTGTGGACAGTACAAGTTCTTCATATTCGGAGAAGAAAGAATCTATTTAAATATGTCCAGAGACTTCCCTGACAGTCCAGTGGTTAGGACTCTGAGCTTCCACTATTGAGGAATCCCTGATTGGGGAACTAAGATCCCACAAGTCACAAAGTACAGCCAAAAAAAAAAAAAGAGTAAAATCAAGAAGTCTAGATCATATGGCTACATCTTGGGCAAGTCCAGCCATTTTCTGCTCTCTACCTACTATAGGCATTTTAGTCCCTACATATTACACGAGTTCTTTCCTCTACTTGGAGAGCAGCCTTACTCTCAACTGTTCTCCTTTGCTTGTTCGTATCTGACCCAACTCTTAGGGCTCAGCTCTGATACACCTGGTCAGGCAGTGCCCCTGCTTTCCCGTCCCAGGGGACCCTTTGCCTCCTCTGAACTGCAGCACCTTCTCAGTATCTCCTCTTGTGTTGCTGTTCTGCCTTGGGTTTGCAGTTGTCTATTTACCTATTTACTCTCCTCCAGCATTGTCTAAGCTCCTTAAGCACAGAGGGCAAGAGCCATGTTGTGTTTTGTCTTCTGTTATTTCCAGGACAGGCCCCTAAAGCAGACGGAATGAAAAGCAGAAGCTTGTAATCCTACACAGGACGCCAGAGCACGTCGGCAGAGGGCTCTGTCTCACCCGGACCTGTAAGTTGACTTAGTGTCTGCTCTTCTGTCTCTCCTCCCTTCCCAAATACTGACCGAGGCTGCTTATGACCATTTATTTCCCCAAGTAGAAATGACTGTTTTCTTCAATGTTTTTGTAATACTTCAAAGAAATTCACAGAATGCTGAGAGATCCAGAATAGAAGGCAAAAATCACCCCAAATTCCATCATTCAGAGAGAACGTGTTTAACATTTTGGGGCATATTTGTATAGTTTTTCTTTGTTTTCCATTTCATAAAGGCAGACATAGTTTATAAAGATCAGATCATGACACTGTTGTATTATAATTATTTTCTTCTCTTACTTACCATTTTGTGACTTACTTTTCTTGAATCTCTGGGCAGTGGAGTCCAGTGGATGAACACGGCTTTAGACCATTATTATTTGAATTTAAACCATCAAACCATCACTTAGGAGCTACTGACCCTGGAGAGTTAGTTAACTTCTCTGTTTGCCAGTTGCTCCCTCTGTAAAATGAACCCAGTGGAAATACTACTAGTCCAACTGTTGTGAGGATTAAATGGGTTCAGGTTTGAACTCTTAGAGAGGAGCCTGACTTGGTGTGCAGAGCTGTTATGATCACGTAGCGTTTTTAATGGCCACAGAGTGTTCTCTGGCATGGCCCGCTCCTAATCTTATTTCACCATTCCCCTATCGATGGACTTTTAGGTTGCCTTTTTACTCTTATGAATAATTAATAATTCAGTGACATCGTTGTATCCACGTCCTTGGACATGTGTCTGATTTATTTCCTCAGGATACATTCCAAAAGGTGAAACTGTGGGAGTTTGTGATACACATTACTAGTGTCCTCCAGATTCCCTTTAATCAGTTGACACTGCTGCTATCATTGCGTGATAGATCCCCCCCACCGCCCTGTACCCACAGAGCTGTTCGCTTTCAGCTGATCATTTTGTCACTGTGTTAGTGTAGATGTTGGATGCATCAGTCATGTCACTGCAAACGTGGAGACAGATAAGACTGAACTCAAAGTCTAAAGTCCCCAGGTGGGATGATTTTCCTGTTTCCTGGCTGCAGGTTGAACCCCTGCTTGTCAGCTGTGAAGCTGGGGGACTCCTGCAAAGTGGAGGGAGCCAGGGCATTCCTCCCCGGGGCCAGTGGGATGGTGGCAATCGTGCAGGAGGACCACACTAGGGTCAGTGGCAGTGTGCTTTTGCTTTTCCGTATGAGGTGCACGGCCTTCCGCAGGACCCTCCTTACCTTCCTGTTTATGGGTTGTGTTTGAAGATGACTCAGCAGCGGCCTGCTGCCTTTTACTGCTCCCCAGGGGAGGTCGTCTAGGAACGTAACCCTGGGGGAGGACAGTGGAGTTCAGTTACCACGCTTGCAGCCCTTGGGACTTCTGGGGATGCTATTGCATTCACTCCTTCTGGGTGGCCAAGAGAAGTATAATTTGTATTAACCTTTCAAATATCATTTAGAGGCCTTGCTTTAGCAAGCACTTACTGGTTTTCTCTCTGAATACCAGAATCCCTATCAATTTATTTTTAATTCCTGAATATTTTAGACCCTGGGAAGCTTTCATTTTCCTCTTGAAACAGAGCAAAAGGAAGGAAAAAAAAAAAAACTTTGTTAATTTAAGCAGTTTTCCTGTTGACTTAAGGTATTGCTTTTTTAATGGCTTCTATATTTTATATTTTAGGCTTCCCTTGTGGCTCATGTGGTAAAGAATCCACCTGCAATGTGGGAGACCTGGGTTTGATCCCTGGGTTGGAAAGATCCCCTGGTGAAGGGAAAGGCTACCCACTCCAGTACTCTGGCCTGGAGAATTCCATGGACTATATAGTCCGTGGGGTCACAAGGAGTCAGACATGACTGAGCGACTTTCACTATCACTTTCATATTTAATTCATTTATTATTTTATTATTGGAGTATAATTGCTTTATAAAGCTGTATTAGTTTCTGCTGTACGACAAAGTGAATCAACTATATATATATACATATATCCCTTCCCTCTTGAGCCTCCCTCTCACTTCCCCCATCCCACCCCTCCAGGTCATTAGAGCACCAGCTTCCTGTGCTACTCAGCAGCTTCGCACTATTTTACGCATGGTAGGTATATGTGTCAGCGCTAGTCTCCCAGTTTGTCCCACCCTCCCCTTCCCACTCTGTGTCCACATGTTCATTCTCCACTGAAATTTGATAATTTGGAAGAAATAAGTTATTTGGAGATAGATATTCTTAGTAAATTTTTACTTTCTGAATTGACTAGATAGGGTTGTACTATTCTGATTGCTTTGGATTATAGGATTTAAATATGATTTTACTGGCACATTAAATTCTACTGTGGTGGCCTGATTGCGTTATTTTAGCTTTATTTAAGCAAAACCCTTGACCACAGTTCTTACTAATGAAGCAAGCTAGAGGTAGGGTCAGCATTTACCTTTTCTTTGTACTTGTATTGCATCATTACTCTCAGATTTTATGGGAAATTGGTCTGTAGATGATGAATAGGGGCAAGACTACCAAACTGATATTTTGTGGCAGATCAGAGTTACCGAAAGATTGGCAGATTTGATTAGGAGTGGGTGTGGCCAGCAGGAGCACCCAGCCCACAGGAAGTGGGCCATATCCTTGAAACTGTATGAATGTGTGGCCCTGGGTGTTATTCCAGCACTGAAAACGTTAGCAAACAGAAGACCGACTCTCTGAGAAAATCACTAATCTTTACACTAGACTCAAGATTCAAGTTGTGTGACGCATGCTTTGACTTTCAACAAAAGGTTAACCTTGCTTTCATCTTTCCTCATTTGCAAAATTTTGCTTGTCTGACACCAGAAATGCCAGCACTGAATTCTAAAAGAATATGTGTTTGGGGGAAATTTCCCCAGCCCCTGTCAGCAGATGAAGTATTAGTGCAATCTGTCGTTCTGACCTTTCTGAACTTCCAGCTCCCATATAGGTGTCGGGGGTGTTTTTCACACTGCTTGTTGATTTTGCTCTGGGGGGACATTCGGCAGTATCTGGAGACATTTTGACTGTCACACCCTGGGGGGCAGGAAGGAGGTATACTGCTGGCATCTAGTAGGTAGCGTCCGGTGCATGTCTGCATGCTCAGTCGCTCAGTCATGCCTGACTCCTGTGACCCCATGGTCTGTAGCCCACCAGGCTCCTTTGTCCATGGAATTTCCCAGGCAAGAATCCTGGAGTGGGTTGCCGTTCCCTCCTCCAGGAAGGATCTTGCTCCTGTAGGGCATCTTCCCTACCCAGGGATCACACCTGTGTCTTCTGCATTGGCAGGTGGGTTCTTTGTGACTGAGCCACCTGGTAAGCCTTTGGGTAGAGGCCAGAGATGCTGCTAAATGTCCTGTAGTGCATAGGACACCCCCCTGGAAAAAAAGAATTATCTGGCCTCAAAATGTCAGTGGTGCTGAGGCTAAGAGTCCCTGCTACAGAAGTTTGCAAGGTCAGCGTGTCTCCAGGGAAGTTGGCGGGTTGCTGGGGGGGGGGGGGTTTGCTCCAAGGTGTCATTTATCTGGTAACCTTATCACGGATCGGAGTCAGCTCTGTCTCAGACTTGCGATTTCAGAAACTCAGGTGTCCCAGAGCTGAGTAAATAAACTTCTGTTTGCTTTACTAAGTTCCACTCTTTAATTAGAAGTGGTGGACAGAGTGGACACTTGTATCAGCTGCATAGCTTATTTGCTCTGTGTTGGCAAGGAAGCTGGGAACTGAAATCACCAGCAGGTGCCTCAAGGAGCTGAGAGTCAGAACAAGAGGAGATTTGGGAGTATGTAATGATAACCTGAGACTCTGAGCTCTGGAAACTTAAAACCCCACTCAAGGTGTATCATAGCGGTGTTGGAGATGCTGTGTCTTCAGGATAAAACTCTTCACCTTTAGAAAGTGCTGGAATGGATCTTGGCAACCAATTTTGATCTTTGACACTTTCTTCCTCTGCTTCCATTGCTGATCCTCTGCCTTTCATTATCCATATTGATTCTTTTAATTAATTTACTCTTTAGTCTTGTTGGCTTTGGGGTGAGGAATTGGCTAAAAACAAAAACAAAAACCTGTCAGGTGTCATTGTATAACAGAGACAATCAATTTGAAGATTGATATTAGGATACTGTCCCTAGCTGCAGGGTTCTCAGTCTTGTGGGTGGCACTGAAGTGACAACATTTCAGAAGATTGTGAGCAGGGCAGTGACAGGTGCTCTCAGCACTCTCTATACACTCAGAGGACACAGACCTAGGCTGCAATGTCACTTGGAGAGCTGCTTTAAGTTCTCAGGCGCTAGTTTTAAAGTTTAATTTTGGGAGAGCAACATTGTTCCTGTGATTCTCTGGGAGAATGAGGCAGGGCATCATTATCAGTCTTGTGTACTGTCTGCTCGTCCGTTTGATTCTCCTCGTTCTGTTCCAAGATTGGATGTCAGGCCTCCAGGTGATGAAAGAGTCCGATCTGCCACTTAATCTTCACCTTTCCCCTCTCAGTATTGGAGGCGGTCATCGTGTTCATTTTTGAAAGCTGTAGTTAACTCAGCAGGAAATATAGCCAGGCTGGACGGGATCCCAAGGATGCCACCAAGGGTCTCCCTTTGTCCTGTAAAGAGAGGAATTCTGTGGAGGCTGGAGATACTTGAATGAGGTTGATGTGTTTTGCTAGGATCCTGCTGAATCACTCAACAAAGTCAGAAATCAGCATAAGTGCATAAGTGCAAAATCATGAATGCTCCAGTCTTTTTTTTTTTGAACAGTTGCACACAGATAGAGATGATGGGAACACAGAAACAGAGCCAGTTGGGACTGTGCAGCAGGAAGAGGGGAATGTGTCAGGTGTACACATTTTTCTTCCCCTCAAACCTGCTGGTTTGGGCCATGTTTGCCATCTCTCCCAACCCTTTCTTATTTTCCCCCAAGGGCTAGAAGAGGATCTTGATTTTCTATACTCATTGAAATCAGGCAGATCTACATGAGTTTGAATCCCAGGTACTCACAGGTGTGGAGCTTTGGGCAAACAGTGTCTTGGAGCCTTAGTGTCCCACCAGTAAAATGGGAAGGTTCTTGGTGTATTGTAGGGACTCAGAAAATGCTACTTATAATTTTACATGGAGAGGTCACACCCAGTGTATGAATGCTGTAAGCAGGGGGTGAACTGACATAAATTAACATCAGTTCAGTTCAGTCACTCAGTCTTGTCTGATTCTTTGTGACCCCATGGACTGCAGCACGCCAGGCCTCCCTGTCTATCACCGAACTCCCAGAGTTTACTCAAAGTCATATCCATTGAGTTGGTGGTGCCATCCAACCATCTCTATCCTCTGTCATCCCCTTCTTCTCCTGCCTTCAATCTTTCCCAGCATCAGGGTCTTTTTCAGTGAATCAGTTCTTCACATCAGGTGGCCAAAGTATTGGAGCTTCAGCTTCAACATCATCCTTCCAATGAACATTCAGGACTGATTTCCTGGAGGATTGACTGGTTGGATCTCCTTGCAGTCCAAGGGACTCTCAAGAGTCTTCTCCAACACCACAGTTCAAAAGCATCAATTCTTCGGTGCTCAGCTTTCTTCAGGTCCAACTCTCACATCCATACATGACTACTGGAAAAACCATAGCCTTGACTAGACGGACCTTTGTTGGCAAAGTAATGTCTCTGCTTTTTAACATGTTGTCTAGGTTGGTCATAACTTTTCTTCCAAGGAAGGAATAAGTGTCTTTTAATTTCATGGCTGCAATCACCATCTGCAGTGATTTTGGAACCCAAAAAATAAAGTCTGACACTGTTTCCACTGTTTCCCCATCTATTTGCCATGAAGTGATGGGACCAGATGCCATGATCTTCGTTTTCTGAATGTGGAGTTTTAAGCCAACCTTTTCACTCTCCTCTTTCACTTTCATCAAGAGGCTGTTTAGTTCTTCACTTTCTGCCATAAGGGTGGTGTCATCTGCATATCTGAGGTGATTGATATTTCTCCCAGCAATCTTGATTCCAGCTTGTGCTTCATCCAGCCCAGCGTTTCTCATGATGTACTCTGCATAAAAGTTAAATAAGCAGGGTGACAATATACAGCTTTGACATACTCCTTTTCCTATTTGGAACCAGTCTGTTGTTCCATGTCCAGTTCTAACTGTTGCTTCCTGACCTGCATACAGATTTCTCAAGAGGCAGGTCAGGTGGTCTGGTATTCCCATCTCTTTAAGAATTTTCTACAGTTTACTGTGATCTACACAGTCAAAGGCTTTGGCATAATCAATAAAGCAGAAATAGATGTTTTTCTGGAACTCTCTTGCTTTTTCGATGATCCAGCGGATGTTGGCAATTTGATCTGTGGTTCCTCTGCCTTTTCTAAAACCAGCTTAAACATCTGGAATTTCACGGTTCACGTATTGCTGAAGCCTGGCTTGGAGAATTTTGAGCATTACTTTACTAGTGTGTGAGATGAGTGCAATTGTGTGGTAGTTTGAACATTCTTTGGCATTGCCTTTCTTTGGGATTGGAGTG